>ML803298.1:39228-57483 GCA_009831015.1 Picea engelmannii
AACAGGCACATCTTCATCAAACAACCACTTTGGAAGCATCTCTCCTTTCAAGGTACAGGTTAATTTTGATATTCTCGTATTTGAAGTTCAGATAGATGCGGATGCCCTAGACAAATGGTTAAATTTGTTAGAAGGTTATTTCTATGTTCATAATTTTTCTGACAGGGACAAGATCACCTTTTCACTCCTTAAAGATCTCCCCCATGTCAAACATTGGTGGGAAACTTACTGGGAGAAAAGTTCCACAGAGGAATTTAGAATATATGGGGCCGAGCCCACTTGGGATTTTTTGTGGATGTGGTAAAGGAACAATATTACCATGTTGGAAACTATGAGGACTAGTACATGAGATGTACCACACTGCGACAAGAGAGGGGCCAAGCAGTTCCGGAGTTCACCAATACCTTCAATACCTTGTGCACCAATCTGGGTATCAAAGACTCTGAATGACATTTGGTTTTGCAATATCGTGGGGCTCTACACAGATACATCCAAACTGAAATGGATTTTCTGGACATCTCATCACTTGGCGCTGCTTATCAATATGTTGTTAAAATCGAGCAAAAATTTAAGCACAAGAACAAACGGGAGTTTGGGTCTACAAATCCGCAACAACCAAAGTATGATAAAGACGAACCTAACAAACAGTCTCCCAAAAACTAGTCCAAGCCACAGGAAAGGAAGGGTCACGGGAAGACAAAGGACACCGGAAAATGGTGTGATTTCCACAAAATCCCCTGGCATAACACCGAGGAATGTCGCTCAAAATAGTCATTGGTGGCTGAGATCAAAGACAAGGAGCCAAACCTTGATTTAGACTCTGATTATGAAAATACCGGTAAAAGACAAATCATCGACACAGACCCCACTTCTATTTTCATGACCACAACAATTCAACCGAAAGAACCAACAGATCCTGAAGAGGGGGAGCACCTTTTTCATTCATAGATGTGGGTGAAGGGGACCCCACTGCATTTTATTGTTGATAGCGGAAGCCATAAGAACCTCATCTCAGCAAAGGTCGTCAATCAGTTGGGATTGTTGACAACACCACACCCGCAACCATACATCATAGGATGGCTTCGCTAGGGACAAGATCTTCATGTCATCCAGCAATGTCGATTGTCATACAGAATCCAACCCTTCAAGGATGAGATATTATGTGATGTTTCCCCACTAGATGTCTGTAATGTTTTCTTGGGCCAACCATATATGTTGAAGTGCGATGTTGTTTATGAGTCTCGACCCCGCAGTCTCATTGTTTCTTTGGGAGGTCATCTCTACATAATACCAGAGGTAGTTCTGACTACTGTTCCACCTAAACAATGCCTCAAGGTAGTATCTCATACTACAAAATTCAACTTCTACACAATCTGTTCAAAAGGTGAATAGAAGGATACTACAACTACTACGGCCTCGGCCCAAACACCTTCTATCCAACAGAAGCAGGTCGACAAGATTGCAGCAAAGTGTAAAGATTCCTTCTACACACAGGCATATCATGTAGCCAGACTGGTTAAAAAGGTCCAACCCTTCCAACCACATATTCGTGACAACCTTCAATAAGCTAAGCAACACAACTTCTCCAACAAGGCAAGCAACTCGTCAAAATGCAGATTCAACAAATGCTTTTCCCTCTCCTTGGGGCACTCAACGCAATCGAGACCATTTATTCCTAAGGAGGGAGGATTGATCTAGGTGGATATCGATGGCCACCCACCTTTTCCAATTAGCTTAAAATAGTTTTCTGGCAATTTTGGTAATTTACTATTTTTAACAATTTTTAACTTCCGGGGCCATTTTGAGGGCTTAAATGAAGGTTTTTTGGGATCAAGCTTCTCAATAAAAATTAGAGACTTAGATTGAGCCCCTTAAATTAATCTCCTCGACAATACATTTCCAACGAGTTATCGTGCACCAAAACAGAGATAGCATGCCAAAGTTACGCCCCCGGGAAGTTGATACACCAAACTACCCAAAACGGGATCCACAAAACTATTGGCTTTTCATCTTCTGGGGTTAGGGTTTTGGATTTTCTTTATGATAAAAATGCAGTTGGAGCCTCATTGTAAAATTATCTTCTTGCGAATACGATTAACGAACACATCTCTTCTCAGAGGTAAGCTGCCACCATTCTAGCAAGTCTTTCACTCTGTATTTTTACAGTCTTTGTACATTTTCGCTCATTAAGAAAAAAATGTGTATTACTGTATCTCTATGTTTATGGTTGTTTTTATCTCCAAATAAAAATACCTTTTTATTCTTGTCTTAGGTGATATTTTAAGCTTTTTGTCTCATGAGTCATTTAATAAAGTGTGCCCTCATTGAGTCTAGTCATCAATTTTGAGTCATGTCACATGAGGTAAAAAATGACTAAGTGGTTGTCATGGTCATTGTCCTAGGTCATTTTGGTCAAAAGTTAAGTCATTTCCCTCCTAAAAATGAGTCATTGGTCATATAATTCAGTTTTTGTCCATTTTAAGCCATCATATATCTCTCAAATCACGATTTGACCTTCTGTCTATCGTTCTCCTTCATGATTACGAATTTGTAGCACATCTGTGTACTTTTGTACTGGAAGTGTTACCAACTCAGCCTCTATTGTCAATGCAAAGCATCATTTCATCATAAGGCGCGCTACCAACTCAGAGGGGGGGTGAGGGGGGAACCCTTTTTTGAATTTTGAAAAATTTCGAGGTAAAAGCTATTTAAAGAAGTGGTTTCTGAGTTCTTAGACCACCATCAAAGAACTGAGGGCCGTTTCTAGAGTTTCAGCTCACCAGCAAAGGGAGGTTATCAAGGTTTTCTTCCAAGCAAGGATTTTTGTTTTAAGTTTCTAATTCCCTCTGTACAGAAGTATTTACAGCAGGCGCTCTACGACAATGGCTCCAAGAAAGGATCCTATTCCTAGGAAAAGGTTAGGCTCCCTGATCAGATTTGAGTCCACTGAGACCACTCTAATCGAACAAGATGCCAACCATGTGGACTCATTCAAGCACATGGGGTGCTGGAGATTTTGCAACAAACTTGAAGGGCATCACTTGGAGGTTTCTAAGGATTTTGTGCAGAACTACAAGAGTGGCAAGACAAAAGTTGGTCCCTTGGAAATCCATGTGACAGTGAATTTAATTGCAGAAGTAACAGAGATCCCTAGGACATGGGAACAATGGTTCAAAGCAAAGAGAATTGAAAAAGAAGACTGGTGCCAAGATATGCTCAAGCCTGAGCATAGAGGAGTTGATTTAGTGAAGGGTGTCTCTAGGAAGTGGCTAATAGAGGAGTATGACAAACTATTGTTCATAACAGTGCGCGAGTTTGGAGGAGGAGCAATAACTATTTTATCTTGTTCAGTCTTTCTGGTATTTTCTCTTGTGTGCTACTCTTGGAGAAAGTACGCTCTCTTTGTTATCTGTTGGTTCTCGTTGGGCTTCCTGGAATCATTATTTCTGTCAAATATTAAGGTGCTATGGGGTGGCTTTGTGCCTATGGTTGGGTGACAATTGTGTAGCATTGTCTATGGTTAAACGAACACATCAACCTTATTCTAACATAGATTAGGACACCCCATAATCCAGGTGCAACAACTCAATCACTCTACTTGAAGATTATTGAAAATAAAATCCATTGAATTCCCCTTATATCTCAGTGATTTAAAGCAAGAACTATGATATAATTGTATATTCATTTGGCATCCCCATCAATTGTGGTCATAAAAAAACGTGTCTAATAAATTTAGCATAAATTTCCTCTCAAAGATGGATCAAGCACTGAGCATTTGGACGCATGATAGATACCAACATAACCCTCCGGTTTATATGTTTTTTGTGCAAACAACTACAATATGACATCATCTAAAAGGTTACTTTAAATATTGATGAAACAATATAAAGAGAATCATTTCAACAAATAGAAAATTTGTTTCACATGAAACAAAACATCCACATACATATTAAGTTGCAAAAATTTGAAAATCAAACTAGGTAAAGAGGAAAGAATCATAATTATGAGAAGTACAAAAAACACTACGAAGCACCCTAGCTAGTAGAGACGAAATACATAATTATGAGAATCATAAGAGCCATGAAAATTTTCAAAATTGAAAATCTAGAGTGGAATTTTAGTCTTATTTTTCTTATTTTTCAAGGATGAAACCTATAAAGGCATCATGTTAGGGATCTAAATGATCCATTAGATATGTAGGCCATACTTTCATACTTCCTAATGACCATGCTCACTTCAAATTTATGTAGAACTGAGGCCTTAAGTTCTACAAGAGGTTATATGAATTTGTTTTTCATCACGACATTCACGAGATTCAAAATCTTAAAGTTGTGTCCCATCCTATTGTTTTGACCCATGTTCTCGACCAACCATTATTCAACCCTTCATGGGTAGTTGTGTTACCTTGAAAAAAATATTATTTATTAATAAATGGGGTTATGTAAAGAGAAGTATGAGTTGTTTTTATAGCTCCTCTCCAGCTTGGCATTTATTAGATACTAAACCTGAGTGCACGTCCATCTTTTCATTTCTTCATTTACTTGATAGTTGATCAAAATCTGGACCAGGGGTCAAATTTTTCTCAAAAATTCAAAGTTCTCATAATTGCCTCAAAACGAACAAGAGTGTAGCCCTCATCGTCATGAACCCAACGCAACTCGTTTCGTCTCAAACGGACGTCAGGAGCGAGAGATATTGCAATTTGTTCATCAAGTCAAACATGCAAAAAAAATGATGCTGATTGTACAGTCCGTACAGGCTGATGTGGCAGGGCCGTACGACCGTACGATGACGTGGCATGTGGTGACGTGGAAATCATCTGTTGGTTGACAGTTGGTCGAATGGGAAGTCGACACATGGCACTGTTTGGGGCAAGTGATTGGGTACCACGTGGCCCAATCATGGGCTGCCACATGGCACCCCTTTATTGGATATTGGTTTGTTGTCAAAATGTATTGGAGTCCGTGGGGTTCGACCCCCGGACCTCCCCACATGTAAAGTCTTCACAACATCCGCCTGACCACTGTACCGCCGCATGTTTCTTATTATACATGTGTGTTTTAATGTATTTCAATTCACATATGTTTGTATATATGGGCGGGGTCGGGCCGGGGCTTAGCCCTGACCCGTGGTCGTATAGTTATTTCATGTGGCCACTGTATATATATGTATGCGCGCGGTTGCAACGGAGTTCGATTACATTACCATATGACTATTATGCAAAGTGCGGGTTTTACATTGTAGTTGTAACGGTTGGCACGGTTTTGAATGCATTTGGTACTTGGCGCTTGGCCATTGGCTCGTTGAACATTAGCCCTTTTTGCCAATACGCGCAGTCATATGACCCTTATGTGCCCAAGTGCTAGGCGGTTAGGGGTTGGCGCACCCATAACCATCCTACAGTTTGCATCGTTGGCGCGGTTGCGCCCGGTGCTAGGTTTTCATGCTATATATTGCGTGTGTGCCAGTTCATTACACAAGGGTGCGTTTTGTAGATGCAGAGACAACAAGCTTGAAGGAAGAGAATGGCAGGAGGCCTTTCTTCTTCATTTTTTGGCCGATTGAGGTGCTGTAAAAGCCCAGCTAGGGGTTTTTGGACGTCCTGAATCCATTGGCACTTTTATCAAGGCCATTTGAAGACTTCTTTTGCAGGATTTTAGCCATTGAAGTTTCAACAAGCTCTAGGGCGCTTGAAGCCCTCATTGATTGAGGACATGTTTTGGTGAGCCTATGTTTGTTTTCTGTGATTGAATAATCATTTTTGGCTAATTGTTATGCTCTGAACACATTGGGACAGGTTTCAGAGGTTTTTGAGGACTTTTACAGGTGTTTTTTCCAAAGAGAAGCTCAGGGAAGCTTATGGCCACATGTAGAAGAGGTCATGCCCGGATGCGCCATGATCCGTTTTCAGAGTTTTATTAGTCATTTTTGGTGTTTTTATATGTTCTGATCCCAATGGTACAGTCTTTTTGTCCATTGGAGTTGAGTAACAACTTTTAAAAAAACTTTTGGCAAATTAATCCCAGAGAGCCAAGTCCATTGATGGAGGCTCAAGGAGATGTAGCCCGGAGAGGGGTGAACTCCTTTATCATGTTGTTATTGTTGTGAGTTTGATGGTTTATTTGCTGCAAGTTGTGTTGCTGTGTATATATTTGAAGTACATATTTAACCATCTAAAAGAACAATTCCTCACACATAAGCATTTACAAGAAGATACATAAATTTGGTACATAAACTATCCTGCATATTTTAACACATGAAGCAAGGTCCTGTAAAGTTTATTTTAATGAAGTAGAGGGTGCTTGCATAGCATAACAAGTCAGCCTTATATTTTCAGATTAGGTGGTATCAGAGCATAGTTTGTTTTGTTCATGTGTTTGCCATTGATAGCTTGAGATTTAGCTATTGGTTTTTGTGCAAGTTTTGTGCCGAAGTTTGATATCTTGCAAGGATGGAGGAAGCTTCAAGCATTGATAGTTCTCATACATCTTCATTATCTAAATTATTTGACAAAGAAGAGATTCTAACTATGAGTTATTTGATGAAAGAGATGTGTGAAGACATAAATGAGAGCATTGCCCTTGAAGAGCAATTGATGGCCATGAAGAAGGAGAAATACCAGCTTCTTGCAAAGTTGATTGAGATGGAGATTCAACTCCATGAAGCAAAGGAAACCTTTACCAAGTACATGCATGAACATGAGGTATGCAATGTGTTAGCGATTATTTTTGTCATTAGGCACAGAAGCACCCAGGCATGTAGATTGCACACGAAATGCCCAAGCGCAGCACGGGAGAATCCCTGTTTTTCCAAGTAGCAGGTCAAGCGAGAGGGAAAAATGTCGTCGACAACATCCAAGATCTATTTTACAAATCAGATCGATGGTCACCGGGTTTTCGGAGCTACTGAATTGCCCAAGGTTTAACGCAAAGGACAACTCTCGTATTTCAATCAGCAGGTTCGGATCGTCCGATCTAACTGGGACAGGTGGCATCTTGTCGGCATATCGCGGATCGGGGTTTCGGGGAACAGGGAGCCCTTAGCTCATTGCACTTGGAAGTACCGATCAGCGAAACTTCGAAAGCACCTTTGGCGTCGAGCCCACGGTCTCAGCCTTGGGTCATATCTAGCGAGCCTGCAAACGAGGGCGGCTCCTTTGTAAATATTGAGCGCCCCCTCGTCCATTCATCCTAAGGACGCGTGTCGCAGGATTTGGCCGCGTCGGTGTTTCGACGGTCGGGAGTTCGTGTGGTGAGAGTTTCATGTTGTTCAACATCGCGAAACCCCGAACCCCGATAGCGCCGAAAGCGTAGAAAGTGGGGCCCGCGGTATCATGAAATGCTTTCAGCCGTCCATCGAGAGGGGATACTTGGCAGCAAGTAGAGCCATCTCGGCACTTCGCCCATCGCGACTCCAACACGCAAAGAGCAGCTCTGTTATTTTCCGATGCGCGAGGTGCCGGGAAAATCCTAGACCCGGGCCCACGGCATCGTCGGGGAAGGTAAGAACCGTCAGATATAGAGGGATGCGTGGTGCTAGATTAAGCCGTCTCGGCATATCGCTCATCGCGATTTCAATCAGCAAAGATTAGCCTTTTCATATTCACGAACGTCGAAAACATATGGTCACAACCCATGGTCACTTGGGGAGAGGAAGGAGCTACATAAAGAAGGCCAAAGGCACCGAGTTCAGTTGCAGAGGGGATCATCGCGACCTTCAGGCGCCATCAGACCCGATCTTAATACAGTTTCCAGTATTGAAGTAAATGAAGGCAAGAGCGGGTGGTTGAAACCTCCTTTCGTTCATTAAATGAGGGGAATGGAGGGTCTGGCGAGCCGCCTGCTCGCAGAGGTCTTGTGTATCGATTCTCTTAACGAATCCGTGCCGAAGTCCTTGACTCAACAGAGAAGTCTGCGCACGCTAGCCGAGCACTTCATGGCTCAGCTACCCTCCTTACAGGAGCCATGCGTAGTTAAGGTGGCATTTAAAAGAAGATATTAGTACAAGTTTGACTGAAGGGACACCAAGCCTTGAGTGACTGGACACGCCTCTGTGAGATGAATTTTCCTGAGTATATAGACTCAGTCTTTGTATTTTGTGGGCATCGATGGTAGAGAAAAGCTCCCGACTGTAAAGTTTTAACAACCACTCTGGTTTCCTAGTTGTGCATCTATATCTGAGATTTCTTGTTTTATGACAAACAGTTTCCTTACTCCGTCTATGTTTTCGTCTCACACCAGAGAGTTCATGATCGAATGATTCGCATGAATTGTTACAGTTATGTTATGATAAATGATTTGTCGTTGCATTATTGTATTCCCTGGTCTTCTGTGTTTGAGTATAAGAGGATCTTGTGTTTGGACGCTTTCTTCTCCAGTCTGTTAGGAACCTGATGTTTATGACAGACCCTCGCACTCTTCTCATACAAGTCTTTCCCCTGCTCACCCTTATTACGACTCACTGTTTGAAGTTTATCTAAGACATCACTTGCCCATGCATGCCTGGCCTAGTTTCGGAGTTAGAGCCACATCGTCTTGAGTTAACCTCCATTTGATCACCCCATTAAACAAAACGTGACATTAAACTGATGGGTGTCAGGCTCTGCTCCTGCAAGCAATCCAGGAGTGACTTCTGATGCTAACATTTCTGGCGTCGTTGCCGGGGACGAAGTTGAATATTTTCCCCGGGATTGAACGACAACGATTAACTGATTCTGAAGGTGCATCAGATATCAGAATTATCAAGATTGTTGTTGTGCACCTGGCGACTCCATTGTGACGACTCCGCTGGGGAGAACCTGCTCTATTAATTGTGGCTTTCAGAGGTAGGTATACGCGGTCTCATCCATAGTTGCCTCTAGCTACGCCTGAAACAGATCCAGAAGCGGTGCTCAGAAAGGGAAAGGCCTCTGAAGAAAAAGCGTCCACCACTGAACTAGGTAATCCACCATATTTTTCAGTGGGAACTCCTTTTTCTCCTCCTCAGTTTCCTGACAGACCCTTTTCTGAAGTTTCCTGTTTCCTAAATTTTGGGAGTGTTCCTGCTGAGTTTTCCTCTCCTGGTCCAGGACCAGAGGGACAAGACCTTGTCACTCCCCTCTCCCCTGAAACTGTGCCTTGGCGCAGACTCGGAACCACAAAAGATTTCCCCACTCCTATCTTTACCACTCCTGCACAAAGAAAAACACCTACTGACTTGAGCTCGTTAGCCTTCTCCTTAAATCCCCTCTTGTTTCCCACTCCACTTCGGGACTCATTCCCAGTAGCCCCTTCGCGAACTCCTTCTCCTCCCAGCTCTCCTCCACCTAATATTCCTATGGCTGGTGCTAATCCCCCTCTGAATAGAATGGATGCCATAGTCGCTGCCAGATACGCTCTCTTAGTCCTACCCCATTCTATGAATCCTCTTCCTGCTGGGGATTACTTGAAATACATGCCCAAGTTCACTGGGGAAGGAGACATAACTGCCGAAGAGCACCTGACTGCTTTCTACAGTTATGCAGACAACCTCAACATTGAACATGAAGATATTTGGATGAGAGTCTTCGTCCAGAGCCTGGATGGTGAGGTGAGGAAGTGGTTTAGAGGATTGGCTCCAGGGTCTATTGTTGGGATTGAAGCTGTAGATAGTGCTTTCCTGAGGTAGTGGGAAGATAGAAAGGATTTCATGTATTACATGACAGAGTTCGGGTCTTTGAAGAAAATGGAAGGAGAGTCTGTCTCTGACTTCTCCAAAAGATTTAATAAGATGTATAACAAAATCCCTTCCGAGATAAAGCCTTCAGAAGCCTCAGCTAAGATTTCGCATGCTAGCACGTTCGGCCCCGATTTCTGCCTTTTGTTGAGAGAAAGAAGAGCCGCCTCCTTAGCTCAGATGCAAGATGCGGCCATAGAGGTGGAATCCAATGTGTTAGCAGCTGATAGACTGAGGAACAAGGCCGACGCAGACAGGAGAAAAGGAAGGTCGGAGGCCTCGACTTCTGACCCATTGGTGCCCCACTCTCAAGTGGGTGAACTGACCAGGATGGTGAAATCTCTGTCTGCAGAGATGGAGAGAATGAGAGTGGAAGGGAGGCAAGCATACAAGGGCCCTCTACACACCGAAAATAAGGGAGGTTTCAGGAGGCCAAACAATTTTACTCCCACGAATGTGCAAAGAGAGAAGGGAAGAGACAGAGAGGACCAGAAGATTCAGGTCCCTTTTCAAAACAATTTTGTGGCTGAGGGGGAAGAAGGGGAAACAGATGAGCTGGATCCTGAAATCCATTTCTTCGGGGACACTCCTCCTTTTTCTCATCTCACTCAATTAGCATATGAGGAATCTCTCATGGACAACCATCTAAATGAGCTGAGCAAGGAAAACAAGACTAGTAGCCGCCAAGGCAGGTATGACCTGAGGTCCCAGAAGAAGGCAGTAGCACCTGATGCCCCTGAGCAGCTCACTAGAACAGAGAAGCCTGCTAATGAATCAGAAGGCAATCACAGAGGTAAGAAGACCCAACCCCTCTCTCCCATTATCCAGAGTTGTGTTCCCGAAATAAGAGAAATCCCCAAGGTCCCATCTTCTTTTAATTTCGAGCATGAAATTCAAAAAATCAGGATCCCGGTGCCTCTAACTGAATTAATTAAACATGAAGGGTTCAAGAAATGCTTCTCTGAACTTCTGCAGCCCGAGACCCCATGCCTTCCCACAGACTCCATCAATTTACAAGATGAAAAGCCTGCAGTTATCCTAGGTCCTATGGTAGAAGACAGGAATGACTCATCCCCTCCCTTCTACACTTCCTTGAACATACATGACAAGGTATTGCACAATTGATTGATGGATTCGGGGGCTTCTCACAACCTCATGCCCAAAATTTTCATGGAGGAGTTAGGACTAGAAGTCACCCGAGCCTATCATGACCTCTATTCCTTTGACTCCAGAAAAGTTCAATGTCTAGGAGTTCTCAAAGACCTGGTCGTGACCTTGTTTCAACTGCCCATGAAAAGTGTGGTCGTGGACATTGTAGTGGCCGATGTCCCCCCCAAGTTCGGTATGTTGTTATCAAGATCTTGGATAAAGAGACTGGGGAGAACCTTGCAGATGGACCTCACATACGCTACTATCCCAGTGTTTGGAGGAGAGCATAGAAGGCTATACAGAGAAGCCTAGCTGGCGTATATAATCAGTGATGAGGCCAACCCTACCAATCATCCCATATTTGCCTTGGACACTGATTTAGGCTCCAGTTTAATACAACTCACCCATGCCCCTGAGCCTCCTCTCAAACTCAAAAAGCAACCCACTTCTCCTCGTGAACTTCCTCCTTCCATCACCCCCGTTTGGAAAATGTTTTTTGATGGAGCCTGTTCCCGGGAAGGCGCTGGTGCTGGGGTGTTTTTTTGTCACCTACCCAGGAAACCGTATCTCTGTCATACAAATTAGAATTTGAAACCACAAACAATGTGGCAGAGTATGAAGCCCTTATTCTAGGATCAAGAGCTGCAAGGGAAATGGAAATTCAGGAGATAGCAGTGTTCGGAGATGCAGAGTTAGTGGTCCAACAGATCAGAAGCGCTTATCAGGCTAAGAACCCTCGACTCAGAAATTACAGGAATGAAGCATGGGACCTAATTGACAATTTCTTCTCAGCTTTCAATATCTCTTTTATCCCAAGAGAGGATAATGCTGTGGCCGATTCTTTAGCCGTCTCAGCCAGCTTGCTCAAAGTTTCTCTACCGCCCGTAGTCAACTCTGATGTTGGAATAAGATATAGGCCCTCTGTACCGGATAATGTCAAGCATTGGAAGGTATTCGAAGACGATCGGGAAATTGAAAGATTTCTCCGTTCCGTTGATGAATTTTCTGCATTGCACATCGATCAGGATCCTAACACAGAAGGTGACCCTCACCCTGAGGTGATTTTAAATGAAATTGCTAACCACCAGATTATTCAGCTATGACGCAGAACGCACTCCTCGGAGCACGCCTGCTCACACAAGATCTTCTTTTCCTCTTGGCCCGAAGAACTCCAAGGTTCCTCTATTTCCCTATCGGGAAATCTGCGACCCACAGATTCTCTCTTCACGCGATCCCCCCCTTTCTTTAACTTATCGGGGAATCGGAACTCGCGACTTCGCGAGTCCAACGGTCGACCACTGGGCTCTCTAATCCCTGAGACCCGATGCCTTGGTCAACGCTGACCTCTTCTCGTATGTATCGGGACTTCTGCTCTATCGCGATTTCGCAACTCGCGATGTCATGCACTTGAATTGCCGGCTCTCGATACCCGATGCGCACGTGTGAATTAACCTTTCCACACCCCGTCACTTCAATCGGGATTTCGGAATTCGCGGGATCGCGAATCCGGATGTCGATGGACTCTGGACTTTCCTTTTCCCGATCCCCGAGACTGTACCACCTGTCCTCCACTAACCCTGGATGTGGCCCCATGCAACCCTTCCGTCGGGATATCGCGGATCGCGATTCCAATGTGCAAGAGTTTCTTACCTTCGAAAACTCCGATACTCCGATTCACGACTTCCTCAGATCTCTTGACACGTGTCCCTACTGATGGACAGTTCTGATCTTATCGGGATATCGTGTTTTGCGATATCGCAACTCCTGATGCAATCCTTTGGAGTTTCAACTCGCGAACCCCCGATACCCGATGTCACGTGTAGATCTGACGGTCCTTGCGACTCAGGATCGACGACTCTGCTTTCTCCCTGAACTTCAAACCTTCTGATGTCCTCACCGTAACCTCTTTTCACCTCCACGAGATCTGACGGCTCACGGCGAATCGTGAAATCTCCTCATAGGATTTCGACCGTTCGTTCTCCCTTTGATGATTCTGCGAAACGAAGAAGTGTCTCTCCCCAAGACTCTTTCACTTGCTCACCAATATTGCGATGCTTCCCTCAGACTTTCCACGACAGCTTCCCTGCACCTAATCTTCAGTGAATTCAAGGGCCTACTCCTTCTAAGCTTTTCCAAGAGTTCAGTCTTCAGAAAGAAACCTTGCACGCACTCCTTGCAACAAATCTTCAACCACATCTAAGTGTTGAAGTCTCTCGACTCTGCGCCCTCCTGCAGCAGTGGTCTTCTAACACTTCCCTCAGGTTCGCAACCCTGAAACCTTTACCGGGCCTGCGCACTCCTTGCACGGCACTGTGCCTGTCTACACCTTCTGAATGAATGAGAACAAAAGCCAACTCTAATTGAACCCTTCTGTCAACACACTCCTTGCGGACAATTCAACTGCACTCCTTGCAGGAATTCTCTGGCTCAATTAGAGAAACAATTGAAACTCATTCACTCCTCCGTTCAGACTTCAATTCATACATGAATCACATACACAACATATAAAAGCAAATGTATGACAGGAAGCAAATATTCATGAGCATAACATCAATACTCAGAGAAATAACCCAAAACCATGAATTTGAATCAAAGCTCTTATATTAATTCAAATGTTTGTACATGGGTGTTCTTCATACAATTCTCTGCCTACTCTTGCTCTTCCTGCTCCTGTTCTTGATAATGTTACAATGATACAATGAGGGTGTCTATATCCGTTTTCCCTCTTGGACTCTAAAACTATCAATTCTAAAATTAAATTCCTATCTACCAGCATTAACTAAATTAAATGTCGTCTATCTACCTAAGGACGAGAGCTTAAAGGCTCAAGGTCCACTACAATACACAAGTGCGCCTTTATCTTAAATGACTCATTTAATGATTTGCGCAACAGTTCCAAAGCATTTCAAAATGTGTGCTGGCTCATCCAGCTGTCTTCTGCTCCACGCTGACTCGCTTGATGGTGCTGGCGATGCTCCTACATCAAGCTACCTAGCAATCACATTCCGAGGGGACTAGTCCCGTTGGAAAGATTGTTTGATGGGAACGATGTGGCAGTAAAGGGTAAAGTTTCAGATGAAGATGCTGATACAGCTGAATGCAACATTGGTTCACAGGAGGAGCCTAGGTTCGTCAAATTGTCAAGCAGTTTGACCAGAGAGCAGAGGGCCGAATATACACAGTTGCTGAGAGAATTCACCGATGTGTTTGCATGGACATACGAAGACCTCAAGACATATGACATATCTGTCATTGAGCATAAGATCCCGTTGAAGGAAGAGGCTAGGCCATTCAGGCAGAAGCTAAGGCAGATAAATCCCATGTTGCTGCCCGTTATGGAGAAAGAAGTAAAAAGGTTGTTGGATGCTCAAATCATTGTCCCCTTGAGATATTCCGAGTGGGTGGCCAATTTGGTCCCAGTAAGGAAGAAAAGCGGAGAAATCAGGCTCTGTGTCGATTTCAGGAATCTGAACAGAAGCTCAAAGAAAGACAATTACCCCCTACCTAAGATGGAACACATACTGTAGAGGGTAACTGGTGCATCCAGGATATCCATGATCGATGGGTTTTCGGGCTATAATCAGATATCGGTCATGCCTGAGGACAGGGAGAAGACAACCTTCATCACTCCTTGGGGCACATTCATGTATGCCAAGATGCCATTTGGACTAATGAATGCAGGAGCAACATTTTAGAGAGCCATGGATATAGCCTTCATCGGGGAGAAGGACCGGTTCGTGGTGATCTATCTCGATGACATCACGGTCTTGTCCAGCTCAGACAAGGAACACCGCCGCCACTTGAGGAAAGTTTTCATGAAATGTCGGAGGTTCGGTCTGTCCCTAAACCCCAAGAAATATTTTTTCGCTATGTAGGAAGGGAAGTTGTTGGGCCATATAGTATCAGCAGAGGGAGTGAGAATTGATCCCAGCAGGGTGGATGCAATTCGAACCTTATCACTCCCCAGGTCTAAAAAAGAGGTTCAGGCCTTTTTGGGGAAAATTAATTTTCTAAGGAGGTTTGTCTCAAATTTTGCCGAGCTAGTGAAACACATCACGACCATGCTCAGGAAGGGAAACGAGGTGAAATGGACCGCTGAGCCCAGGGCATCTTTCGACCAAATAAAAAGGGCATTGACTGAGACACCTGTGCTGATCAGTCCTGACTATTCCAAAGAATTCCTAATTTTCTCCTTTGCTTCTTTTGATACAGTAGTAGCGGTCTTGTTACAGAAAAATGAGAAGGGGCATGAGAAACCCATCGCTTTCTTCAGCAAGGCATTAAGAGATGCAGAGACCAGGTATGAGATCATAGAGAAGCAGGCCTATGCCTTAGTGAAAGCCCTCAAAGATTTCAGGATCTACGTCTTGCATTCGAAGGTGACAGCATACGTTCCTTCAGCTTTCGTAAAGGACATTCTTGTACAACCAGACATAGATGGGAGAAGAGGCAAATGGATAGCAAAAGTTATGGAATTCGACTTGGAAATAAAGCCCACCAAGTTGGTTAAGGGGCAAGGTCTAGCCAAGCTATTGGCTGAATCCAATTGTGAAGCCTTGGGAGTTAGTTTCCTCAACACTCGCTTAGGAACTCAGCAAGCTGAGCTGCCCAGCCAATGCTCTAAATATGGCTTATCGCTGGCAGTTTGTTCCTGGTATCGTGACATTCTGTACTTTCTGCAGGAATTGAAGCCTCCGGATGGAATGGGTAAAAGCAGGGCAAGAGCTTTAAAGCTCAATGCGGTCAGGTATTGTCTCATTCAGCAAGTTTTGTATTGGAGAGATCCTTTGGGGATGCTGCTGAGATGTTTGAACCCACCAGAAGCCCAGAAAGTTATGTTTGATTTCCATAAAGGCCTATGTGGGGGGCATCATTTCTGGAAGACCACAGCTCATAAGATCCTCAGGGCTGGATATTACTGGCCTAATTTATTCGCTGATGTCTGCAGAGGAATCAGAGCTTGCATCAAATGTCAAAAGTTCTCAGGAAAGCAACAACTCAAATCGTTGCCATTAAAGCCTATAGTATCTCCAACGCGTTTTCAGCAGTGGGGGCTGGACTTCATTGGAGAAATTCATCCTCCCTCAAGCGGTCAACACATATGGATCCTGACAGCAACAGATTATTTCACCAAGTGGATAGAAGCTATCCCCACCAGAAATGCATCTCACAAAGTAGTTATTAGCTTCCTGGAGGATATCATAGCCATATTTGGCTGTCCCAGTAGGATCGTCACCGATAATTCTGCTTCTTTCAAGTCTGAGCCTCTAATTAAGTTCTGTGAGCAGTTCCAGATCTCACTAATTCACTCCACCCCCTACTATCCCCAGGGCAATGGTTTAGCAGAATCCTCCAACAAAACCCTGATAAGGATCATCAAAAGGCTGTTGGAAGACAACAAAAGGGCCTGGGATTCAAAGTTGAAGTTTTCTCTATGGGTTGATCGTGTGACAACGAAGAGATCTCTGGGCACTTTTCCTTTTCAGCTAGTCTACGGAGCAGAGGCGGTTTTTCCTACTCAGCTCGCCTTACCTGTGGCGAAATTCTTGCAAGACTACGAAGGAGAAACAAATGATATGATCAGGAGGATTCATCAGATAGTAGAAGTGCAGCAGATCAGAGAGCAGGTGAGGATCGTAGCTCATAATTACCAGGAAAAGATCAAGCAGGCTTTCGAAAAGAAGGTCAGGAAGAAAGAGTTCGAGATCGGGGATTTGGTACTCAAGTGGGATGCCCCCAGGCAGGATAAAGGCAAACACAACAAGTTTGACGCCCTCTGGATTGGCCCCTTCAAGATCTTTGAGATTTTCTCCAACAACACGTATGGGTTGTAAGATCTGGAAAGCGAAGAGGTTTTCAGCAGCCCAGTGAATGGGCATTTTCTGAAGAAATGTTTTATCTGAGCCTTAGACGGCTCCCTTGTTTGTAAATATTGTCCTTTAGTTCTTTGTTTAGTTTATTTTTGCGTGTTTTCGACCTAATAAGTGACTCCATAGCCCAACAACAAGGCATTGAAGCTGCGGAAGGAGTTCTTAGAGCATCGCAGGGACGACTCTATCCCCCATGGAGCCTAATGTTAGCGATTATTTTTGTCATTAGGCGCAGAAGCACCCAGGCCTGTAGATTGCACACGAAATGCCCAAGCGTAGCATGGGAGAATCCCTGTTTTTCAAAGTAGCAGGTCAAGCATGCTGGCAAAATGTCGTCGGCAGCATCCAAGATCTATTTTACAAAGCATATCGATGGTCACTGGGTTTTCGGAGCTACCGAATTGCCCAAGGTTTAACGCAAAGGACAACTCTCGTATTTCAATCAGCAGGTTTGGATCGTCCGATCTAACTGGGACAGGTGGCAGCCTTTCGACATATCGCGGACCGGGGTTTCAGGGAACAGGGAGCCCTTAGCTCATTGCACTTGGAAGTACCGATCAACGAAACGCCGAAAGCGCCTTTGGCGCTGAGCCCACGGTCTCAGCCTTGGGTCATATCTAGCGAGCCTGCAAACGAGGGCAACTCCCTTGTAAATATTGAGTGCCCCCTCGTCCGTTCATCCTAAGGACGCGTGTCACAGGATCTGGCCGCGTCGGCGTTTCGACGGTCGGGAGTTCATGGGGTGAGAGTTTCATGTTGTTCAACATCGCGAAACCTCGAACCCCGATAGCGCCGAAAGAGTAGAAAGTGGGGCCCGTGGTATCATGAAGTGCTTTCAGCCGTCCATCCAGAGGGGACACCTGGCATCAAGTAGAGCCATCTCGGCGCTTCTCCCATCGCGACTCCAACACGCAAAGAGAAACTCCGTTATTTTCCAATGCGCGAGGTGTCGGGAGAATCTCGGACCCGGGCCCATGACATCGCTGGGGAAGGTAAGAACCATCAGATCTAGAGGGACGCGTGGTGCCAGATTAAGCCGTCTCAGCATATCATTCATCGCGATTTCAATCAGTAAAGATTATCCCTTTCATATTCGCGAACGCAAAAAGCATATGGTCACAGCCCATGGTCACTTGGGGAGAGGAAGGAGCTGCATAAAGAAGGCCAAAGGTGCCGAGTTCAGTTGCAGAGGGGATCATCGCGACCTTCAGGCGCCATCGGACCCGATCTTAATACGGTTTCCAGTATTGAAGTAAATGAAGGCAAGAGCGGGTGGTTGAAACCTCCTTTCGTTCATTAAATGAGGGGAATGGAGGGTCTGGCGAGCCACCTGCTCGCAGAGGTCTTGTGTATCGATTCTCTCAACGAAGTCGTGCCGAAGTCCTCGACTCAACAGAGAAGTCTACGCACGCTAGCCGAGCACTTCATGGCTCAGCTACCCTCCTTACAGGAGCCATGCGTAGTTAAGGTGGCATTTAAAAGAACATATCAGTACGAGTTTGACTGAAGGGACACCAAGCCTTGAGTGACTGGACACGCCTCT
>ML803298.1:70578-90005 GCA_009831015.1 Picea engelmannii
GACTGTCAGGATAATATTATCTAGCAATACAGACTACAAGAAACTTATGGTCATTTCTATTCCAACCAAATTGAGTTAGAGGCCAAAACATATGGAATGCAACATTAATGTAGGCTTAGAGATATTTCCTCTAACATGCAATTTATAACTTTTCTTTTGTCTACAAAAACAACCAAATCCAGTGAGAAATCTAGATGGTTATTATCAACAAAAATTAAGTTATTTGGAACAAAATGAACTATAGGTTGTACCAAGAAAGAAATATGGATAACAATATTATTTTTATAAATCTAATATGTGCCTATAAGAAGTGGGAAAGAAACTTCCTAGAGCTACTATAAGATAGCAAAAAGGATCAAGAGCTTGCTTTTTATGATCAATTTCAACTCTTGTTAAAGAATTACTAGAAGGGATTGGGATGCTTTATTGCATAATTGTCTACAATAGGAAAGGTATATGTCAATGATGGACAGTTTGGTAAAGAATCATAATGAGGAATCTAATCTTTCTTGTAGGGTCAATGAACAATTATTTTGACGAGAGAAATAATGTATCATGCTACAAAATGAGAAGGCTCAGTAAAATTCAAATAAACTAAATAGGGACTGCAAAATATGGAAAACATAGAAATAACTGCACATGGCTTCGCCCTATAAATATTCTTATATACCTCTCCAAGCTATACTCTCGAGTGAATGTGATTGTAAAAATATATATTGTAAACATTGTTTATAGTTGAACACCATATTCATAAATTACAACAAGCACACTAGGTATTTACACTAGAACAACTTTTTGTAGACAACTAACAAGGTAGGAATGTTGTACTTGCATACCCAATTTTGTTGCATTAAACAAGCCTAATGGAATTTAGTACTAATTAGAGAAACGCAAGTGTCAAAAATAGAATATCACTTAACATTCAACACCAACACTTGATCCTAGTTTGAATTAATGGAATTAGAATTTTCCCATTTGCATGACCAAAATTGATAGATACAAAAGTAATAATCTTTGATGTTAGAGAAAGATTGAGTAAAATATTTTATTTTGGTGTAGTAAGTCATGGTTGGACCTCCCATACGTGCCTCGATTCTTAGTATAATGTATGAAGGAAGAAACTTGAGTCATTTAAAAATATGGGCACACCTTTGAAAACAATGATGCGAATAACAAGCATCATATTAGGTGGAGGATGATGATGATGATGATGATGATGAGGATGAGGATGTTGATTATGGTGATGAAAATGATGATGACAACAATGACGATGATGAATATGATGATGACACCTACAATAAGTGTGCGAAAGGGTTTTGGCAATGGTGATGACAATGGTGTTAACAAGGATGATGATGATGATGATGATGATGATGATGATGATGATGACAATGCCAATGATGACAATGAATATGATGATAATTACAATGATTATGACGAGGATGAGGATGAAAATATTGATTATGATGATGACAATATGATGATCATCATGACAACAGAAATGATGATGATTACAACAATGATGATGACGATGACAATGATGATGACAACGACGACGATGACGACGATGATGATGAAAATGTCAATAATGACGACAACCACGATGACAATGAAAATGATGACGATATGATGATGAGGAGGAGGATAACGACAACAATGCTGATTCTGCTGATGACAATATGATGATCATAATGACAATGCCAGTGACAACGATGATGACAGTGATGATGATGATGACAATGATGATGATGATGATGACGAAAATGAGAATGTCAATGACAAAGATGAGAATGATAATGATAATGATGGCGATGACGATGAGGAGGAGGAGGAGGATGAAAATATTGACTATGATGATCATGCTATGATCGTCATTATGAAAATGGAAATGGTGATGATGACAACAATGGAAATGATGATGACAATGACAACGATGATGATGATGACGACCATGACGACAATGTCAATGATGATGATTACTATGACAACATTAAAAATGTTCACAATGACTATGGCGACGATGATGAGGAGGAGGATTCCAACAATGTTGATTATGATGATCATGATGACAATGGAAATGACAATGATGATGATGATGATGAAAATGATGACGACGACGATGATGATGATGACAATGAGGAGGACAAGGACGATGAAAATGTTGATTATGTTGATTACAATGATGATGACGAAAAAATGATGATGTTGATGATGATGACAACGACGATGAAAACAATATAAAAAATGTTCATGATTATGACGACGACGATGATGATGATGACAATGATGATGATGATAACAATGACGAAGATGATGATGATGATAACAATGACGAAGATGATGATGACGGTGATGGTGATGATGATGAAACCGAGGAGGAGGAGGAGGAGGAGGAGGATGATAATGTTGATTATGGTGATTAAAATGACAATGATTATGACGATTACAACAACGACAACGATGGAACCTACAACAAAAAATGGCAATGATGGTAAGTGTGAAAAAAAATTCGGACGATTATGATGACAATGATGATGATGAAATGTCAATGATGATGATGACTACAATGACAATGAAAATGATGATAATGGTGATGCTGAGGAAGATCAGGATGAAAATGTTTATTATGATGATGATGATGTGATGATCATCATGACAATGTAAATGACAATGATGAAGACAATCTAATGATGATGATGATGACGATGATGATTATGATGATGACAATGGATATGATGACAATGAAATTGAAGACAATGTTGATGATGATTATGAGGAGGAGGAGGATGACTATGTTGATTATGATGTTGACAATATGATGGTCATCATGACAATGGAAATGACAACCATGATGATGATGATGATAATGATGATGAAAACTATAACGTCAATGATGAGGAAGACTATGATGAAATCAATAAGGATGATTATGACGATGATGATGATGAGGAGGAGGATGATGAAAATGTTGATTATGATGATGAGTATATGATAATGATCATGAAAATGGAAATGACGATGATGATGACCATGATGACAGTGATAGTGATGATGATGATGAGGAGGAGGAGAAGGATGATGAATTTTTTTATTATTATGATGAAATGACGATGATTAACCCATATATCTAAATAATTTAAAGAGAATGAATGATATTAAATATATAATAACATACCTCCTACATTTCAACATTTATGTAATATCATTGATCTTATTATTCATCCAAGTCTACATCTGTATAGAGACAATGTTGAAAATATTGGCCATATCAACATCGTCATCAATATAATCATCGATAAAATTTTCATCTACAACTAGCTCAACTTCTTCGACTTCTTCGTCTCACAGTACATCTACCTCATGCTCCTCTCCATGTTCTTCTTCTTCTTCAATATAATCTTATTTTGGTACATTATATTTTATAGGCCTTCCTCTTGGATCATATCAAATAATGTATGACAAACATGCTTTACCTGGAACCTCTGAACAAAAGATCTTCTCACATTGGCTTGGAAGAAAATAAGCTTCTATACGAAGATCAAATTTCCTTGTATTAACCATGGTAAATCCATTGGCATGATCAATAATAGTTCTTTCAGGATCATGTTCATTCATCCATAACCTACACCATTTAACCTTGAAAAGAACTAACTTGAAGGATTTAAAGTCACCCTTGATTATATCATCCAAATTCGAACAATATTTGTTTTCGAATATTGTTGGATGCCCATCACTTCTAGAGTAAACATTGGTGACCTAAAATACTTCATTTAACCCACAATCAGAGGTATGGATGAAGGTATGTCGTTATCCCACAATATGATTTTTTTTTCACTTTAAATAATAATAAAAAGAGTTCATTAAAACTTAATATTTTTTTTCATAACATATTTTATCCTTCATAATATGATCTATAACAAGAGTCCCTCTTTACATTCTACTTAATTACCATTATAATTGTTCTCATAATAATCTTGTCTCCAAAATACTTTCAAAAAAAGAACTAAGGAAAGGTATTTTGACATTGGGTTGGGTGGGATCATTGGGGGTTGTAGCCAGAGTTTACCCTACCCACTGTCTGCGATAGAAAATGACGAGGCTTGTTGCAGTCTTAGTCATTTTTGGTGAGTTTGTTGGTGATCTCTGGTTTTTCGGATCTTGGTTTTGTGGAGGTTGGCTTGTGAGCGACAATGTGGATCTGTGTCTGCGATTTGATATGGACAAGAGTGTTGATGCAAGGATCTAGGTTTCCCTCGTTATTGCATTCTAATGCATTTTCCCCTCACTTCTTCCTTAATGATATGGTTCAACCTCATCTATTTTTATTGTGGGATGCAGTTTTGTGTGGTTTTTCCTAGTGGATCTCGTAAGTTTTGGTTGTCGGGGCCCATTGCTTTTGCTACTAGGGTTTCTCCTTTGGGGAAAACTCTTTCCTCTGTAGTTGTTTGGATCCTCCTATGATACTGCTTCTTTCTAGTGTCGGTTTGATGTCTACTCAGAGCCTCATCTCTTTGTTTCTAAGGAGTTGGTGTCACCTTTAGTTTTTCAGTGCTACAGTTCAAGGATTTGTTCCCTCTCTTTATTTTGGCCACGTGTTTTACGTTTTTGGAACTGTTTCTGGGAGGATGATCCGGATTTTATGAGAAGAAAGAAATGAATACAGATTATTAACAGGTTATTAACACAGAATAATAGAGATACAATAAAACTGGTTTTCTATTCAATAATGAAATAAGCTGAAACTGTAAAATGCAGCGAAAACAAGTTTGCTGGAATGGTGGCGGCTTATCTCTGAGAAGAGATGTGACGACTGTGCTCATTCGCAAGAAGATGATTACAATGAGGATATAAAGGCCTTTTTACCATAAGAAGGAATGAAAAAAAACCCTAGACATCCAAAAACCTAACCCTAGGAGATGAAGCGCTAAAAGTCATGTGGGCCCCGTTTGGGTAAGTTAGTACATCAACTTCTCGGGGTCGTAACTTTTGCATATGATCTCCGTTTTAGGCGTATGATATCCCGTTGGAAAGGTATCGTCGAGGAGATTCATTTTAGGTGTAATATCAAAGCAAATTCAATGTTGAAAACCTTTTTTTTCCCAAAAAACATCGTTTAGGGCCTCAAAACGACTCCGGAAGTGAAAGTTGCTAAAAATAGTAAATTACCAAAATTGCCAGAAAACTATTTTGAGCCAGTTGGAAAAGGTGGGTGGCCACCGATATCCACATGTATCAATATTCCATCCTTAGGAAGCAATGGTATCCATTGCATTGAGGTCCCCCATCAGATGAGGAAATTTCTGCTGAATTTGGCCCCAGGTGAGCCACTTGCCTTGGTGTAGGAGTTGCCCTGCTTTGACGACTCGATAAAGATAGATCCTTTGTTGTAAAGTGCCCTTGATTTGTGTGTCCACAATCGGATCATTAGATTCCTGTTGTATGTAGTCGGGGTTGAGCTTTGTTGGTGTCAGCTGTTCTGCTACTTCTGAGGTGTCCAATAATGGTCAGAAATAAGGGTGAAGTAGATCCACATTGAACACTGGGTGCAGTCCAAGGAAAGGAGGAATGTTGAGCTCAAAATAATGATCCCCCATGACCTTGGTGATGGTGTATGACCCATAACAGATTTTGAAAATCTTCCGATGGGGTCCTATAAGGCATTCTTTCTGCAAGTGCAACCAAAATTTTTCGCCCACCTGAAACTTATGTGACACCTGATGTTGATCATGGCGTTGTTTGTACTTGTCATTGGACTTCTGTAGGATATCCTGAACCTGTTGGTGGATGTGTTGGATCTGATCAATGAGCCAGGTGGCTTTGTCAACATCAGTTGGAGAAGGATATGAGTCGGTCGAGGTGACCGCAGGGGGAAGTGCAACATCTATGTGACCCAATGGTTGGAATTCCAACCCCACCTGAAAGGGGCTGTGGTCGGTTGAGCTAGGCAGGGCTCAGTTGTAGCTATGTTGGACATAAGGAAGGATCTCATCCCATGTGCGAGGGTTCTTTGAATTATACATGCGAAGGATATGCACAATCATTTGATTTACAACCTCAGTTTGGCCATCTGTCTGGGGGTGGAAGGTCGTGGATTTGGTGAGCTTGGTGTCCAACAATGACCAGAGGATCGACTAGAATGTGATGAGAAATTGACTGTCTCGATATGAGACAATGGTTTGTGGGAGTCCAAAATGTACCTAGACTCGTTCAAAGAAGAGCTTGGTGGTGGCCTCTACTGTGATGTTCTTCTTATAGACAACCAAAATCGCCATCTTAGAAAAGCGATCAACAACCACAAAACAAATTCATTTCCCCGCTTGGTGGATGGGAGGCCCAACATGTAGTCCATTGATATGGATTACCATGGCCTATCAGGAGTAGGAAGAGGGGTGTACATGCCCTATTTCTTAGTGGTCGGTTTGGTAATAGTGCAGGCAGTGCAACACCTGATATACTTACTGACTTCCTGTTGAAGTTTCGACCAGTAGAAATGTTTTTGTAGCATTTCCACTGTCTTTTCCACACCGAAGTGTCCTGCCACCCGAATGTAGTGGGATTCCCATATCAGCTTCACTCGCTCGCTTGATGGAACACAAATATGGCCCAGACGACACAACAACCCATCTTAAAGATGGAAATTATCGACAACTACGTTTGCACCCAACATTTGGTAAGTGGTGGCGAAGTTCGGGTCTGTCTCATAGAGTTGGGTCCATCAAGAGATCTCATGGCCACAAGATTCTAGCACCGTGGTGAGTGCTGCGACTGGCGTTCTGCTGAGGCAATCAATGACGCAATTAGTGCTTCCTGTTTTATACTTGATTTTGAGGTGGAATTGCTGCAAGTATGTGGACCATTTTTTATGGCGGTCATTCTGCAATTTTCCTTGTGTCTGCATGAACTATAGTGGCTTATGATCAGTGTGGATGATTGTCTCCTTCCCAAGAATAATGTCTCCACTGGCGGTAGGCTTGCACAATGGAGTACATTTCTTTGTCGTAAGTAGAGTACTTACGAACAATATCAGATAATGTCTCACTATGATAGACCACGGGGTGGCCATAATGAGTGAGAATGACACCCACAACATAGTTTGAAGCATCTGTCTCAATCTCAAAGGGTTGATGCAGGTCTGGTAGTGAAAGTACTAGGGATGAGCACAAGCGCTGCTCCAAATCATTGAACACTTGTTTTTGGGACCAACCCCATGCAAATTTCACCTTACCACCACCCCTGGTTATTTGGCTGAGGGCCCATGCAATATGGGAGAATCCCAACACAAACTTGCGATAGATATTGGCAAGGCCTAAGAAGCTTCGAAGCTCAGTGCGTGTGGTTGGGGCTAGCCAGTCACGGATGACTTGGATCTTGGATGGATCCACATGTATGCCATGTTGATCAATGATGTAGCCCAGGTAATGGACCTTGTCCATGCCGAAGGAGCATTTTTCCAAGTTGGCGTATAGCTTGTGCTGTCGCAGGGTGTGCAAAACCTATTGAATATGCTGCAAGTGTTTGACCCAAGTCTTGTTGTAAATAAGAATGTCATCCAGATACACCACTACAAAAGTATTGGTGAATGGTCGCAGGATATCGTCCATCATCCTCATGAAAGTGGCTAGAGCATTTGTCAAACCAAAGGGCATGACCAACCATTCAAAAAGGCTTTCCTTTGACTTGAAGGCAGTATTCCATACATCTGTTTGTTCTATCGGGAGCTGGTGGTATCCAGACTTCAGATAAATCTTACTGAAGTATTTATCCCCCGTGAGTTGATCAAGGAGGTCGTCGATTCGGGGAATCGGGTATCGGTTTTTTACTGTGATTTTATTTAGAGCCCTGTAATCAATGCAGAGTCACCAGGTTCCATCTTTCTTCTATACCAGCATGATTGGGCTCCCACAAGGTGATGATGTGGGATGAATGTGTCCCTTGTGGAGTATTTCTTGGATTTGTCACTTGATCTCCTCATTCTCTAATAGAGAGCGCCGATAGACTGGCCCATTGGGCAGCGGTGTGTCGGGGGTTAGATCAATGGGGTGATTGACCTGGCAGTGCAGAGGTACCCTGGTAGGTGAGGAAAAAATATCTGAGTATTCTTCCACGACCTTATCTACTTGCTTTCGCTGTGTGGAGAGGTCGACCGCAAAGACCCTGGATGTGGTTGTGATATTTCGCTTATTCTGAGAGCGAATCACGAAGAAGACAAACTTCCCCATCTGAGAGATGACCTTCCTGCATTACTTAGCAGAGATCAAGGAAATAACACTAGGTGGGACTGCCTCGGGTATCCTGTACAATTTCATGTTCAAAGTAATAATAACACTACGAGGCCTAGACTCATATACAACATGATGTTTCCATAAATAAGGTTGGCCCAAAAGAACATCACAAAATTTGAGAGGAGCAACATCACACAATACCCCATCTTTGAAGGGCTTGATGCCGGGCGACAATCGACACTGTTGGTTGATGCAGAGATCGGTTCCTTGGCGGAGCCATCCAATGGTGTAGGGTTACGGGTGCGACGTTGTCGACAGGGCCAACCGCTTGACAACCTCTACTGAGATGAGTTTCTTCTGGCTACTGCTATCAATGATGAAGTGCACTGGGGTGCATTTTACCCACATCTGTGAATGGAAGAGGTGCTCTCCTTCTTCTGGCTCATCTGGTTCACTAGGATGGAGCTTGGTGGTAGCAACGGTGGCACTGGGTTCCACGTCAATGATCCATATTCCCCTTTCTGGTTCTAGCTCAGATTCAGAATCCGCATAGAGGCTTTCACTTTAGCCACCAACGAATGCTTTGAGTGACAATCAACAATGTTATGCCAAGGGCTCTTATGGAAGTTGCACCACTTCCCGGTATCTTTCTTTGTCTTTCTGGTGTCCTTCTTTGCTTGGGGCTTGGACTGGTTGTCTTGATATTTCCCATCTTTGCTCTGTCCTTTCTTCTGTGGGTTGGGGCCACCATTTCCTGGATTTTGTTGTGAGGGGTTCCCAGGCCCAAATTGCTGCGTCTTTTGTTTGAGCTTCTGCTCGATTTTGATGACATATCAGTAGGCCGCGCCCAAGGATGAGATGTCTAGAAATTCCATTTCAGTTTGGATGTATCTATGCAGAGTACCACGATACTTGAGCACTGGATGTCGCTTTGAATCTTTGATACCCAGCTTGGTGTGCAAGGTATGGAAGATATTTGTGAAATCTGGCACTGCTTGGTCTCTTTCTTGCCGCAGTGTGGTCCATTTAGTATACAAGTCATCATAACTTCTGACAGGGTAGTATTGTTCCTTAATAGTATCCTTGAAGGATTCCCAGGTGGCTGTGACTGTAAATAATGAGGGTTACTATGTTTCCTTTTTCTCATAGAAAGTTTCCCACCAATCTTTGACATGGGGAACGCCTTTGAGGAGTGCAAAAGTAATATTTTCTCTATTCAAAACGTTATGTACAGAAAAATAGCCTTCTAGTAGATTCAACCACTTGTCTACAACATCTGTGTCTATCTAACCTTCAAATATAGGAATATAGAAGTTTATTTGTACCTTGATGGGTGTGGCGCCTCCGCTCAAAGAATATGTGCTGCCTGTTGGTAGCCGCCGAAGGATTTGCGTGAAACTATCCATCATCTCATTCCTCTGTTGCGTGAGGGATTCCTCAATCAAAAGTTTGAAAGGATCTCCTATCCCATCATATTTCTTTTCTACTTCCATGAGAGGTCTCTTGGGCGTGTGAGAGATTTTGTCCTCAAGAGAAACAAGCTCAAGACCCAACTCTTTGTACTCCGACCTCGTTGGGGACATGCATTAAGACGACAAGGAGCAGACTGCTATGATACCACTGATCCATATTTTATGAGCAGAACAAAATGAATACATATTATTAACAGGTGCTTAACACAAAATAACAGAGATACAATAAAACTGGTTTTCTATTCAATAATGAAATAAGCTGAAGCTGTAAAATGGAGTGGAAACAAGCTTTCTGGAATGGTGGTGGCTTATCTCTGAGAAGAGATGTGACGACTGGGCTCATTCGCAAGAAGATGATTACAATGAGGCTCTAAAGGCCTTTTTACCATAAGAAGGAATATAAAAAAACCCTAGATATCCAAAAACCTAACCCTAGGAGATGAAGCGCCAAAAGTCATGTGAGCCCCGTTTGGGTAAGTTAGTACATCAACTTCCCAGGGTCGTAACTTTTGCATACGATCTTCGTTTTAGGTGTATGATAGCCCGTTAGAAAGGTATTGTCGAGGATATTCATTTTAGGCGCAATATGGAAGGAAATTGCATATTGCGAACCTATTTTCCCAAAAAAATATCATTTAGGGCCTCAAAACAGCTCCATAAATGAAAACTGCTAAAAATAGTAAATTGCCAAAATTGTCAGAAAACTGTTTTGAGCCAGTTAGAAAAGGTGGGTGGCCATCAATATCCACCTGGATTAGAGGATGTATGTCGCTTTGAGCTGGTCCTTCTGGTATCTATGGATTCTTTGAGGGTTTCCTCCATTGCTTTCTCTCGACGAGGATTTGGGTTTTCTTCTTGGATCTTCCCTGCTGGTCCTATGATGGGTTTTTTTTTGTCCCTCTCTTTGTCATGCTAGGAATTCTCTCCTTAAGTATGATCTTATGTTTTGTATTATATATTTCTTATATGTTGGATTGTTCTGGCCTTCTCGGGACAAAATGGTCTGCTTTGTAGATGGCGAGACTAAATGCATGACTTCTCATGCAATATTCATAATGTAATTTTTTTCTATTTGAATAAAGTTTACGTTTTTTTTCATTAGAAAAAAAAGGAAAGGTATTTTGAAAATAGAATATCCCTTATCAAAACAAAAAATCTATATACACATGTCAATTACAAATTACATCCTATCCTACCTAATTATGAAAAATATCTAATAGTATATCAAGGAAAGACAAACATTTTAGAAATTTATAAGAGAAGGAATATATTCTCCATCCCTTATCTCCTCCATTTCCATGCAAACCTTAGTAGGTAATTGACCTTATTTTGATAAGGAATTATAAATCATGTTCAATTCCTTAAAGATATTATTAAAAGGGATAATCTCAAAAGATGTTGCAACCTATTTTATATGATCACCACTTGTCCCAAGGATAATAATATGCATTTGGGAGATTCATTTTATACAAATAAGAGAGGAGTCCTTAAATATGAAAATATTAGAAACATTTATTTCTATCATGCATCTTAGCAAGTATCAAGATGATAAACTCTACATAAGTATTAAATCCAACCCCTATTCCTGCTTTGAATTTGACACAATGTGAATTAGATAAGAAAAGTATTCTTAAGTCACTACTACACTCCAAGGAACCCTTTCTAACTTCAACAAAAGATCCTCAATTTTGGGCTTTTCAATTCTCAACTCACCCAACTATCTTGGATTTCCTTATTTTACATGCATTCTACAGTTTGGTACCATTTACGTCATGATCCAAGTGGATACTAGTGCGCCCCCATCTATTCCACTAATTCATAATGGTTCCAAATCTTTCCAGACTTTCATTTCCAAGATGGAGTGTGCAGAGATGATTTGGGAAGCTCGTCGCAGTCAGGCGATATGACACTTTGGTATGGAAAAAAGTGGTGGTATTGCAAAAGAATTTTTATTCTGTGATTGGGATGGAAAAAATGGTGGTACTGCAAAATAATTTTTATTCTACGAAGCTTTGACAAGATGTTAGCAAGTATGTCATATCCTCCACCGATTTTTCCATTTCCAAACCTGTCATTATGAAATAGGAGCTATACACCCCTTTTCCAACTCCTAAGAGGACTTGGGAGTCCATCTCCATGGATTACATGTTCGGTCTACCTTCAACCAAGCATGGTAATGACTGTGTCTTCACGGTTGTTGATTAATTCTCCAAGATGACAATTTTGACACCCTACAAGAAGAGAATCACAACCAAGGTCACCGCTAAAATATTCTTTAAGTATGTTTGTGTTCATTTTTGGCTCCCATAGACCATTATTTTAGATCGATATAGTAGTTTCCTAAGTACCTTCTAGTCCAACCTATGGTCGATGGACACCAAACTAACCAAAATGAATGTCTTCCACCCACACATTGATGGAAAAACATAGGTAATCAACAAGATGATTGTTCATATATTGAGGATGTAGAATTCCAAACATCCATGCACATGGGATCAAATCCTTTCTTATGTTCAACATAGCTACAATGGAGACCTCCATAGCTATAATGGAAATGACCCATTTTAGGTGTGCTTGGGGTTCAAGCTAATGGCCCCCATGGAGGTATATCTTCTCATTACAACTGCAATAGAAGAGTTGTCCCATGATTAGACCAAGGGTGACCAAGAAGGACAATTTTTTGAACAAATCTAGCACATCGAACAACAAGTTTAGGATATTTTGCAAAAATCCAATGCCAAGTACAAGTATTTCCACGATCAACATTAGGTATAACACAAGTTTCGGATGGGATATAATGTATGGTTGCATTTACAAAAAGAGTGTCTCACATGACCCCATCAGAAGCTCTACCCACTCTGATATCAACATGACACCATCATCAAGGATGTGGGTGAGAATTCTTTTGAATTAAGTATTTCCCATTTTCTTGTCTTGCACACCTTATTAAATTTGGAATTGTTTCCACCATATTTTCCACCTCTCCTAAACACTTCAGACATGGATGAGCACTTGGCCCTTACAAAACTCAATAATGAATGCATTGAGCATGTGACAATTGATCGAATCATGGAAACTAATATGAAGTTAGGCACTAATAAGAAGGGCATCGTCCAACAAAACATACAACTCTATTGGGTCATCAAAGAATGGAAACTTATTCACTAAGGAAAGTATCTCACCAGGAGTAAGATTGAGCAGAAGTTTCCCCATGTAATGGAGGAACTTAACCTTTTGTTGTTTCATCTTTTAGAGTTAGTTTTTTTTTATGTTTATGATTCTCTCATTAATTTTTATGCTAAAATTCCTTTTCATCCTATTTGTAATCAACTTCTTATGAATGAGCACAAGTGACACATCTCTCTCTTCAAGGATAAGCTACCACCATTGTAGCTAGTTTGTATACTTTGCATTTTATAGTGTTTTTTATTCCATTAATTAATGGAATATGATTTTATTGTATTACTATGTTTCTTGCAATATATTTATGTGTTTCCTTGTTATATCTCTTCCTTAATTTCGTTCTCAATATAATCTGGATCATTTCACTTGAGCATACACTTGAAAATAAGGAATGTATTTGTATTAAAATATTTGAGAGTTTCTGCCCAACCATATGCTCCAAATGACTAAGTGTGGAATAGCTCTTAATTATTTTGATTCATTTTTGTTAAACCATTTCCTCAAAGATTCCTCCACCCTCTCAACAAACCACTCATTTGACACATCTAAAAATATTCTCTACCTCCTTTCAAATGTATTCTTCATATATAAAAGGGATTAACCCATGACACATAGATTCTACCTCCGTTATACACAATGCACACATCCCTGGCCCTTGTCTACTCCTCCTTTGCAACACTTCCCATGCAAATGAGTTATTTATTAAATCTAGCTAGAGAAATATTATAATCTTTTAGATGGCTTAGAATTTCTATATCTACCTCTACCCAAAATTCACTCCAGAGTGCCCATTTCCTCTCACAACCTGATATGAATATTCCTTAGATTCTCAATATAAACACTCCATAAATATATGTACTCCCGTTCAAAACCATAAACTATTCCAACCTTGGTACCGGATATTTGTGGTGATTAGATCTCCTATGCGATTGAGGGTGCAAAATATTGTCTTTTATAGAATGCCAATAAAATATTCAATTAGTCTTAACCTTTGTCGAAAATCGAGTGCAAGATCAATGCCAATCCTATCCTTCCCATTATTTTGAAATTTCCAACCCAAATGATTTCCAATCACTAGAAAAGAATGAAATAGAGGCTTCTACTAGATAAACCCATTTTTACTACTTTCATGGATTCATGATCCAATTAGTTAAATTCCATGAACTTATATACTTTTATTACATAATTTTCTTAAACAATTCTTCTTGAGTAAATATTTTCCACAATGCTTTTTGCTACCATTAAGCTACCAAAATGATTAATATTATTTAATACTCATCCATCATTCTCCTTTTCCCCAACTATAATGTTCCATTTTACTAATCAAAATTCAATCATTGTTTTTTTTTCTTAGACCAAAATAATTTCAAACATCTCTTTCTAATTTTTTCAAGGATCCAAGGACCCCTTTGAGAATATAGACCAAGAAATTAATAAAAGACATGCATAGCATCTAACATATATTTTATCAATATCGACCTCCCCCTATACACAACCATTTATCACACCAATTGTTAATTCCCACCTTTGTTTTTACCATTTATCACACCAATTGTTAATTCCCACCTTTGTTTTTACCATTTATCACACCAATTGTTAATTCCCACCTTTGTTTTTTCCTTAGCCAACCTTAATCTTTATTTCCATATCCATTTGGTTTTAAAATAAAACCCAAATACATAAATCCATATTGAAGCTATAAGACTATAAAAGGGAAAGTCCCTAGCAACATATGTTTATTATCTTGATCTAGTCCATTAAAGAAAGTTGAATACTTTTGCACATGTAGCTCCATACTTGTAGCCACTCCATAAGTATCCAATATTTCATACAGTGTCCTTTCTTACCTTACACTACCATTAGAGAAGAAAAAAACATTAGAGAAGAAAAAAACATGTTCAACAAATAATAATTAAGTTAATGATAAATCCCTTACAATTTTGACTCCTATAATAATCCCTTATATTTTTTCTTCCATAAGATCCCTACTCAAACCTATAACCATCAATAAGAAAAAAAAAACATGAGATAAAGGGAATCTTTACCTCAACACCGGAGACGCTTTGAAATTTTAGGTAAAACCATTAGAAGAACAAAAGAAATAGAATATATACAACCCATTATGAATTTAACCAAACTAAAACCCACATGTAAAAGCATCGATCTAAGATATAGCCCATTGGTTCTATTATATGCCTCGGGGTACTCGTGTAATTTCATAATTGCTAGTAAATTGATTGTTTTTATTGAGTTAAGAGATTCTTTAACTACCCCCAATAACTCCATGTTTTTATCTTCTAGATAAAAACCTAAATTTTCCTTATGTGATAAGGAATGATTTTTTTTAACTCTAAGTTCGAATAGCTTTGCCATTATTTTGTACACATAGTATATTTAGGATATGGGCATGAGATTATCAAATGTACGAGGGTTATACTTTTTGGAATCGATGTTATAATTGTAGTACTAAATGCTGCGAGGACCTTCCCAAAACTCCTAACTTATTCCATCTCTTATTAAGTTGTCGTCCGCTAGATTATAGTATCCAACCGCAAATTCTACTATCCAAACATCTAAACCCATAATACCATTTTTTTTTTTTTTTTTTTAAATAAGTTAATTTATATTTTAATTCAAATTTTGAAATATCTTTCATTAACATTTAATTATCCTTTTCTATTAGAAAATTAGGAAAAAAAGAGGTTAACTTCAAAATTTTAGCTACATTTTCCTTACTTAGCTCTTTCTAAATGGATTGAAAATATGAAACTCCTATATAATAATAATAATAATAATCTATTTTTAAGGTCACGACCAAGCCAACGCATCAAATTGGTGTATGAGACCCCCTTGTTTGTGGGACAAGGGACCCCCCTCCGCCCAACGATTTGACTGGTAAAGTCTACGAAGGTATACATACCCTACCCCCCTCTGGATTTGATCCTGTGAATATTATCTTTAATAGTTCATTCATTGAGTTCCTTTCATCATTTTTCTTTATGAAAGAACTTTGTATTTTAATCCTCATCTAACTACATTGCCCTACTTTTCATCCTCCATTCTACCTCTTTACATTATTTTTCTCTATTTCAATACCAATCAATCACAATTCCCTTTACCTTTTTAAAGGATGTCACACACTAAATACTTGTTGATTTCTTGGACCTTGAATCATAACTTACCTACTATTTCTTAATCAACTCATGAAATTCTTCCACTTCCATCGACAAGGTTTTAACCTCCCATTGCCTCCAAACACTCAAATAGTTATTGAGAGAATCTCTCAACAATCTCTAACAAATATCAAATCAATTCTCTAAACTCATCAATGCATTAATGGAAACATTATTTCCAACATCCCCCCTTAATGCTTACATTACAAAAAACTTGCAATACAAATTACCATATAAATCTTGGTCTCATTTTTTGTTATGTCTGGCTGGTCTTCATTAGCAACTCTATCCACTCTGCAATCTCCTGTTTTCACACTTTTCTTCTCCACAATTTGGAGCTGCCACTTGATCCATTTAAAGTACAACCGCTTCAGAACATCATTGACGTATTTGCAAGACTAACACACCTTGACCTCCTGAAGGACAATCTCGATACTGAATTATCCTATTGATACACTGCCATGTGTGAAATTCCCCCGAAGAGAAAATTTTCACAGTTATATAGGACAATGATCTAATTAATGGATATTTTCAGCAGTCAATCATACACCTAACCTTCTTTAAACAATATACATAAGGACAACCTGAAATGCAGATCTTGAAGCCCTAAGCACAACAAGATCCACGCGCATATAACATAATGTAGATATAATCGAATTAGTAACATGTTCTCTGGGAATCAAAGATCTTTATAAACTACTAATTTATATTACATTACTCTATTCTTGATTGCTTCACATAAATTGTACAAACCTATTGCACAAACATCACACCACAAATATGCAGACTTATAAATAAAACAAAAGACTTGTGCCAGAGCAGGAGCATTGTGGCAGCTTATACAATGTCGTTACTCGGAAAAATATTGCAGGAAACCTCATCCTACAAGTGGGTAACAAATTCCAGTGCACGAGCATACAATATATCAGATCTCCTCACTGCAAAACGGTGGCTACCAAATTGCATCTGCTTGCTACATAATGACGACTAGTGTAGGTGAAAGTCTCTACGTAGTAGAGTCACGAGCTCCAATGAAAAGGGAACAATTCTTTCACACGAACTCGTAGGCTCTTTTAAGCAGTGATAACTCTCATAAACTTGGGAAAAATACATCGTGGCACAGGTGCTCCTGGAAAAATCCTTTGCAAAGAATAATAAATGAGAGTGATTTCAGCTCAAGCAACGACCAAATTTCGTTTCTCAGAGTCCAACGCCTTGAGTTCGACTAAATTTGAATCTTTAATCAAGAGAAGCTTGAACAATCAATTATATTCAGGATTCATGGTGGAATTCAGAGTCTCCTTTGTTGTATGTCTTCACACACATACTCACAAGCAGAAAATAATTCAACACTCCAGCAAACAAACAATGCAATCTGTTAATATTATAGTAGCTGCAGAAGGTATTTACCCCCACATGTGAACCTGACGAGAATAGAAGACTCCGGGAAGCAAGAGAAACCCTAATGAGTTGGCTAATAACCCTAGAAGCCTTGTCGACTTAAGAAGATAATTTATATTAGGCTATTAGCCTCCAAGAGAAGAAGTCAGCCAGAAATTATAATAATATACTGAACAAACACTTATCCAGAAGGAGAAGTCGGCCCCAACAAAACTGGCAGAACCACTATAAATACAGGGCGCCAGTTCTCATTTTGACACATCTCAGAATTGCAGTTCTACAGTTTGGTGCGCACTGCAGTTGCAATCTTGTGCGCAGGTTTGGAGGAAGAGCTGGTGCAGCTGCAGTAGCAGCAAGATCTCAGTTTTGGCTTGAATATCTCTTGGCTAGGGTTTGGAACATCTGATCATCTTTTTGTGATGCGCTATCCTTGGGGATTGATGCACTACTCTTTGTTTGGCTATCTAGCCCAGGGTTTTCTTCTGGAGGAATTCTCAGTCAAGGTTAAGGTGCTCGGAGGGAGGCTTCGACCTATGGTTGGGTGACGAAGGTATCGTCAATGGTAAAATGAGCACACCATCTCCTATATTCTAACAGGTTATGGGCCCACACCCCTTCAGTCAGCCTAAAATGATGAAAGGAAACATAGCTGCTAGATATTGAGCTCGTTGAGGTACTGTCGCTAGGGTTACTAGCAGGAGCAGTTTCCAAAAGTACTGCAACTAGGGTTACCAACAGAAGCAGTTGCAGAAACCCTAAACCTCTTGTCGAGGCACCTTAAGTGACGAGATTGACCTAATCTCCGGATAGATCAGTGCACCCTAGCCCAACGCATCTCCTGATACTCTCAGAAGGCCAAGACATGAAGTTTGGATTTCTGGTCAAATCTAGGGTTTGACGAAGTCAAGCAAGCCATGACAAACTCTATGAAGTCTGAGAACAAGCTAGATGGAGCCTCTAACTTCATAGCATGGAAGACAAGGATCGACCTCATCCTTGCTAAGAATGAAGTGCTGGATATTGTGAAAGGAAAGACCGTGAAGCCAGAGTTTAAAGAAGGAGAAGAGAAAGAACCGCAGAACGTTGCAGCTATGGAGAAGTTCAAAGACATTGGCATCAATTCCATGAGTATCATAGTGGATTCCATAAAAGACCACTTGATACCCTACATCTCCCATCTTGACTCATCGAAGAAGATGTATGATGCCCTAACAAATCTCTTCTCAGTTAGAAACATTGGACAAGTTATGAGTCTAAAGAATGAGCTCCGTGACATGAAGATGAATGATGACGACAACATAACATCATACTTTGTAAGGATCTCCCAGCTAAGAGATCAACTACAAGCTATTGAAGATATCACTTCAGAAAAGGAATTGGTGAACATAGTACTCAATGGTCTTCCCAAGACATGGGATGCATTTTCCGCAAGCATGAACACAAGGAAGGAGTACCCGACATTTGAAGAACTTTGGACTTGCTGTACTCAAGAAGAATCAAGGATCAATGCAAAAGAGAAACCCCAAAAGAAATACGATGATCAAGCCTTCACGACAAGATTTAAGAACTTCAGGGACAAAAGAAAGTTCGATTCAAGAAGGAAGCCAAAACAAAGAAAAGACATTTCAGAAATACAGTGCTTCAATTGTCAAAAGTACGGTCACTACAGGAATCAATGTCCCAAGCTAAAGAAAATAAAGGAGAAACACGAAGCATCGATTGCCGAAGAAAAGGAACCTGCAAAGAAGACTAAGCAGGATGGAAGAGATTTCTTCTACTAAAAGGTAACAACACTCTTCTTATTTTTCTTGTACATATCTTGCTTGCATCGTATTTGTACATATCTTGTATATCTATCTCTTGGAAGATAATGTGTTCCAAGAAGAACTATACCTATGGAAGAACAATAAGATAAGAATGAATATCACTAGATATTACAAATGAAAGAATGAAATATATCATGTGAAAGCTATTAC
>ML803298.1:90980-115087 GCA_009831015.1 Picea engelmannii
AGATTCTCTCAGATGGAGGGAGAAGACTATGATGATTGATTGTTCCAGTACACCAGACTTATCTCTATATAAGTCATTATATTATCTGCAACATCCATGAGTCAGAATTCTACATCAGACGAATGCAAAGAATGTTCTCCAGATAAATTGAATAAAGAGCATATAAAGAGAAATCTCAAGACTTTGAGCCATACTAGAAAGAGACTCCTGTATGCAGAAGACAACATGGTGGAGAACCTCCAGTGCACAACAAAAGCGTGGTGAAGATTTCCTATGACATCAAGATGACTACTCAGAAGATCAGATCTCATGATGACAGAAGAAGTATCACATGAATATGTTCTAGTTCTCCAACTATGATATACTCTAATGTTCAGATTTACATGAAGCCTTCACAGTGTTCCAGACTAAAGTACAAGCATTACATTATCCATGATGAAGTCCAGAAAGGAGAAAATGATTTCTCCAATACATATCTTCACAGATGAGCAGATAAGCATACATTTTGGTAAAGCCTCTATTCAAGATGAAAGAACTTGCAGAGTCAATCTAGAGCTCGTGGAAATAACTCTCTTAGCTGGAAGGGAAGACTCTCCAAACTAAAATAAGGTACGCAACCATTTATTTTTGTGATTGAAATAACTCTCCAGTTAGGAGGGAGCATTGAAAATATTATTTATCTTTGTAATTGAAAAATAGTCCAGATTGGATAGATGCTTTCCTGTTCGGAAAGTGGATTGAGATTTCTGATGGACAGTGACTTCCCATTGTAGTTAACATGGGAGGAAAACTGATTGCTGATGTATCATATACAACGAATTCCTATTATGGGCAGTGGTCTAGGACAATCATTCTTCCTGGCAGTCACTCTAAGTAGTGGTCAAGTAGAATGGTCCGCCTCATCGGGCAGTCATTCTTTCGAAGTTCACAGTTGTGAGCAGTTTCAAAGAATCGTCCGTTTTGGAGGTTGATGCAGGACAAACATTCCTCGAGGGCAGACTCATTCTCTCCAGGTTACACTTTGTTTAGTGTCGGAGGAATGGCCCAGGGTGGGGAATGGTCCAGATAGTTATTCCTTGAGGGCAGACTCATTCTCTCCAGGTTACACTTTGTTTAATGTCAGAGGAATGGCCCAGGGTGGGGAATAGTCCAGGCTCAACAATCAAGGACAATTATTCCTCGAGGGCAGACTCATTCTCTCCAGGTTACACTTTGTTTAGTGTCAGAAGAATGGCCCAGGGTGGGGAATATTCCAGGACAGTCATTCCTTAGGGAAGACTCATTCCCTCTAGGTTACACTTTGTTTAGTGTCGGAGGAATGGCCCAGGGTAAGGAATGGTCCAAACATTTCTAGAGGGCAGACTCATTTTCTCCAGGTTACACTTTATTTAGTGTCAGAAGAATGGCCCAGGGTGATAAATGGTCCAGGTTCAACAATCATAAATAATCCTTCCTCCTTGGTTGAGAAGAATGGGGCAGATAGCCCATTGTTGATATTCTATATTGAGGGCAGACATTCTTTCAGATCTCACAGACGTGAGTGAAAGATTGACCCAGATGATCATTGTTGATATTCTATACTGAGGGTAGACACTCTTTCAGATCTCATAGACGTGAGTGAAAGATTGGCCCAGTTGATTCAGTTTTTATCATAACATTGTTTCTATGCAGATGAAGACTACTGTGGTGGTAGGCATTCTTTCAGATCTCACAGACGTGAGTGAAATATTGGTCCAAATGATACAGTTTTTATCATAACATTGTTTCTATGCAGGATTCTCTCAGATGTTTGTTATGAAGACTATATGACAATAGATGAGGACTACTGTGGTGAATATGTTTCACTGTTCGCAACCTCATGTTGTTGATCAAGTACTTGTGTGTTACTTGATGTGGTAGTTAACCACTGGATTGTAGTTATGAACTACTATGAATAGACACATGTGTGTTCTATCTTCGTTCTAATTGCCTTGAAGACTATCAACAGATTATTGGAGATGATGATCATTCATATGAATGATGAACATAGATTTTCCAGACGGAAAACAGTTCAGAACCTTTTACTCCTCTTATATCACTCTATGGTGAGAGTGACTTATCCAACATCATATCTAACTACTCAGATGAAGTATGGTTTCGAGAGATGATGCAACTAATGATGGTGATGCTCATGATCTAGTCATGAAATAGTCTAGATGACTTTATTGGTGCTACCGGGTAAATGGTATATTTTGTGCTCAAGTCCATTACCTGTAAATACCTCTCTAGCTAGGAGGGAGTGTTAATATTATGGTAGCTGCGGGAGGTATTTACCCCCACGTGTGAACCTGACGAGAATAGAAGACTCCAGGAAGAAAGAGAAACCCTAATGAGTTGGCTAATAACCCTAGAAGCCTTGTCGGCTCAAGAAGATAATTTAGATTAGGCTATTAACATTCAAGAGAAGAAGTCGACCAGAAATTATAATAATATACTGAATAGACACTTATCCAGAAGGAGAAGTCGGCCCCAACAAAACTGGCAGAACCACTATAAATACAGGGCGCCAATTCTCATTTTGACACATCTCAGAATTGCAGTTCTGCAGTTTGGTGCGCATTGCAGTTGCAGTCTTGTGCACATGTTTGGAGGAAGAGCTGGTGCAGCTGCAGCAACAACAAGATCTCCGTTTTGGATTGAATATCTCTTAGCTAGGGTTTGAAACATCTGATCATCTTTTTGTGATGCGCTATCCTTGGGGATTGATGCGTTACTCTTTGTTTGGCTATCTAGCCCAGGGTTTTCTTCCGGAGGAATTCTTAGTCAAGGTTAAGGTGATCGGAGGGAGGCTTCGGCCTATGGTTGGGTGATGAAGGTATCGTCAATGGTAAAACGAGCACACCATCTCCTATATTCTAACACAATCCACTCCCCTATGCTAACATATTTACAAAAGTCTGCTTATCATGTCTCTCACATCTTCCTGGCCCTTCCATGAGGGAGTTAAGCCAGTCCATGCTCTGATACCAAATTAAAAAACTGAAGACATGAATATATAGTTGGAGTGAGATCCAACTAATTCCAAATACTCGAATAGTTGTTGAGAGAATCTCTCAACAATGTCTAACAAATCTCAAACTAACTCTCTAAACTCAACAATGTATTAATGGAAGCATTATTTCCAACAATTTTATTGTGTTTGACATATTCAACTAACCATATTCTCTAGCTTCTTTGTGAAACAATGCGTAACTTAAATTTTTATTGATTATAAATCAATAATAAGATTCACTTTTTAGTTTTTGACATGTTCAATTCATTTTATGATTCTTCACAAGTTCAACTAACCACCATTTTCTCTATTTTCATGCTTCTTTGTGCAACAACGTGTAACTTAAATTTATTGATTAAAGATCAATAATAAGGTACACTTTGTAGTTTTTGACATGTTCAATTCATTTTATGGTGTTTGATATGTTCAACTAATCATTTTCTCTATTATCAAGCTTCTTTGTGTAACATTGTAAATTAAATTTTATTTATATTTTCAAATTTTAACATAACTTTTATTTATATATAAAAAATGATTTGAGGTGACAACGTCTTTCCTCTTTCCTCCTGAAAAATCACAAGTTCAAATCCATAGAGATTAAGATATGTATACATACTTTATTAATCAATATTTAGCTTCAATTGTATTAATTAAAAATCAATCACAACATGTATACGTACATACAGCCTGAGTGGGCCTAATGGTTAAGAACATGTGTTTCCTCTTAAGAGGTCACGGGTTCAAATCCAGAGGGGGGTAGGGTATGTATACCTTCGTAGACTTTACCAGTCAAATCGCTGGGCGGAGGGGGATCCCTTGTCCCACAAACAAAGGGGGTCTCATACACCAATTTGGTGTGCTGGCTTGGCCGTGACCTTAAAAATAGATTATTATTATTATTATTATTAATTGTACACATTAAATTTATTTTATGGTGTTTGACATTTTCAAATAGCCATTATCCTTATATAATAATTCTTAACTTAAATTCAACTTATATTTACAACATGATTTGACAAGGTCAAACATGTTAACATAACCTTTTATTTATATTTTAAAAATGTTGACATCATTACTTAACTTATATTCATATACAAAAAAATATTTGTATCATCAAATTTGTTACATAACTTTTATTTGTATATAAAAACTATTTTAATATAATGATTTATATAAAAAAATGATTTGACATGATCAAATTCGACATCTTCTTAATTTTTATATATTTTTCAATGAGATTTATAAAGTTATCATTGTCAAATTTGATATTTACAAGATTCTCTATATCACGTGGAAAAGGTTCTTGTTCTTTATTCAGTAAATTATTTGCTTATCTTCATCCCACCACCTTTGTGTCGTTAGCCAAGGTATGCATTTTTGTATTCCTAATCCTCCTATTCAAATAGCTTTTTTATGGAATGTCTTTTGTGAGAAACATGGTCAATAAGTTCAAATTGATCTAATGGGGTTATCACAATCCTGATTGACTTTAACTCTTAAGTTTAAATTGATTTAATGGGGTTATCACAATTTTTATTGACTAACTCTTATGTTGTAACAAGTGTTGCATGGCAGCGTAGTCCCTGTTAGGTTGGGATGGGAGTAAATGCAACCTAGTACAGACTCGTGGCTAGAAAGTTGAAATATATGTGGTTTGCATGCAGAACATAGTATTCCCGAATTAGTTCTTCCTGAAAAATATAAAAAATTATCAACATTTGAAAGGTTGTTGGACACAAAAAATATAGCATTATCGAAGTAGTAATTTATAAACTATACAAACCGAAAATGTAATTTATAAAGTAGATATCTAGTTTTATACATACGAAATATGTACTTTTATAATGGATCGTGGGTTGTCCGGCTAGCGGGCTAAAAATTGGGCGTCTGATGTTCTGTGCCCTACAAATAGCACCGACAGTTCTGCGATACAGGAATTGGGCCTCTGATGTTCTATGCGATACAAAAATCCAGGAGTGGAGTTGCGGACTATAGAAATTCATCAGAAATAAATAAATTATACATACGAAATATGTAGTTGTATAAAGTAGATATTTAGTTTTATAGATACAAAATTTGTATTTTTATAAAGTATGGGGATGAGATTTTATAGAGCATGCATGAAGCCCTCATTGCATACTTGGTCAGTTTTTGGATCGCCAGTTCTCGGGCTGGCGGGGTCAAAATTGGGCCTCTGATGTTCCGCGCCCTACAAATAGCACCAATAGTTCCATGATATACAAAATGACAGGTGGAGTTGCGGAGTATAGAAATTAAAAAAATGTAATTTATAAAGTAGATATCTAGTTTTATACATACGAAATATGTACTTTTATATTGGATCGTGGGTTATCCGGCTAGCGGGCTGAAAATTGGGCGTTTGATGTTCTCTACTCTGCAGATAGCACCAATAGTTCTACGATATAGAAATTGGGCCTCCGATGTTCTACACCCTACAAATAACACCGACAGTTCCGCGATATACAAATTGACAGGTGGAGTTGCGGAGTATAGAAGTTTAAAAAATGTAATCTATAAAGTAGATATCTAGTTTTATACATACAAAATATGTACTTTTATAATGGATCGCGGGTTGTCTGGCTGGCGGGATGAAAATTGGGCGTCTGATGTTCTCTGCCCTACAGATAGCACCGACAGTTCTGCGATACAAAAATTGGGCCTCCGATGTTCTCTGCGGTACAAAAATAGAGGAGTGGAGTTGCAGACTATAGAAATTCATCAGAAATAAATAAATTATACATATGAAATATGTAGTTGTATAAAGTAGATATTTAGTTTTATAGATAAAAAATATGTACTTTTATAAAGTATAGGGATGAGATTTTATAGAGCATGCACGGAGCCCTCATTGCATACTTGGCCAGTTTTTGGATCATGGGTTCTCGGGCTGGCAGGGTCAAAATTGGGCGCCCTACAAATAGCACCGACAATTCTGCGATATAAAAAATGACAGGTGGAGTTGCGGAGTATAGAAATTTACTAGAAATTAATAATGTCTGTTATATAATAGAATAGTAATAACGTATGTTACACTGAATTAGTTTTCTTTAAAACTAAGGCTTTTCTTGGACAAAAAAGATATAGCATTGCCGAATTAGTTTTATTTGCACACGTTTTATAAAGCATGTACGGAGTTCTCATTCCATACTTAGGCAGTTTTTGGATCGCGGGTTCTCGGGCTTGCGGTTTCAAAAATGGGCCTCTGTTGTTCTGTGACCTACAAATAGCATCGAGAGTTCCGCGATATAAAAAAGGACAGGTGGAGTTGTGGAGTATAGAAATTAAAAAAATGTAATTTATAAAGTATATATCTAGTTTTATACATACGAAATATGTACTTTTATTATGGATCGTGGGTTGTCCGGTTGGCGGGCTGAAAATTGGGCATCTGATGTTCTCTGCCCTATAGATATCACCGACAGTTTTGCGATACAGAAATTGGGCCTGCGATGTTCTCTGCGATACATAAATCGAGGAGTGGAGTTGCGGACTATAGAAATCCATCAGAAATAAATAAACTATACATACGAAATATGTAGTTGTATAAAGTAGATATTTAGTTTTGTAGATACGAAATTTGTACTTTTATAAAGTATGGGGATGATATTTTATAGAGCATGCATGGAGCCCTCATTGCATACTTGGCTAGTTTTTGGATCGCGGGTTCTCGGGCTGGCGGGGTCAAAATTGGGCACCCTACAAATAGCACCGACAATTCCGCGATATCCAAAATGACAGGTGGAGTTGCGAAGCATAGAAATTTACCAGAAATTAATAATGTCTGTTATATAATAGAATAGGAATAACGCCTGTTACAACGAATTAGTTTTCTTTAAAACTAAGGCTTTTCTTGGACAAAAAAGATATAGCATTGCCGAATTAGTTTTATTTGCACACATTTTATAAAGCATGTACGAAGTGCTCATTCCATACTTAGGTAGTTTTTAGATCGCGGTTTCTTAGGCTGGTGGTTTCAAAAATGGGCCTCTGTTGTTCCGTGACCTATAAATAGCATCGAGAGTTCCACGATATACAAATTGACAAGCGGGCTTGTCAACTATACAAAAATATTATAAAATAAATAATGTCTGTTACATATTTCTGGAAATTACATCAACATTTAAAACATCATCGTTGAAGACCAAAAAATTAGCATAGAATAGAAGACAAGAAATGTAACATATCTGAATTAGTTTTCTTTGGAACAAACAAGAAAGGTTCCTAGAAACCCAAAATTTAGTATACAATAAGGGCATTGACGAATCGGTTTTCTTTGGAATTTATCAAAAAATAATAATGTTTGTTACATGTTTCTGGAAATGTAAATGCGTTTGTCATATAGACTGGGATTGGGGCTCCCGCAGACCATAAAAATAAATAAGTACAAGAATTAGGAACGTCAAAAGAAGAAGTGTGCGATGTTAGAGAGGAAGACCTGAAAAGAAGACATTGGAAGGTATGAGTCTTTGGTTACAGTTTTTTATTTAAAGAGGACATAAGTGGATTGATAAAGAAAAGAAGACGAGAGCATAGACTTAAACTGGATTGATAAACAAAACAAGATGGCAGTATAGACTTACTATGAAGACGATGAATTTTTGTTTCTTTCGTCGATGGGCAGTGGAGTCCTGTTGACCGGTTGTTGCCCTTCCTGGACAAGGCCATCCATTCTCTGTTGGAACCATTCTTCGATGTAGCTTTTCATGGGGGCTGTGTTGATTTCATCCTGGATTTCTATGTCGTAAAGGTCGTTGTCTAATTTCCTTAGATCCATTGAAATACTATGCAGGTTCTGTTCAATTTCTTCATTGTGTGAGGCATAGTCCAGTACCCAACGCTCGTGCTCATCTAGACGATGTTCAAGTATGTCGTAAAAATTTTCAAAAGACAACCCCTTTAAAATATCATCTTGTTCTTGGAAGGCTTCTTTGGTGACTGACAAGGATTTGAGAATTAAGTTAGGATCTTGAACCTCATTGGTAGTTCCGGTTAAGTCCATCTGTAGCAGGCTTGTGAATAAATCTTCCTTTTCTGATATAACTTGTTTACATGATTTGACAATGAGATTTAGGTTGTCAACTTTCTTTTGCTAGCATGCTTTTACTTTTTTGGTGCACTTTGGGGAGGGGAGCTTATCCTGTCTTCTTTTCAGTTCCGATGTGTTGACGACATAGTTGGCAAAAGGCGCCAGTACCTTCTCACAGAAAAGATGTTCATTTTTTAAATTCGCCTCCAAATGTTCCAACAAATCACTGGCCTTCTTTCCGAAGGAAACTAAATTTTACGATGTTTCCCAGGCTTCAGTAACTAGCTGCATTCTTTTTTTGATGTTATTCTCTACAAGGGATCTAGAGCATGCAAGGAGGGTAGAGGATACTTTCATATTCACTGCAGTGGTAGCAGGAATTATTTTTTCCATAGGAATGACAAATTCTGGGGTTGCAATGAAAGCCTACCCAAATTTGTTGAGGTGATGTTTCAGATTGGCAAGATCTGTTTCCATTCCTCCAATGGAATCATGAAGAATGTCACCGGTTACCTGGTGAAATGGGCAGATTTGGGACGACGACATTTTGATAAAGTCAATCTCTATGCGAGATTTGCCTTCCTGTTTGTTACATCTCTCTTTTCAATGACCATGCTTTTAGATTGGCTGTCAAAAATAACGCTCTGGATTACGAAGGATTCATCTATGTCAAAAAATTCGGTGTTAGATATTTCTACCGTGGACGACCCAATTTTCTGTGTGTGTTGTTCTTCAATTTCAAGTTGCAGTTTTCCACTTTCAATTTCGTGTTCCTCCGCTTTCCCTGCATTGTTTTTTCTCTTCTTCGTCAGTGGAATTTTGTGAGAACTATCAATATTTATGTGAGGAGGGTTCTTATCTCCTCCTCCGTTCAAAGATTTTTGGGTTTCTTTTTTACTAGGGTGGATTGTCGAAGTGATGCTCCATGATGTCGTGATTTTGGGAGTGCTGGCGGGGGACTGGGTACTCTTCTCACCGGATAATTTTCCATGTTGTTTGCAAAATTCAGTCGCACTTTGCAATGTCTGTGCATTGCAATCGACAGAAGCAGAATTGTTTTTGACACTGTCCCTGTCTTGGGTCAGGTGTCTATGGATAAAAGAGGTGTTAAAGCCAACACCTAGTAAATGTTTTTGAAAAATGCCATTAGGGTCGAACCCTTTTAGCCTTTCAGCATACGTTAGGTTCAATTTCTTGAAATGGGCGACAAAATCATCAATCTTGTTGATGCTTCTGCACACGAAGTCTTCGACTTTCCAGGGCGGAGAAATGAACTTTTTTTTTTTCTTGTCATGGAAAAAATGCAACCAGTGGTTGTATTGCCTTTCTATTTCTGCAACAAACATCTTGTCCGTGATGTGGCATGGAAGGAAGGCATGATTTTCCTTAGAGCCAAAGACCATGAGCACAATGTGATTTTCCTCTTGTTCAAATGTGCCCTTTCTGTTCAAAAACTTGGTTGCCTGGCCATACATCCACAGAGCATCCTTGCCTAATAGTAAATCTTTGAAAACTGAGACAAAGCCATTAAAAACTTCATAAAAACAATGGAAGGCCTTGTGCCTCCACAGGCCCTCATGCCAGAATGTTACTAAGTCGAATCCACAGTTTATTTTATTTGAAAGAGAAAGTTTTGGAAACGGACAACAATACACAATTGCGAAAATCAAGTACGATGACATATAAAATTTATTCGATTCTTTGAATCGTGACAACTGGGAACAAAGCTCAATGGAAATTAGGTTCCCCCAATCGAAAATGTATTGTTCCTTGACTGTGAAATACAAAATATAAATAATTATATGGGAAATGCTTGCTGTGGATGCCTGTCCTGTTATTCTTGTAAACAACCAAGCAATTTCCCAGATTGGATTTCTAAAGGAAGTTACTTGCAACCTTGTGATATCTTCAAGAACTGTTGTCGGGTCTTCGAGGAAGTTGGCTAAGATGTCCAACCCGTTATGATGCTTTTATAGAAACTGCTTGCAGTCTTTTCCTCTGAACGTCAATGTTGGTTTCAACAATTTTAACATCTCGCGGAAGACCTGAGGTGACAAAGAAACATGAGAGTGGTCGTGCAGTGGAATAATTATTTTGCCTGGAATATGTTTTTCCTCGCACCAAGAGACCACCTCCTTATATTCAAAAACCTCAGGGACGCATCCTGCACGAGCTATTCCAGAGGTCCAAATCACTTCATTCTCGGCGGAACAGGATGAATAATAAAAGTATGCCCTGGAGTAGTGGAAGGTCTAGTCCTCTTGTGCGAACATATTTACTGTATCTCCACAAAACTGCTTTTGACCTGCTGTCATAAGTCTATAAGAACGTTTATTTGTTCCAAACAATGAATGAAATGAAAAGTTGGAAGGGATAATATAACCCTGGGAAAATTTTGGTCGAAAGCGTGTGAATGGGAGATGTCCTCGAGACTTTCATTGATTAATGACAATTTGGATGATTGTTGCATGATGCGTTGTTAACATTAAACAATAGTAATTGCATACATAGAAATGAGAACATGGTGGATATTGCAATGAGCGATTAAGCATTGTAGATTTATTGAGCGGGCCAACACGACGATGCGTGTTCGAGATGAACAATTGGAAGGGACAAAATAACTCTCCGCACATCTTGGTTTAATGCGTAATAATGGGATATCTCCTCGATATTTTCGCCCATTAATGACAATGTTGACGGTTCCTGCATGGTCGGATGTTACCATGAAAGGTTTCTAATTGCATAGTAAGAAAGGACGAAGGTTGTGGGCAGGGGAAAAAAACCACTACAAAATAGGGTTGCAAGGTACAACTGTTGAAGGTGAGGGGGAGAGGGTCAAATTGTATGTCTCAGAACTTTTTGAGTGAAATACGTGTAACAACCAAGAGGGTATGATAAGACAACTAGAAGGACACGACGTTAATGGCGATGGAAGGCAACAAGAGATACTTTGAAACATTTATGAGCAGTGAGTGAAGGTTGCGAGTTCGATGAGCCTGCGCTGGAATTGTATAACATGAAAGTTTTGAGTGCAAGATGTACATGACGCAACAAGAGGCAGAGTTTGAAACCGCGAACCCACCAACCATGGCCATAAAATTGGCCAAGTATGGAGAGCAATAGCGGTTGGTTAGATTTGTCATGTGATTATATAGATGGAGATAAAGATATCTCATCGGCCAAGGCTGGAACCCGTGTTTAATGTAGGCGACTAAGTATATAACGACAAAGCGATAATACAAGGGAAGAAGAAAAGGGAAAAAGGACCAATGACTCCGTGGTGGAATTGTAAATCATGGAAATATTGAGTGCAATATGTATATCATTGAACAAGAAGAAATAAAGTTCGAATGCGCGAACCTGAAACACTAACTAAGAATTGGAGATTTCGTAAACCCATTTCATATTGCTGTGTGCAGCTGTCACTTGTAAGATTCATTAGTAAGAGCATAACCAATGTATATTAGCAAGAAAATTTGTGAACTGTGGAACAGTGAAGCTTGCGAGTTCGAGGAGTTCGTGGTAGAATTGTATATTGCCAACCCAACAACTGCGACCATAAAATTGGCTAAGTATGGAAAGCAATAGCAGTCGATCGAATTCCTGGTGTGATTGTATATATGGAGATAAATAATTCATCCCACCAATGATGGAACCCGTGATTATAGAAAGGCAAACAAGTATATAACCAAAGAGCCATAATACATGGGAAGAAGAAAAGGGAAAAAGGACAAAGGATTCAGCGGTGGAATTGTAGATCACATACATTTTGAGTAGAATATGTGAACCCGATAGTCGATTTGTATATTGTGGAGGGTCGGATGCCAACTGAGGCAGCGACATATACTTCGAAACATTTGTGAAATGTGGTACAACAAAGCTTGATGCCAACCCAAAACAGTATCCAAGAGTTGCACATTTAGTGAACCCGCCAACAGTAGGATCCAAAACAGGCTGAGAACGTGTCTGCAGAAGACGGAAGTTTCCGACATTCAACTTGTATTGTTTCGAACATTTGAATGCATAATTTGTAACATGGAAGAGCAGACAATGTCCGAACCCAACAATCATTTTGTATATTGCGCAGGGTGCGATGCCACCTGTCTTGTACCTGTGTCCAGTTTTCCCTAGTAATAGCTAATTTAGTATTGAAAACAATTTCTTAGATTCTGTTAGATACTTCATAAGGATTAACATCGATAAACAATGCCAATATCAACCCCTCCATCCCTACATTCTGTGTGTGAATTTGTATATCGCGAAACTCGAAGCACTATTTGGAGGACACAAAACAATAGAAGTGCAATGTTGAGTCAGCCAGTCCACAGGTCCGCTTGTCAATTTGTATATCGCGAAATTCTGGGTGCTATTTGCAACACACACAACAATGGAGGCCCAATTTTGAGCCCGCCCACTCGAGAACTTGTGATAAAAAATGTCGCCAGGTATGGAATGCGGAATTTGTACATGCTCTATAAGATATTAACCCGAAAACAGGAGGATCCAAAATAGGATGAGAAGGTGTCTGCAGAGGAGGCAGGGCTCGGACCTTCTAATTGTATCACTCCTAACAGTTGAATGAATAATCTGTAACACAGAAGAGCGGACGATGTTAGAATCTGATAGTCAATTTGTATATTGCAGAGAGTGCAATTCCAACTGTGTCAATTGTCATACCTCTATGTCCAGTTGTCACTACTAAGAGCTAATTTAGTATTCAAAATATTTTTTTAGATACTGTTAGATACTTCATAGGGACTACCATTCATAAACAATGGCAATTTCCACCCCGCTAGTCCTGCATTCTGTGTGTCAATTTCTATATCACGGAACTGGGAGCACTATTTGGAGGACACGAAATAATAGAAGTGAAATGTTGATTAAGCCAGTCCGCAGGTTCACTTGTAAATTTGTATATCGCAGAACTCTGTGTGCTATTTGTAGGCCACAGAACAATGGAGACCCAATTTTGAGCCTGCCCACCCGAGAACCCGCAATCCAAAATATCCCTAGTTATGGAATGCAAAATTTGTACATGCTCTATAACATATCATGTCCATATTTTATATTCCCATAATACACGGGAAGAAAATAAGGGAAAACGAATGGAGGAGTTCACAGTGGAAGTGTAGATAATACATGGGAAGAAGAGAAGGGAAAAAAAACTAAGTATCTCGTAGACGAACATCTAGTGTTTGATTATTAATGCAAATGCTTGTGAATCCCTGCTGAGTTCTCACCAGTTAAGCCATTAATTGTAGATCACGGAAGTGTCTTTCGTATCACTGTGTCCACTTGTCACTAGTAAGAGCATTGTTGATGTATATCAGGAAGGACACGAAGTTGTTGGGGATGGAAAGAAGGAACAAATACTTTGAACAAACTTAATGTATACGAGGAACCCGTGGTGGAATTGTAGATCACGGATGTTTTGAGTGCAAGGTGTATATAGAGGAATGATAAGCAACTGAGTTCACAAGCACCGGCCCCGCAGCGGCGGACATAAAATTGGCTAAGTATGGAAAAGAACAGCGGTCAATCGAATCCGTGGTGCGAGGATATAGATGGAGATGTTAAGGCATGAATTGCAGATCACTAGTAAAATCATTAAGTGCAGATCACTGAAGTTCTTTGGATGCAACATGTATATGACGAAACAGGGGACATAGGTGGTGGGTGCCACGAACCCAGGGCCTGCTGCCCAAATAACTGGCTAAGTATTGGCCAAGACAAAGTTTTGATATCTATTTCAATATTTTTCATACTAGTATCTATCAATGGATAATTTTTTCATGTTTATCTGAATAATATTCATACTAATATATATTAATGGATCGTTTCTGTTTCAAATGCAAATGATTTCCCAATTTGCAAGATGCTATTCGGCTTGCAAATTTCGTTGAAACCACGAAAATTTTGACTACAAGTTGAACATAGCGCAATAAGAAACATGAACTTGCATTGTGGTATCAATGAGATCAACTCCTTATCATCTATTCATCTTGTATTCATTGCAATGACATCAAAAAATGGCAGCTCTCCATAAACATCAATATCTAAATTAAATTAAATGCAGTCAAAATTTGGTGTGACTTTAAGTAATTAAAGCATAAATTGCAGACCATGAAAGTTCTTAGGCTGCAAGATGTATATGACGGAACAATGGAAACAGTTTTTTAATACCTCAAACCCAAACATAATTGCCTAAGCTTTGCCAAAGAGGAAGTTTTTTGTATTTATTCCAATAGTACTGATGTTAGTATATATGCACGAATATTATCAAATAGAAAAAACTGCAATATATCCAACATACTTCACAGGAACATTGCTTCAACAGTTCAGCTGCGTTGTTGCAACTCATTAATTATTCTTAAATGTAAAATGTAAAGAAAGAACACAACAGGTTTTATTTAGATTGATGTAGTGGGCAATAGAAACGAAAGGTTGTCCTTCATATTTAACGACACATGGGAAGAAGGTACAAAATACACTTAAAAAAAATACCAGACATTGGAAAATACTATTAAAATATAAACCAAAATTATTCTATATTCAAATAAGATGGGTTACAAAATACAACTGAGGATATTTACGACAACAATTGCGATTTTTCCTACCCACGACTAATAAAAAATATGTACATTGATGAAGCTTCTTCATAGTTTTCTTGACGTTCAAGCTCTTTCCTCATAAAAAACGAGTTCAATGTCAATTTTGGGTTTTGTACTTAATCGGTGCTGCCAAGTACATTTATCCCAGTTTTTTGATTACCTTGTCTGTAGGTAGTGACTGGTATTCTCGCTATATTCGATCGTCTGTTTGGTTGAGAAGCTTGCCTGAGGATTTGTATGTGGAACTTATTTTCTTTATTACAGTAAATTGAAAGAAACATCCAACCGAGATGCAAAATGCAAATTTGTTGAGGTACATAACTTCTTTGGGTTGTAGAGGTGTGGTAAGTGCACCAAATGCTGTAGAATGCACCAGCACAGGGCTGACAAGTGTATCAAATGTTGCAGATGGCATCATAATATATCTTTCCTCATAACAGTGGAGGTATGGGAGCCGACAGAAAGGTCTGGAATGTTCGGAGGTCACGCCAAATATGTGGAGTCTGCAACTACATCCAGAGGAAACCGAACAAACTTTGACAAATAACATAACTTTCTGTCAAGTCGGCTACCAGACCCACATGCATGTCATCAAACTATGAAATAGAAATTTTTGTAGTGATAATATGTCGTTTTATCCACCCATACAGTTCTTGTTACCTACCTCCGAGGTAGACAAAAACTAGTGCAATCTCTACAATTTGATAAACTTGCCAAATATCTGTTGTTGGAAGAAGCTATATACTTAAACGAAGAACTATTTTGCACGTGACCTCAAAATCCATTACAATTCCCAACAAGAAAACAAATAAGTTCAACCAACAAATCTCCAGGAAGCCTTTTCAATCAACCAAAGCATCAAAGACAGGGAGAACACCAACCAGAACATACTTTTTCTTTTTTCTTCGTCCTCTCTGAGTTTCTCTTGTATAACAGAGTTTTTTTTTTACTCAAAGCTCACGTTACATAAAACTAGTCTGTCTTCTTTCATGTGCCCCTCAATCGCTTCTCTAAGTTTTCTTACATGTCCATGACCAGGAAAATTAGAACGAAGGCACCCTAAAGCGCAACTCTTTGATTATAGAGAGAAATGACAATAAGTATTTAAAACAAATGTTGGATGGTCTTGCATAGATTTTGTGTTGATTCGCTTTAATGACAGATGTTCTCGATATTTTCAATTATTAATGCCAATCTTTTTGAATACGTACGATGAATAGTGACTAGCAACACGTATTAAAATTCCCATATCCGAGAAGATTCTCATATCTAACATCTAAGATATGCACAATATTAAAGAGGGACATGACGTCAAGGCCTCTGTGGGTGACACGTTCGTCAACTATGCTGAATCTTTTAAGAAAACTATAAATGCACAAACAAAAAAATAAAATAAAAAGTATTTTCGCAAATTCAAAATGCAGGCAAAAATGAATTACCAGATTCGATAGTATTCGCATGTCTATTCATTTTAATGGGAGATGTCCTCGAGCTTTCCAGTTATTAAAGCCCATCATTTTGAAATGCACAATATTAAAGAGGGACATGACATCAAGGCCTCTATTGGCGACACGTTCGTGAACTATGCTGAAGCTTTTAAGAAAACTAAAACTGCACAAGCAAAAAAAACAAAAAAAAAATATTTTTGCAAATTCAAAATGCAGGCAAAAAGAAATTACCAAATCCCATAATATTCGCATGTCTATTCATTTTAATGGGAGACGTCCTCGAGCTTTCCAGTTATTAAAGCCCATCTTTTTGAACCTGTCTAGTCGGTTCTGACTTTTGCAAACATATTTAATGTGTATTGGGAAGCACTGAAGGTAGCGGGGATGGAGCCCTATGTAACAGACGTTACTACTATTTTTCTGTTTTTGTTAAGGACCATATGTAAAACGTACGTAAAGAAAAGTAATTTGAGAATGCTAATTTTTTTGCACCAACCCTTCAAGTTCAAATACTTCGCAAGTCCAATTGTCAATTTGTATATCGCGGAACTCTCCATGCTATTTGTAGGACATGAAACAACAAAAACCAAACTTAGAGCCCACCACCCCGAGAACCCGCGATCCAAAAAATGCTTACTATTTTTTTTTGTGTGTTTTTTGTCCACAAGGGTATGTAAAACGTACGTAAAGTAAACTATTTCGAGAATGCTAATTTTTTTGGACATGATGCCCTTCAAATTAAAATAGTCTGCAAGTCTGATTGTCAATTCGTATATCGCAGAACTCTCCGATTGTCAATTTTCAGCCGCCTACCTCGAGAACTCATTATGCAAAAACTGGCTAACTATGGGATGAGGGATCCATCCATGCTTTATATATCTACTTTATAAGATTACATATTTCCTATGTTTAAATTAGGCTGTCTAGGATCCCTTCTTATAAAGAAAACTAATTCGGAAATGCTAATGTATATGCCATAGCTCGATACAACCTATCCGCGAAGCCGCATCCATAAAACTGGCTAAGTATGGAATTGAACTGCGGTCGGTTGAAATGATGGCGGAACTCTCCATGCTATTTGTAGGGCACGGAACAACAGAAGCCCAATTTTCAGCCCGCCACCCCGAGAACCCGCAATCATTAACTTATGTTGTCCAGGAAACCTATAATTTCATAAATTGCATTCTCTTCTGTCCAAGAGGCCTTCCTTTAAAGAAAACTAATTTGGGAAAGCTAATGTATACACTGAACACAACCTGTCATAGTTTGATAGAACATGTTGGCAAAGCCGCATCCATACAACTGGCTAAGTATGCAACCGATGGCGATCGGTCAGAATAACCACATAAACGCGAGAAACTAGAGTCAAATGAAGTTTACAACATAAAAGTAAAATAGAGAGAACATGTATATCTCCCACACAGCAAAAGGCATTGTCATAACTATGAAACCATAGTAACACATAATCAATGGAAAAAGCATCAACAGCTATGAAATATATTTTGAGGCCGACAAATTCTGCTTCAACACGTAACAAATGCAATTTACATCGCCTGCAATTATTTAGTCTATTATTTTATTCTAATAGTATTCTACGCAAACTATAGTGCAAAAATTCAAATTAAAATAGTCCGCAAGTCTGATTGTCAATTTGTATATTGCGGAACTCTCTGATTGTCAATTTTCAGCCGCCTACCCCAAGAACCCGCGATGCAAAAACTGGCCAAATATGGGATGAGGGCTCCGTGTATGCTTTATATATCTACTTTATAAAATTACATATTTCCTATGTTTTATTTATGCTATCCAGGAAACCTATAATTTGATAAATTTCAATGTCTTCTGTCCAGGAGCCCTTCTTATAAAGAAAACTAATTCGGAAATGCTAATGTATACACCATAGTTTGATACAACCTATCCGCGAAGCCATGTCCATAAAACTGGCTAAGTATGGAACTGAACTGCGGTCGGTCGGAATGATCGCAGAACTCTCCATGCTATTTGCAGGGCACGGAACAATAGAAGCCCAATTTTCAGCCCGCCACCCCCAAAACCCACGAGCATTAACTTATGCTGTCCAGGAAACCTATAATTTCATACATTGCATTCTCTTCTATCCAGGAGGCCTTCTTTTAAAGAAAACTAATTTGGGAAAGATAATGTATACACTGAACACGACCTGTCATAGTTCGATAGAACCTATTGGCGAAGCCACGTCCATAAAACTGGATAAGTATGCAACCGAACTATGGTCGATCAGAATGACCACAGAAACACGAGAAACTAGAGTCAAACGCAGTTTACAACAGGAAAGTAAAAGGGAGAGAACAACTATATCTCCCACACAACAAAAGGCATTCTCATAACTATGAAACCATAGTAACACATAATCCATGGAAAAAGCATCGACAACTATGAAATATATTTTGAGACCGAAAAACTCTGCTTCAACGCGTAACAGATGCAATTTACATCGCCTACAATTCTTTACTCTATTATTTTGTCTTAATAGTATTCTACGCAAACTGCAGTGCACAAAAAATGTAACCAGAGATCCAATTGCAAATGCAGCTTCCCAACATTGCAAACCCTGGGCAAACAAAAATAAGCACCAAATAACAGCCCATCTAACAAGCACCAAAAGGTCCAACTGCAGGCGCAGGATCAGAACCCTGCAAAGTCGAATTAAGCAATAATAAACAACATACAATGAAAAAAGAAGAAAGTAGCAAAGTTGAATCAAGCAACAATAAACAACACATAGCGAAGAAAGAAGAAATCAACAACCACTCCCCTAGGAACGATGTTGTTCCAATTGTGATTGAAGAAACCCAAACGTGCAAATTGCAACAACACGAACACGCAAGCAAGAACAACGACAACATGAAAATAAGAAATCAGTGCCTTGAAAAAAACAAGCATGGACCAGTGAACCAACAATGTCGTTGGAGCATATCAATTTTAAAAATGGAAGAAAATGTCTTGTAACAAGCCTGTTAAGTAACCATTCAACACTACCAAGTCTGTTAGGTAAACATTTAAGTCTGTCAGAAATGCACTGTAAACATTTAAGAAAAAAATTCAATGCGACAGGTCTCTCACGTATCCCAAATAAATAATTATATTTTTTGTAACAATAGTTCGAACACCAGAGAATGTATTGGAAAGCCAAACTTTCGATATGACACGATATCAAACATTGCCATAAATTTACCTTGCATAAAATGCTAAACCAAACATTTGAATTAATGCTATCATTAATCCACCTTCGACGAATGCATAACAAAATATATGATTCAAAAAGACCATATACGATCAAATACTTTGGATATGCCAACATATATAACATTGGGAATAGCGAAGCCGACAATAAGACCTCCAATCCCTTGTCCAATCATATCATGACAAATATGGTACTTTTTTTTTATAGAAAAATTGATGTTTTCAGTTCCCTGGTCCCAACAATACATAATATGGAAATATTTCTGGTCAAAGGACACACTAATATGAAGTCAACGGTTTATCAATTTCTATAGTCCTTCTACGCCTACGACAGGGACTAATAAGAGTAACTAGGTTGGGCACCGATACACAATAGGGAATCACATGCTAAATTTATTTATGAATATTTAGAAGGGCATTTGTGTTCTCATCTATGTGTAATCCGCAACCGTAGAGGTTTGGTCTTTATTGAAGGGTTAAGTAGCATCGTGTCTTCCATTTTGATCATTGCTGCCGTATATCTCACTGTGAATCTCCATCAACATTTTGTTTTTATTCTTTTGTATAGTGGAATCCGTTGTCTGCAATGGAGTGAAAATTCTCCTCCGCTGCTATGACAAACTTGAAGCTGAGATTATGTTTATGGCTTTTTTTCAACACTAGAGTGAATCCCAAACTCTAGAAGAAGATAATCTCAACGACTACTGTGGAGGTTAAGAACATGTGTTTTCTCCTAAGAGGTCACAAGTTCAAATCCAGAGGGGGTAGGGTATGTATACCTCATTAGACTTCACCAGTTAAATCGCTGGGCGGAGGGGGTCCCTTGTCCCACAAACAAGGAGGTCTCATACACCAGTTTGGTGTGTGGATTGGCCGTGACCTTAAAAATAGATTATTATTATTATTATTAATACTCACAGTAATAGCATTCCTTTCGTAACCGTCCTTAAAGTACATCAATAAATTTAACGTCCCATTCCATGTTATTGTTATTTTTATTAATGATCCATTCACAATCGTTGCTTCCGCTAGCTTCTTCGAGCATTTGGTGTTCGTTGTACTATTAGTAAGAAACCAGAGACCTAATCTTAGATTCAGATTCAAGCTCAAGCTTGGCAGCCTAGGAAGAGTTCGACTCCATTGCTGACGAGGGATTCAACTATGCAAGAGAATAACAAAAAAAACGTCAATAGAAAAAAACATGGAGATTTACAAAGCACTGAAAAAAAATGGAAAAAAAGAGAAGAGACCAACTTACTTAAACCCTTCAATAAAGCCATGGCGATTAAGTACACACGAGAAAAAAAATTCCCTCTGCTAATTAAATACATACTAGAAAACGAATTCCCTTTTAAGTACTTAAAAGGATTTGACATCGCATGCCCACTATCTATGGGTTCCACCAGAGTTCTTAAGAGTTTTTCACATACCCATATGATTTTTCTTTTTAATATAAAAATATTGTATTTGTGACTAAATAAGTTGTAATATTCTTCTATTTTGACCACATAAGTTATATATATAAGAAGTCACTTAGAGACAAGCTTTATGCAACTTTATTCTCTTTATTAGTATCTGTCAAGGCTGTTACTATATCAATCGATTCGATATCGATTTTTAGTCCCTGTCAAGGCGTGTACTATAGCAATCGATATCGAATTTCACTTTTTAACAATGTTTTCTCATATTTCTTATTATAATTCTTTTATGAAATATAAAAAAAATGATTTTTATAATTTTTAAAATTTATTTTCTCATATTTCTTATTAGAACTTTTTTGTGAATTTAGTTTCTTTTTGTTTATAAATAAACAGGTGATCTTAGCCTCACCCTTCGTGAGGTTAGACCTGAGCGTGATCTATTTCCTATCCCTTCCTTACCTCCTATCATTCACACAACTTTCCTTGTTTCATTAGGTTACTATTGGAGAGGTGTTGGCAATCAATCTGGTAAGTTGCTCTTTATCCTGTAAAAACAAAATGGGTTGTATTGAGATATACATTGAATGCACAACTTAACATCAGATGTCGATCTCTCAACTTCGAACTGTTTGCAAGGAGAGGGCCAAGAATAGAACCCTAGGGGGCTACAGAGCTTCAGACACTGGTATTTAAAAAGAATGGAGTCAAGGAGGTGATGAGTAAGCTGCTACTTCAACCGTTGCAGGATCTACTGAGTAAACTGGCTCTGAGACTGCTCGAGTTATGTAGTAATGGTCGACTCCTTAGGGGGGATTATCCATCCTTAGGGAATGGGGAAGGCGTAGAGAGGTTTGGAGATAGACTTAGTATGGACCATTAAAATACTTTCCCTGGGAATACTTGGTGAAGTCAAAAGATTTGGGAACATCAGAAGGCCACCCTGTTTTGAATTTCTCTAGACCAATTGGCACAACTAGGGTGACACAAGACTCAAGACTTGACCATGAATTAAGAAAACCCTGGTGAGCCTAAAGTCCAAGGTTCTTTCTTGGGACCTTATTTATGTGCTTATATCATCTCATGTGGGGCATGTGGATTATGTTGATCTAGGTGATTATGCCCTTATAGGTGAACCAAAGGTGAAAGATCTCTCTATCACATGAAAAATTATAGAAATTAAAGGAGCACCTCTCTCTTTACAAAATGCTACACCAAAATAATCACAACATTCTTTTTTTTTAAAAACTAAGTCTTTAAATAATGCCCAACAGCTCTGTTGAGGAGTTACGCAACAAAAAAATGTGGCAGAGGTTGATCAAAAAGTGGCATAGGTTTCACAGTTGGAAATGCATTCCGAAAACGCAACATCATATTTTTTAGTCTTCCCCTTTATGTCAAGTTTTTGGATTCACAAAAGTGATCTGAGTTTCTCCAATCGATCCTTTGGAAGAGCCTTAGTAAAATTTTCGGCAAGTTGATCTTCAGATTTACAAAATTCAAAAAAGATAAATTCTTGTTGGACAAGCTCTCTAATGAAGTGATGGTGAATGTCAATGTGTTTACTCCTACTGTAGAAAACTGGATTCTTTGTCATAGAGATTGTGCTTTGATTGTCACACTAAACTTTAATAGGTTTACGAATTTCCATGCCCAATTCTTATAACAATCTTTCCATCCAAATGACTTGAGTGATTGTAGATGATGGTGCAATGTACTCCGCTTCGTCTATAGAAAGAACATCAATGGGTTGTTTTTTCCTTCTCGAGGAAATGAGATTTCCTCCAAAAGAAAAGCATATCCTGAAGTACTTTTGCGATCATCCAATATACCTGCCCAATCTGCATTTGTGTATGCTACAACATTGAATTTATTAGTAGCATTATAAAACAATCCAAACAATCTGGTACCACTTACATATCTGAGTATTCTTTTAGCTACTTTCCAATGAGACTCATGAGGTTGATTCATGAACCTAGCAACCAGACTTACAGAAAATATAATGTCTGGTCTAGTAGTGGTTAGATACATTAAGCTGCCAACCATGGATCTATAGAGAGTAGCATCACATAGAGGAGATTCATCTTATTTCATCAATTTTCTCCCAACAACAAGAGGAGTACTCACAACTTTACAATTCTGCATGTTAAACCTCCTCAACATGTCTTCAACATATTTTGTTTGGCAAATAGATATACCTTCAACTGTTTTTTTGATTTGCATGCCCATAAAATATTGCATTTCTCCCAAATTAGACATCTCAAATTCTGATTTCATTTCTTCTTTAAACTCCTTCACAAGTGATATTGAGGTGCCCATAAATATTAAGTCATCTACATACAAGCAAAGAATAATAAAATGTGATCCAATGACCTTTTTGTAGACTGTACCTTCAGAAGAACACTTATCAAAACCATGATCATGAAGGTATTTATCAATCCTAGAGTACCAAGCTCTAGGAGCTTGTTTAATACCATAAAGTGCCTTCTTAATCCTATACACCTTATCTTCTTCACCTTCAACAATAAAACCTTGAGGTTGTTCAACATAAACTTCTTCCTTTAAATATCCATTTAAGAAAGCAGATTTAACATCCATTTGATAAACTATTAGTTTTAACTGAGATGCTATGGAAATAAAAGTTCTTATAGTTTCCATTCTTGCTACAGGAGAAAATGTCTCTTCATAGTTGATGCCTTCTTGTTGCACATACCCCTTTGCAACTAAACTTGCCTTGTGTTTTGAAATTCTTCCATCCATATTATATTTCAACTTGTAAATCCACTTTACTCCAATGGATTATTTTCCATGAGGGAGTTTAACTAACTCCCATGTGTCATTTTTTTTGTATTTGAGACATTTCATCCTCCATTGCTTGCACCCATGGCTTAGAAAAACAATCTTCTTTAAAATTAAGAGGCTCAACATTTGGAGAAGAAGCAAGATCAAAATGATCATTAACATACCTTGATGTCTCATAAATCTCTTTCAAAATTCTTGTTTTTCTAGGAGGACTAGATGGAGGTGTTGTTTGAGTATCAACTTCAGATCTGGTTGACGGAGAAGATGAAGATGAATTTTATGGAGAACTCCTTGAAGGTGAGCCTGCATTTCTTACAATAGAGGACTGCAAAGATTGATCATTGTTATCAAAAATTAAATTTTCAATATGTGGGGTAAGATCTTTATTGTTGGATTACTAAGAGGGGGGGTGAATCAGTAATAGAGCAATTTAACCATATAATCCAAGTGTTATATCAATGAAGCATTATTATCCAATAACTGCAGAGTAAATAAGCAATGAACAAATGAACAATCATACACATACAC
>ML803298.1:117224-141899 GCA_009831015.1 Picea engelmannii
TCTTCATCTATGCATTCTCATCAAGGACAATACATATTATATTACATCAATCATCAATCAATCAATCCTTTGACATCAATCAATCACTTGACATCAATCAATCAAACCATTGGCATCAATGACAACATGATCCAACAATCTTCTCCTTCATTTTTCTGATAAACTCCCCCTTCATCAAAGATCACATCTATACTAACATAAATTTTATTAGTAAGTGGATCAAAACACCTATAAGCCTTGCTTTCTTCTGAATATCCAATGAAAATACATTTCACTTATTTTCCATCTAATTTCTGTCTTTGTTGTGCAGGAATATGAACAAAGCATGCATACCCAAACATTTTCAGATGATAAACAATTGGTTTTCTACAAAACCAGGCTTCATAAGGAGTATAATTTTTTACCATCTTTGTAGGACTTATGTTGAGGATATATGCAATTGTATGGACTGCATCTGCCCAATACATGTTTGACAAACTCTTTTATTTTAACATACATCTAGCCATCTCTACAATTGTTCTGTTTTTTCTCTCTGCTACTCCATTTTGTTGAGGAGTATATGTAGTAGTTAAATCCTTCTTGATGCCATGTAAATTGCAAAATTCTTTGAATTCATCAGAGGTGAATTCTCCACCTCGATCAATTCTCAAGACTTTCAAATAGTATCCTGATTGCTTCTCAACAAGTGCTTTACATTTTTGAAAAAAGATAGAAGCTTGAGGCTTCTCACTGAGAAAATAAACCTAGGTCATTCTTGAAAATTCATCGATAAAAATAAGGAAATATTTGTTTTCCGCAAGGGACAAAGTTTGCATTGGGCCACAAATATCTGCATGTACTAAAGCCAAATGCTCTGCTACTCTAAATTGATGAAAATGAAAGCTATCTTTGTGTTGCTTCCCTATGACACAACCTTCACATAACTTGTTACCGAGATTTGTGAAAGAGGATAAACCTCTTACTAAATTCTTCTTTTGCAGCATAGAAAGAGATCCAAAATTAAGGGTCCTAACCTTTTGTGTCAAATCCAAGACACATCAGCTGAGGCCTTCAAACAAGTTACATTTGATTCCATTATCATCAAGAAAATCTTATTTTCTGTCATGGGAACTTCAACAACTAGGACAATATTGTTAAAAATCCTACAAAACCTTCCTTCAAAAACAATATTGTAATTTTTAGAGTTTAGCTACCCTATGCTAATCAAATTGTGCCTTAAACCTCGAACAAACAAATGATCTTGTACATACATAACACCTCCATTATGGACTTTTATGGCAAGGGTACATTTACCCATTATATGTGCAGCATTATCATTGCCAAAATTTACTTTTCCCTTCACACTCTCATCTAACTTTACAAACAAAATTTTGTTTCTAGTCATATGATTTGAACAACCACTATCTAAATACCATGTAAAATCATCTTTAGCTTCAAGGTGATTACTTGTAAGAAACAAAGTTTGTGAGATTTCATCTTCTTCCTTGCTGAAATTTGCTTGAGAGGTGTCTCTCTTCTTCTTAAAGCAATAGATTTCAAGGTGACCATATTTATTACATTAGCTACAATGAAAATTGCCTCTACCATATCTACTACTTCTTTCTCTACCTCGACCACCTCTTCCTCTACCTATGCCACGACCTCTACCTCCTCTAAAAAAAAGGAGTAGAAGCTTCAGTCATGGGAGTTGAAAGTTGCTTCTTCTTCTCATGAACTTTCAACTTACTTTGAAAAGCCTGATCAAAAGGCTCCTCATTCTTTTTCAACCCGTCTTCATGAACTTGAAGACTACCAAATAAATCAATAAGGGTTCGCTGAGATAAATCCCTTGAATCTTCTATAGCAATAGTAATTGGATCAAATTTTTTGGGAAGACTTCTTAAAACCTTTTCAACAATATTCCTATCTTCAAGTATTTCACTATGAGCATGAATAAGATTTACAATATTCTGAACTCTAGTGATAAAAAATTCAACATTTTCACTTTCTTTCATAGATAGAGACTCAAAATTTCGTCTCAACATCTGGATTTTAACAACCTTTACCTTGACAAAACCTTTATAAGTTTTTTCCAAAGTTTCCCAAACATTATGGGAAATTCCACATTCAACAATTTTTGGAAACACAGAGCTATCAAATCATGTTTGAAGAAGAAACAGAGCCTTAGCATCCCTTTTTCCATTCTCCTTCAATTATATCTTCTGATCAACTGATAATGCATTATAAGCAACTTGATCAACTGGCTCTGTGTAGCCTGTAGAAATAAACGTCCATAAATCTTATGGGATGAGCAAAGTTCTCATCTTCACACTCAAATACTCATAATTTCCCCCACAGAAAAGAGGAATCTGGTACTGGACTGAATTGTTATTTTGGGCCATTGTCTCCTTCTTGTTGCTAGAAACCACAAATTACAAACAACCACAAACTTCTCTGACAACAAATGAAATATCTGAGCTTAAAAAGAGTTATATGACTATAATAATCAAACCTAAATAGACTCAAATCTTGTCTAGAATAAATTCCCGAAAGAAACTTTACTAAAAAAAAACTACGTTTTAAATGCTCTGTTTTCAAATAAAATGCTACAACAAGTTACAGAGACAACCCTGGTTTTATATCAGAAAAAAACTTCATAAAATCACAATAGAGTGCATCTATTATATAAAATCTACACCAAAACAAATGAACAACTCTCTATCACATGAAAAACTACAGGAAATAAAGGAGCACATCTTTGTTTACAAAATGCTACACCAAGAGGATCACAACATTCTCTTTTTACAAAAACTAAGTCTTTAAATAATGCCCAACAACTCTGTTGAGGAGTTACGCAACAAAAAAACGTGGCCAAGGTTGATCAACAAGTGGCAGAGTTAGTTTCACAGCTGGAAATGAATTCCAAAAACTTAGCATCACGTTTTTCAAAAGGTAGTTCATGTTTCTAGGAATGATTTCTGAGCCTGCCTTCTTTTCGCGACCTTAAGGTATATAATAAGCTCAAGGCACACGACCAATTCGAAGTGAGGGAACCGCTAGTTGGTGATTTTTTTCGTTCCTATGGATGGATATTGCAGAATGGATTGAATCAAGTTGTGCATTATGCACCAATGAGATATTGTGGTGCCTATGGATGGACATTGCAGTATGAATTGAATCATAGATATTGTGATCCTCTATTCAATTCACGAAGCCCCAACAAACGAACCAATATGTTGGGTCTTTTCTTTTCCCCAACGAAGTATGGAGTCAATCAGATGTTATTACAAGTCAACAAAAGAAGAAAAACAAGCGTGATAAATGAATGACCAGCCACAAAGAGAAAGCTTGGTAGAAGAAGTAGATTTCCATTTCATAGGTTAGCCCAATTTCTTCTTCCACTTCATTTTCATTTCAATTTCAAAGCTCTGTTTATATAACTATGTATAGAATAAAAGAAAATTCCTAACCCACCTAAACCATACAAAAATTTCTTATGCTTAAAAAGTTGCATTTGGAGGAAGAAAATGTTTGCAGGAATACATTGACATTGTGGATATGATTGTGGATATGATAATAGTAGCAGAGAAAACAAGAAATCAAAGCAAAGCAGGAACTCCACTTTCACTGGTAAGTTAAATTCAATTTTTTGATATAGATTAAACAAAAACAAAGATTTGAGAATAACTTACAATCACATAGCACAATGTGGTTCCTCAGTTGCTTAGTGTGGTTCCTCCATCAAAAGGGTTTTTCCATTTTCTCTAGTATGGCTTTGTTTCTCTAGCTCTGTAATTGGAAATTCTGATTTGTACACCAAGGTCATGAATTATGTTGAGGTCCTCTTGTGAAAGCGATGCTAGGCGATTGCCTACAAAGTTGTGCAGGTGTTGGAAACATAATTGTGAACATTTTTGAAGCATCATGATCATCATTTGTCAGTTGTCAGTGAAATCATTTTAATAGAACTGACATAAATCATTGTAGAAAATTTAAAGCAGTGACATAGACATTTATAATCAAAACTTAAAACTTAGCTTATATAGGTTATATAAGAACATAAACTTACATTATGTGGGAGGGGAAGATAAAATATAAGACTTAGGACTCACTTTAGGTTATATACTTGAATAATGAAAAAATTACATCCACTTGGCAATAAGACACCAAATGTGTCAACCAATAGCATTTGGTATAAAAGTAATTTAAACATTGAAAAAAATAATTTGTTTTTTTTCCTATGTACAACATTAAGGAACGAGAGGAATATTTTTAGTAAAAGGTTAAGTAATTCATGATCAACTGTAAATCGATTGCAAGAGTCCGTCAGGGACTAATAAGTCTCATAATGTGTAATTTTTCTATTCCCACTAAAACTATCCGAAGGTGTTTTTCTAATAATTAATATAATATAACATAAAGTATTGGTGTTGTTCTAATAACTAATATAATATAACATAAAGTATTGGATAATTCTATTTCAGAAAAATGTGTGATTTTTGTTCATTTTGTTTCTTAAATAATAAGTATGAGAATGTGTAACTTTTATTATTTTGTTTGTTTTAGTGAAGAATTTATAATAAAATAGTTGTAGGGTAAATGGGTGCCTTTGGCTATTCCTTCCATGTTTCAAATTCATAGCCCACAGTTTTTGCATTAGAAAGAATGGAGTTCCCACAGTTTTTTCATTAGAAAGAATGGAGTTCAGATTGGAATTATGTTACAGTTAGAAAAACCATAAAATATGAGTAATGAAACTATGTAGAGGTGGTTCACTTTATTAAAATATTCATAATTATATTTTTTAAACGAAAGGCGTATACCTATTGACAATGGGCACAATTAATGATCTTTTAACCTTATTTAACCTTAAACCCCTAATCTGATGGCTATGCATTGAAGATGCTGGCATATTCTTAGTCGTCCTCCAAAATCAATGGATTAGATCTATTATTCATAACTTTCTTGCATTTATCAAGAACATGTTTACTTTTTAACATTTACCTAATCACATTAAAAAATTACTGTGAGGATATATAATTGCCACGTTCCATTTATCCACCTAATACAGCCAAAAGTTTCATATTACCACAAATATTTTATATTGAAGACACATGTTCTTAGTATATTAGAGACATGCATTCTGAGCTGCTACCTTTCAGAGTTCTCAGCCGCAAGTTAGCGGCTGTGCAATTGAAGACACATGTTCTTAGTATATTAGAGACATGCATTCTGAGCTGCTACCTTTCAGAGTTCTCAGCCGCAAGTTAGCGGCTGTGCTAGTTATGTTTACATGGATAAATGTGTAGGATTATCCCACTCATATGCTCATGCTTGGGAAGACGCTAAATATTGGGAAGACGGTCGTTTCCAATTCATCTGTGACGAATACCAGCGATGAATCTTATAAACTTCTCATGGAACCGAGAGGGTTGGTGTTGTTCTACACAAACACAATCCAGGGTCCTTATTGGTCTGTGGCGTTTCTAGGGCTAGACAACCAAGGCATTCTTAGACCCTGCTTTTATAATTCCTTGTCTGTCGGCCCCGAGGTCGTCTATATGGGCCAAAATTTGTCGGTTTTGTTCATTGAAACTATGGGTAAGTCGTATTCTTCTTATTCCTGCGCTAATGGGATCTGATCGCTGCCAATGGCTCCTTTCTACAATGACAATGAATACAAGTTTATGATACTGGACAATGATGGAATCCTTCACGTCTACCGTGTCTCTCTGCTGTCGGGACATAACAATGTGTCATATTGTTGCACGGATTTCAAACTAGACACCTCTAATAAGAATTGCCTACTTCCCAAAGCCTGCGGGCCTTATGGAATCTGTGACAAAGGCCAATGCAGTTGCCCAGGTTATGGGACACTTGATCAATTCGAGCAAATCCAGAACCTGGACATGAGGCAAGGGTGTTATATTAACATCGGTGATCCGACGTGCAGCCAGTCGTCGACAACCCGCCAATTCATGTCCCTCGACAGAGTGGATTACTATCCCAACGACTACCTGAAACCTATAGTGAACGTCTCCACGATCGAAAAATGCAGGATATTATGCAATTCCAGTCCCCCCCTGCACCATCGCCTTCTTCCACAACAATGCCTCGTCGTGTTACCTTGCAGACGACCCTCTGTCGAGCTTTAAATTGACTGCGAACCAGACATACAAGGCCTATATAGAGGTCCTTAGTAATTTTCCACGTAGCAAGACTTCGGGGTCTAGTAACTCCCTGAGCATTTCCATCATAGCCCGGATCACGTTCAGCTCGAAAACTGTGGTTCTGTTCCTCTGTCTGATAAGGATCATAATCATGCGAAGTAGCCGAGAGAAGGTGGTAGTGATAGATGAAGAAGATATCGATTTGGAGGAAATAGAGGAATCCTTCTTGAAGGTGCTCCCAGGGCTACCGTCGAGGTTCACGCATCATGAGCTTAACGAAGTCACTGATAACTTTAGCAGAAAGCTGGGTACGAGCAGGTTCAGATCAGTGTACGAAGGTGTTTTGAAGGACAAAACCGGAGTTTCCATTAAGAAGTTGGGCGGTCCGAGACAGGGCTACAAGGAATTCAAAGTGGAAGTAGCGACGATGGGTAGAATAATCCACAAGAATCTAGTAGCGACGATGGGTAGAATAATCCACAAGAATCTAGTGAGACTATAAGATTTATGTGTCAATTTCCTCCAGAGGTGCCTGGTTTACGAGCTCATGGAAAACAGTTCTTTGGATAAATGGCTATTCTCGAGTCCAGACGACAACAAAGGCTGTTTGATGTGGGAACAACGTTACAATGTGGTGATGGGGACTACATGGGGTCTGGTGTATCCGCACGAATAGTGCAGAGAAACCATCATGCACTTGTACATAAAGCCTCAGAACATCCTACTTGAAAAAATATTTATGCCCAAGGTGTCTGACTTCGGCATGTCGAAGCTCCTGAACGACGACGTGAAATAGGTCATGACAACAGTGCGAGTGACGCTCGGGTACCTGGCGCCCGAGTGGCTTCGGTATTTTTTCGCCACCACGAAATGTGATGTCTACAGCTTCGGGATGGTTTTACTCGAGTTGGTGTCCGAGTGAACGAACTTTGATTCCTTGCGAGCCCATCCTCGACTCTATTATTTCCCGAACTAGGCCATGTTGACGGGGAGGTATATTGATTTGGTTGATGAGAGGCTGGGGGATAACAACGTTGATACAGAGGGTGTTATGAGGATGACCAAGGTTTCCTTGTGGTATATTCAGGATAATATCGTCAAGAGGTTGTAACATCCCCAAAATAAATTTATTTTTAAAGTCTGAAATTTCTTGGGAAATTAATTCTGTTTTTGGTAAATTCGAAATTGGAATTTTTTTGTCATTTATGGCAATTTCGAATTCCGAATTTAGTTAATTGTAATTAATGATTATGACCATTGGGCAGAGATCTGATTTGACCCAACTAACTAATTGACTATGACACTTGTATGGAACAACATATTTTATATTTATTATTGATAGACAAATGGAACAACCAGGATAAAATCAGCTGACCATGACTCCATGAATTTGGTTTGGAAAGCTGCAAAAATTCCCAAGTGGAAAAAGACCTAGACACTTTGCTTTTGGATATATAGCATATGGGAGGAGGTAGGACACTGCCTAGTATGTGAGGGAAAGGGATTATCCCTTGCTGTTATCAACACTATCTTCTGAGTGTGAGGAAAGGGAAGTTGCTGAAAACTGCAGGATTATTTTTGAGGAGAAGTTTTGAGTTCACCCTCGTGGATTCATGGTCAGGATAGGGGAAGAACGTGACAATTGATTTGGCTGTTCTATTCTAAGGTTGAGTAGAATGTAGCTGTTCCATTTGTTGTTCGACAACTTTTCAGATATGTCAACTTACTCTTTCTCTGAATGAATGTTATATGATTTAATAGCTGGTAGAATGCATCTGTATAATTCTGGATAATAGTACTATTATAGGCTAAAATCTGTTTGAATGTTGCTTGACTAAAAGGGTGGTAGAATACCTCTAAAAGTGATTCTGAGTGGATTATCACTGTTAATTAAAAATTGTGAGCTAGTACTATTTTCTTTTGATATAATAGTCTAAAGGGGCACACCTGGTTAATTCTGGAAGAATTAGTCTACAGATTTGATTTTTTGTTTTATAATGGAGTAAATTGTAGGATAAACCCTTAGTGGCTATCGTATGCTTGAGTGAACTTTCTGTACATCGAAATCATGAATGAAAATGAACAATGAAATTTTACTAAGGAATACATCGAGGTTGAATGAAGCCAGTTTCACTTTAGCAGTCTAGAATTATATGCTTGTGCACATATAGAAAACGAAGTTCAGAGAATGAATAGATCACATGAAAGTTAAATAACCCATAGAAAACATAATTAAATCGAAAATAGAATAGTCTGTACAGAATGCTAAATAAGATACTAAAGTAGGCTTGGACCTTAGATATACGTATCTAAATATATGACAGAGACATACATAGATACAGAGATCTATTATACACATAGTGACTGTATCTAGTCTTTCTTATTTACTTTAAAAGAAAATGAAATGACTCATGGTGCCAGTCCATCGTTACTAGAATCATGAGGGAAATTGAATAATATTTCGTATTTATAACTGTAATAGTAACCAAAATTATGACAGTTCAAGTACCTCACAAACAAGAGGTTGTTTTTTATGAACGTTAAATCGAAGCAGAGTTCTTTAAAAAGAAAGATATATATATATATATATATATAAAAGATCTATTTAAATTCCAGAATCAGAACAACAGTAAACAATACACATTCACCTGCTATAGAGGCTACCACTTGCAAGTGTTAAAATAATGAGAATNTGTACATAAAGCCTCAGAACATCCTACTTGAAAAAATATTTATGCCCAAGGTGTCTGACTTCGGCATGTCGAAGCTCCTGAACGACGACGTGAAATAGGTCATGACAACAGTGCGAGTGACGCTCGGGTACCTGGCGCCCGAGTGGCTTCGGTATTTTTTCGCCACCACGAAATGTGATGTCTACAGCTTCGGGATGGTTTTACTCGAGTTGGTGTCCGAGTGAACGAACTTTGATTCCTTGCGAGCCCATCCTCGACTCTATTATTTCCCGAACTAGGCCATGTTGACGGGGAGGTATATTGATTTGGTTGATGAGAGGCTGGGGGATAACAACGTTGATACAGAGGGTGTTATGAGGATGACCAAGGTTTCCTTGTGGTATATTCAGGATAATATCGTCAAGAGGTTGTAACATCCCCAAAATAAATTTATTTTTAAAGTCTGAAATTTCTTGGGAAATTAATTCTGTTTTTGGTAAATTCGAAATTGGAATTTTTTTGTCATTTATGGCAATTTCGAATTCCGAATTTAGTTAATTGTAATTAATGATTATGACCATTGGGCAGAGATCTGATTTGACCCAACTAACTAATTGACTATGACACTTGTATGGAACAACATATTTTATATTTATTATTGATAGACAAATGGAACAACCAGGATAAAATCAGCTGACCATGACTCCATGAATTTGGTTTGGAAAGCTGCAAAAATTCCCAAGTGGAAAAAGACCTAGACACTTTGCTTTTGGATATATAGCATATGGGAGGAGGTAGGACACTGCCTAGTATGTGAGGGAAAGGGATTATCCCTTGCTGTTATCAACACTATCTTCTGAGTGTGAGGAAAGGGAAGTTGCTGAAAACTGCAGGATTATTTTTGAGGAGAAGTTTTGAGTTCACCCTCGTGGATTCATGGTCAGGATAGGGGAAGAACGTGACAATTGATTTGGCTGTTCTATTCTAAGGTTGAGTAGAATGTAGCTGTTCCATTTGTTGTTCGACAACTTTTCAGATATGTCAACTTACTCTTTCTCTGAATGAATGTTATATGATTTAATAGCTGGTAGAATGCATCTGTATAATTCTGGATAATAGTACTATTATAGGCTAAAATCTGTTTGAATGTTGCTTGACTAAAAGGGTGGTAGAATACCTCTAAAAGTGATTCTGAGTGGATTATCACTGTTAATTAAAAATTGTGAGCTAGTACTATTTTCTTTTGATATAATAGTCTAAAGGGGCACACCTGGTTAATTCTGGAAGAATTAGTCTACAGATTTGATTTTTTGTTTTATAATGGAGTAAATTGTAGGATAAACCCTTAGTGGCTATCGTATGCTTGAGTGAACTTTCTGTACATCGAAATCATGAATGAAAATGAACAATGAAATTTTACTAAGGAATACATCGAGGTTGAATGAAGCCAGTTTCACTTTAGCAGTCTAGAATTATATGCTTGTGCACATATAGAAAACGAAGTTCAGAGAATGAATAGATCACATGAAAGTTAAATAACCCATAGAAAACATAATTAAATCGAAAATAGAATAGTCTGTACAGAATGCTAAATAAGATACTAAAGTAGGCTTGGACCTTAGATATACGTATCTAAATATATGACAGAGACATACATAGATACAGAGATCTATTATACACATAGTGACTGTATCTAGTCTTTCTTATTTACTTTAAAAGAAAATGAAATGACTCATGGTGCCAGTCCATCGTTACTAGAATCATGAGGGAAATTGAATAATATTTCGTATTTATAACTGTAATAGTAACCAAAATTATGACAGTTCAAGTACCTCACAAACAAGAGGTTGTTTTTTATGAACGTTAAATCGAAGCAGAGTTCTTTAAAAAGAAAGATATATATATATATATATATATAAAAGATCTATTTAAATTCCAGAATCAGAACAACAGTAAACAATACACATTCACCTGCTATAGAGGCTACCACTTGCAAGTGTTAAAATAATGAGAATCCTGTTGGAACTTTGGAGTTTCCTTTCCTATTAATTTTCTAAAAGACAATTACAGAGATAAATTTGTCGTCCGACTATAAGAGTCTGGCATATATTTTTCCATGAAAATAATAACCTAGGGTAAACATCGTTTTATTTCCTTGCATCTGCGAACACTCTCAAGCTCTATCTTAGAACCCGAATACCTTTTCTGGAGTTTGGAGCCATCCGAAATCCGTGAAACTTGGAGGGAAGAAGATCCTGCAAGAAAACGTGAATTTAAAATTAATAACAGTATTATTCTTAATCAAGAGGCTCACTGCCAGAACAACTATAGAAAAGAAAAGAGAAATAAAATTCTACCATAGATTCTTTCACAAGTTTTTGGTTACTTAACTTACGAGACTGAGGCCGTCCTTCCTTTCATAACACTGTGGAAGCTCCGTCCTTCAGCCCGAAGGGGGAAGTGGGGAGAAATACTCCTCATGGGTATCCTCGCAAACAACAGGTCCTCATCATTAGGTGTGATAACAGAATTTTTCTCTATTAACTTTGAAAAATGAAATCAACAAACGATTCAGAGGATTTCATAAACAAACTCCGAAAGGTCGCATGCAGTACACAGATTTAATAACATAAGAAAATTATAATACTGTTCGAATATCCTTTGACGAAAGAAATGCATTATTCAAGTTTAAATACATAACTATCCTTTTTATTTGAAGATACACCTACAGATAACAATAGCTTTTTGGAAGAGAAACGTATGCCCCAATTTTAATCACAGACTTGAACACTTGGTATACAGATGATTACTTTTTTCCTTAGCAAAGCTCTTCCCGCATATAGATTCCATCTTTATATAGATGAATATTATTTTTACACACGCCAAGAACAGTATAGGGTTTAGTAAGAATAGCAAAGGCATATAATTTCTCTGGTGAGTCGCGATAGAATCCATAGAGCAATGGGTTTCGAAGAAAAACCTAGTTCAGTAAATAAAATGCTCAACATGGGATAAGAAACTCGGAGATACAGACCAAGATGACACCCTACATTCACAGGAACTCCTAAGTATGATTTTAGTATATGGTGACATAAATATTTAAGTATTTTTTCTGAAGAACGAATGACAAAACCCCGACAAAATTTCTTTAACTAACTGTATTATTCCTGACTAATAAAAGAAACTGACCGAGAACAAAAGGGTCTTATTCGCTCTGTAATACTCACACTAAATCAAGCCAGTAAGCCAGTCCTGATAACCGGGCGTTCGAATCAGAGGGATTCAGAGAGCGATAAGGGGGTTACCCTCGCAGGGAATCACACCTTAAACTAAATAGACCAAAGCATGACAAACTTATCCCGAGTTTGGATAATAAAATTTCGAACTTCACAGAATATCGAGGACCAAACAAAACTCAACCGAATTATTTTCCAGCAGTCACATAAACAACCCTAACGCGTGTTTGATGTTTCCATACCTCACAGACATTGATAATGGAGTTCGGGTAAGCTTACCAGGTACAAGGGAGAGGTGGATAGATGATCCTTCTCCCATGTAGAATAAGAATCACATCGTCGCCAAAGTCTCATGCCAAAAGTGTTAGCAGGTTCCCTTGTAATGGCGTTTTGCCTCTGAATCGCATAGCCCAAGAAAGATTTGAACGATGGCTACAGGAGGACCTGCTCCGGATTAATGAGGGGAACGATGCGAAGTACAGGGACCATGTGACTAGGGCAAGGTGGTAGGGATCCGATGGGCACGCAAGTCGAATAGGAGGCCGAGGTAAGGTACCACAGGAAGGATTACATTTAGCAATCTGGACCCAATTTAATACGTGACAGTTTCCCTGTATTTCTTATCAACAGTTATGAGTGAGAACGACAACCATTTATGGTATGATTTTGATTCTCGGAATGGGAAGTCACATACAAAACTTGGTCACCCCATTCTCGTTATCCAGTTAGGGAAAAACAACGGTTTCTAGTTGTGAACCCTAACTACCTAACTTCAATTCCATGCGCACCATGTAACGACTACGCGTGAACAAGGATCCCTCTCACACACAAAACTGGAGTGGTCTACTTTAGCTCTTTAGTCGTTATGTTGTACACTCCAATGAATGAGTTATGTACTGTTATAGGACCCTTTCGAAAATGGAACACAGAACCTAAGGAATATCACATCCCTTCCTTTACGAGTATACTATAGGCAATCTAGCATACTTACACAATGTTAGTAGTCGTGCTATATAAGTATAAAGGATAGCTTTCAAAGTGTGAGTGTATCAAGTTACATGCGAAGCAAGCATATTATATATATATGTGAAATAGTTCTAGTAGGCTTATGTTCCAAACAACTGATGGTTAGTTAGTAAGAAGACTATTTAACCTATGTGATGAATAGCGTAGCGAAGGCTACTTGATCCGTGAGAGGGCGAAGTCAACTTGATTCGTGAGAGGCCGAAGTCGACTTGAACCGTGAGAAGCGATGAGGCGATGCGATTTGAGCCAAACGAAGGGTACATGAGGCGATGCAACTTGAACCGTGAGAAGGAGGGCTGGAGGCTATGCGACTTGAACCGTGAGAAGGAGGAGATTGAGCCGTGAGATTGAGCCGTGAGATTAAGCCGTGAGAAGGAGGCGATGCGACTTGATAAGAGGCATTGTTCTAAAAAAAAGTAAATATGTCGTTTAGCAAAAGAATTTGGTCTTAGGCTAACACTCACAGCATGGAGAAAATGCCACCTTAAGTAGGCACTATCATTAAAGCTGGACGGATTTTTTTCGTGAACAACATATGGTTGCAAATGACCATATTTAAGCCCTAACGGATGCGTTTTTGCAGTATGGGATTTTTAGCCAACAATTAAATATTTATAATTACACAATAAAGTTTCATGATGTGTAGTATTATAAGCACAATGACGAACAGTCATAGAGTGGAGAATGATGAAGGATTAACTGCCTTAGCCTAATCATTTTTTTTTTTTTTTATTTGGGATTTTTGGGGAACATTAGATATGGTATCAAAGCAAAGGTTACAACAGTTGGATCTTGAACAGGGCCAAATTAATTACTTGCACATATTTTCTATCTATGTAAAACTAACAAACCATTATTTCTACAAACAAAAAACTCTTTTTTGTTCTGTGTTAATCATGGCAGCCCAAGATGAGGCAAAAATCAGACTTGAAGAGAATCTTGGACAAGGATATCGTGAAGATTAGAGACATAATAGTGACAGAAACTCACTTACTGAAGTTATGGAAACAATGAGAAATGTCATTATTGAATTACAGGTTTTCAAAGGAGACAATGAAAAACTGAAAAAAGGCACAGCAGGAACACAAGGAAATAAATGAAGTCTTGCTGCGAAATATAGTGACAAATAAAACCCCAAAGGATGATAACCAGGAAGAAGAGTTCAGTAAAAGGGCCTCCAAGAATTCTGGTCCTGAAGCAGAGAAAGAGGACAACTCGTTTGAAGGTACACCTCAAGCTGAAGATAAAACAAAAACAGACAGAAAAAGGAAACAAGTGGATCACCTGGAAGGAGAGTTTAAGAAAATCAAACCATCCACCTTTGATGGGGGAACCCAGAACAAGGGAGGAAGATGAAGCATGGTTATTAGACATCAAGAAGTATTTCCAAATATACAACTATTCCAACAATATGAAGGTTAGAATGGCCATCTATAATCTGAAAGGAAAAACCAGCATTTGGTGGCAAGACCTGAAATTGGCCAAGGGCCTAAAGGAGAAACAAATGGAATGGTCAGACTTTAAGAAATACTTTAAGAAATAGTACCTATCTGAAAGTTACTATGTAAGAAAAACCAAATTTTTTTATGAGCTACGTCTTGATCAAATGGCTATGGAGGATCTGATAAACAAATTCCTAGAATTACTAAGGTTCGTACCTTATATCTAGGAGGATAAAGTGAAAATCCAACGGTTCCTAAGCTGTTTACCACAGTCCTACAAGGAAATAATCAAATTTGATAATGCCAAGTCCTTGAGTGAAGTATTTAGGAAAGCCTGAATGTGTTATGACCAATACAAACAATGGAAATAATTTCCCAAGGCTTGGAAAGACAAGAAACAAGACCGAATGAACCAATGAAAGAAGGGATATCAGTCATCTCCTTATCAGAACACAACAGAAATATTTCCAAGGAAATATTTTCATTCCAACAATCCAAACATGCAAGGAGGCGTTAAACCGGTAAATCTGGGAACAAAGAAGTTCGGGGATAGCCCCCGTGAACCGTTAAAACGCTGGGAATGTGGAGAAACTCATCTACGGAGGAACTACCCACGTTTGATTTCAGAAAACAGAACTACTGTTCACAATTTATAGGAATCCTCTACAGTAGGGGATGTAGGCAGAAGCTTACATCGGATCAATGCAGCTGTGGATGGCCGACAAGCTGACCACCAATCCTCTATGGTGGAAATTGAAGGTAAAATCAATAACACTCGTATTTCTGTTTTAATTGATCCTGGAGCTACACTAAGTTATATCACTCCTGGTATAGTGGAGTCAAATAAAATTAAGAAAAAAAGACATGGAAAATCTTGGCTGGTACAACTAGCAACAAGAACAAAAAGAAAGGTTGTCGACTTTATTTCTGATTATGAGTTCAGTTTAGATGGTCAAAACATAAAGACAAATCTGAAAATTCTACCGCTAGGGTCTTATGATGTAATTATCAGAATGGATTGGTTAGAAAGGCATAAAGCAGTGCTAGATTGTTATGAAAAATCACTTAAGTATAAAGACAAAAATGAAATTGCTAGGACAGTTCAAGGCATACAAAAACCAGTCTCAGTTAGGCATATTTCAACAATGCAATTCAATAAATGCATAATAAAGAGTTGTCAAGTCTATGCCATACAAGTAATAAACCTGTTAGAAAAAGAAAATAAACCCAACTTGGAGGATTTTTCCATTTTGCATGATTTCAGAGATGTGTTTGTGGATGAGATACCTGAACTACCCCCACAGAGGGAGATATAATTTTCTATCGACCTTGTACCTGGTTCAACCCCTATCTCTAAAGCACCTTACCGAATGAGGTTGCCGGAATTAACATAACTAAAAATTCAACTACATGAATTATTGGACAATGAATATATCAGACCAAGTGTTTCACCATGGGGAACACCAGTCCTCTTTGTGAAAAAGAAAGATGAAACTCTAAGATTATGCATCGATTACAAACAATTAAACAAAATGACTATTAAGAACAAGTACCCCTTACCTAGGATAAATGATTTGTTCGATCAAGTAGGTGGGGAAAATATTTTCTCGAAGTTGGATTTACGATCTCGTTATCACCGGGTTAGGATAAAAGATGAGGACATAAGTAAAACAACTTTTCGAACGAGATATGGACATTATATATTTTTGGTTATACCTTTCAGACTCACTAACACGCCAACTACGTTTATGTGTCTAATGAATAGTATTTTCAATTAGTACTTGGACAAGTTCGTGTTAGTATTTATTGATGACATTCTAGTATATTCTAAAACAAAGGAAAAACATGAAGACCACTTAAGGATATTGCTGCAAACTTTAAGAAAGCACAAACTATATGCTAAATTCGATAAGTGTGATTTTTATCAGAAGGAAATACAATACCTAGGACATGTAATTTCTACAGAAGGCATTGTAGTCGATCCGGAGAAAATAAGAGCCGTCATGGAGTGTCCGATTCCTAAGGACGTGGAAGACATCTGGTCATTCATGGGAATCACTGGATATTACCGCAGATTTATAGAGGGATTTCCCAAAATTGCATACCCTATAACATCGTTACAAAAGAAGGGAACCATGTTTAATTGGTCGCAGAAATGCCAAGATAGTTTCAATAAGTTAAAGGGATTATTAACGACCACACCCATTTTAAAGATACCAGACCCAGATAAATACTTCATCGTCTGCGTATATGCGAGTAAATAAGGACTAGGTGGTGTCCTAACTCAAGAAGGACATGTTATTTGTTACGAATCCCGAAAGCTAAAGGAACACGAACGGAACTACGCCACTCATGACTTAGAGTTGGAAACTGTAATACACACCTTAAAAATGTGGCGACACTACATCATGGGAAAACAAATTCTATCACTGATGAACAACAACATTGTGAAATTTTTGTTTAGTCAACCGGAACTTAATGCAAGGAAAGCAAGATGGCTAGCCTTCTTGAGTGAATTTGACTTTGAGGTAAGACATATCAAGGGTAAGGAAAACAAGGTAGTTGTTGATTAAAGCAGAAGAATGCATGGGTTGTTCGAAATAAACATCAGCAGGGCATAAAGCGACCTTGAGTAGAGGATAAAGGCTGCAGGTAATAACGACGAAAATTACACTAAGACAGTGGCATAATTACAAAATACTACAAAAAATTCAAACAAAACATGCCTGAGTTTGGACAAGAATGGTTTACTACGATTTAAAAATAAGATATACATACCAGATTCAACAGAGTTAAAGTTAATAGTTTTGGATGAAGTACATAAGAAACCATATTCTGGTCATCTAGGATACTAGAAAACGATAACAACACTAAGAAAGTTATTTTATTGGCCCAATATGAAGGGCGAAACAACATAATACTTAGCTAAGTGTCAATATTTTCACCAGGTAAAAGACGAACACCAACATCCAACCGACCTGTTGCATCCCCTACCCGTGCCAGAATGGAAATGGGAGACTATATCACTGGACTTTATTATAGGTTTTCCTAGAACTCAGAAACAAAATGATTCAATTATGGTGGTAATCGATAAACTTAGTAAGTCTGCACACTTTATTCCTGTAAAATTTACTTTTAAAGCTATTAACATTGATGAAATATTGATGAAAGAAATTTTTAGACTGCATGGTATTCCTAAAATGGTGATTTCAGATAGAGACGTAAAATTTACATCTTCTTTTTGGAAAGATTTTTTTGCAAGGTTAAATACTAATTTGAATTTCAGCACGAGTTATCATCCACAAACGGATGGGCAGAATGAATGAACGAATAAAATCGTAGAAGATATGCTCTGCATGTACGTAAGAACAAAACCAAGCAAGTGGGAAGACTACATGCACTTGGTAGAATTTGCATACAATAATGGGTACCAAACTTCGACTAAAATGAGCCCTTTCGAAGTATTGTACAACAAAAAGTATATGACTCCAATTAGCTGGGATAACCCAGTTGACAGACTCATGGTTGGACCAGAGATGCTCCAAGAAATGGAGAGCACAGTAAGAAAAGTACAACATAACTTAAAGGAGGCATAGGACAGACATAAAAGTTACACGAACCAGAAAAGAAGACACTTGGAATTTCAAGTGGGAGACCACGTCTATTTAAAAGTCAAAGCCCATAAAAGTTCACTAAAGCTAGGGAACTGTGCCAAGTTGGCACCCAGGTTTTGTGGGCCTTTCAAGATCTTAGATCGAATTGGACCCGTAGCATACCAACTTGCACTTCCTTCCAATCTAAAAATTCACAATGTATTTCATGTTTCTTTGTTAAAGAATTATGTTCATGACCCTACTCATATGATCGATTGGAACTTGGTGCAAGTGGAACAAGAAGGCGAGTTGCAAGAAGACCCTCTGCGCATTCTGGACAGGAGATAAATAACACTTTAGAACAGAGCCGTCGCCCAGGTAAAAGTGCAATGGAAGCACTTTATCCCTAAGGAGGCCACTTGGGAGTTGGAGGGAGATTTGCATAAATCTCATCCAATCATGTTCCAAGAAAGGAACGAACACTAAGGATAGTTTTTTATTGAAGGGGGAAAGGATGTAACATCCCCAAAATAAATTTATTTTTAAAGTCTTAAATTTCGTGGGAAATTAATTCCGTTTTTGGTAAATTCAAAATTGGATTTTTTTTTTCCATTTATGGCAATTCCGAATTTCAAATTTAGTTAATTGTAATTAATGTTTATGAATGTTGGGAAGAGATTTGACTTGAATCAACTAACTACTTGACTGTGACACTTGTATGGAACAAAATATTTTATATTTATTACTGATAGACAAATGGAACAACCAGGTTAAAATCAGTTGACCATGACTCCATGAGTGGGGAACATGTTTGAACTACCCCAGGGATGATTATTACAAGTGGCAAATCAGGAATTTGGCCATTGGAAGCCCCTGAAAATCAGGGATTTGGAAAGATACAAAAATTCCCAAGGGGAAAAATACCTAGGCACTTTGCTTTTGGATATATAGCATATGGGAGGAGGCAAGACCCTGCCTAGTATGCGAGGGAAAGGGATTATCCCTTGATGTTATGAACACTATCTTTTGAGTGTGAGGCAAGGGAAGTTGTTGAAAACTATAGGATTATTTTAGAGGAGAATTTCTGAGTTCTCCCTCATGGATTCATGCTTAGGCCAGGGGGAGAACGGGACAAGTGATTTGGTTGTTCTATTCTAAGGTTGGGTGGAACGTGGTTGTTCCATTTGTTGTTAGATAACTGTTCAGATATGTCAACTTACTCTTTCTCTGAATGAATTTTATATGATTTAATAGCTGGTAGAATGAATATGTATAACTCTAGATAGTATTACTCTTATAGGATAAGCTCTGTTTGAATGTTGCTTGGCTAAAAGGCTGGTAGAATACCTCTAAAACTGATTCTGAGTGGATTATCACTGTTAATTAAAAATTGTGAGTTAGTACTATTTTCTTTTGATAAAATAGTCGAAAGGGGAACACCTCGTTAATTATGGAAGAATTAGTCTACAAATTTGAATTTTTGTTTTATAATGGAGTAAACTGTAGGATAAACCCTTAGTGGCTATCGTATGCTCGAGTGAACTTTCTGTACATCGAAATCATGAATGGAACTGAACAATGGAATTTTACTAAGGACTACATCGAGGTTGAATGAAGCGAGTTTCACTTTAGCAGTCTATAATTATATGCTTGTGCACATATAGAAAACGAAGTTCAGAGAATGAATAGATAACACGAAAGTTAAATAACCCACAAAAAACATAATTAAATCGAAAATAGAATAATTTGTATAGAATGCTAAATAAGATACTAAAGTACACTTGGACCTTAGATATACGTATCTATATATATGAAAGAGACATACATAGATACAAAGATCTATTATACACATAGTGACTGTATCTAGTCTTTCTTATTTACTTTAAAAGAAAATCAAATGACTCATGCCACCAGTCCATCCTTACTGGAATCATGAGGGAAATTGAATAATCTTTCATATTTATAACTGTAATAGTAACCAAAATTATGATAGTTCAAGTAACTCACAAACAAGAGGTTGTTTTTTATGAACGATAGATCGAAGCAGAGTCCTTTAAAAAGATATATATATATATATATATATATATATATATATATATATATATATATATAAANATATATATATATATATATATATATATATATATATATATATATATATATATATATATATATATATATATAAACAATACACATTCACCCGCTATAGAGGCTACCACTTGCAAGTGTTAAAATAATGAGAATCGTGTTGGAACTCTAGAGTTTACTTTCCTATTAATTTTCTATAAGACAGTTACAAAGATAAATTTGTTGACCGACTATAAGAGTCTGGCATATATTTTTCCATGAAAATAATAACTTAGGATAAACATTGTTTTATTTCCTTGCATCTGCGAACACTCTCAAGATCTATCTTAGAATCCGAATACCTTTTATGGAGTTCGAAGCCATCTGGAATCCAGGAAACTTGGAGGGAAGAAGATCCTGCAAGAAAACATGAACAAAAAAGAAAAGAGAAATAAAATTCTACCATAGATTCTTTCGCAAGTTTTTGGTTACTTAAATTACGGGATTGCGGTCATCCTTCCTTTTGTAACACTGTGGAAGATTTTTCCTTCAGCTCGAAAGGGGGAAGTGGGGTGAAATAATCCTGATGGGTACCCTCGCAAACAACAGGGCCCCATCATTAGGTGTGATAACTGAATTTTTCTCTATTAACTTTGAAAAATGAAATCAACAACCGATTCAGAGGATTTCATAACCAAACTCCGAAAGGTCGCATGCAATACATAGATTTAATAACATAAGAAAAGAATAATACTGTTCGAATATCCTTTGACGGAAGAAATGCATTCTTCAAGTTTAAATATAGAACTACACTTTTTATTTGAAGATACACGTACAGATAACAATAGATTTTTGGAAGAGAAACATATGCCCCAAGTTTAATCACAGACTTGAACAAATGGTATACAGATGACTACATTTTTCCTTAGCAAATCTCTTTCCGCATATAGATTCCATCTTTATATAGATGCATATTTTTTTTACACACGCCAAGAATAGTATAGGGTTTAGTAAGAATAGCACAAGCATAGAATTTCTTTGGTGAGTCGCGATAGAATCTACAGAGCAATGGGTTTCGAAGAAAAACCTAGTTTAGTAGATAAAATGCTCAACACGGGATAAGAAACTTACAGAGGCCATGGATGAGCATTTCCCTAAAGATGTTGGAGGGAGAGTCTAATGTTCCCAATGGACCCATGTGGTTTTTGCAAACAAGGCCTGATTTCTTAGAAGGATATGGATATCATCTCATGAAAGACCGAAATGGAAATCACGAAGAGCAGGATGAGACGTCCACAGTTGGGAACAACATGGGTGCTAGCAAATTAGGTGTATCCATTTCTCCCACACAACTCTATGGACCTAGATAACAATTAAACTAGTTGGTCGGCTTGGATGAATCCATTCTCACCATTCCTTATACACAACTAGGTGCACCCAAATTAAAATTTAACTAGTTATCATCACCGTTCTATAGATAAATTTGTACAATTTTTTTTTTTTTTTTGGATTTATAGTTTGTGTTCTCACATTCTCAATAATATTATTCGTCCATGATATAATTTTCTCAATATTGTTACTAAGTTGTTTTTCCATCACACATATTAGAAAAATGAATAATGAATGGTCAAGATTCCAGTCATACCCACTTTATAGCTTCCCAATGACACTTAAGCATTGGGATTGTATTTGTAGTATTGGTGATATGGTAGAGTACTTTATTGCTTTTCAATGACATATACAAAGCCTTTGGTGTCGTGGTTCCACACAGACTATAGTTTTTAGTGTCCCCATATTTATTAGAATCTATTCTATTTCATTAAGCATGTGTACCCTTCTTCTCTTACCTGGAAAGTGAAAGCCCCATGTGCCCTGCTTACCCGAAGACTGATCCTCAAATGGCTTGTGCAAAGTGAAATCCCCCTGTGCCCCACTTACCTGAAGAGTGATCCTCAAATGGCTTGTCTAATCGATGATAACATAGTAGAGGAGGAAGTATGATGCATGCTATCTCTTTATCCAACAAACCGCTTCATTCTAATTTCTATAAGTTGTTCTAACTCCCTCACTCAAATCTCTAATATTTATATGATGTTCCAACCCCCTCATTCTAAGCTCTAAGCTCTATACATTGTTCCAACTCCCTCATTCTAAGTTTTGTACATTGTTCAACTCCGTGATGCTCTTAAACATCACACATCCCTCTCCACAACTCCTCCTAAGATACCAACATGGATGGATAAGCACATCCCTCTTCCCACAACTCCTCCAAATATACCAACATGTATGGATAATCTCTTGAGCCAACCAAATGCTTCATTCTAAGATCTATACGTTGTTCTAAATCCCTCACTCTAATATCTAAGCTTTATACAATGTTCCAACCCCCTCATTCTAAGCTCTAAGCTCTATACATTGTTCCAACTCCCTCATTCTATATTATTTACATTGTTCCAACTCCCTAATGCTCTTAAACATTACACATCCCTCTTCCCACAACTCCTCCAAAGATACCAACATGTATGGATCAATCTGTAGACAACTCCTCCAAAGATACCAATGTTTCCATGATTGGAATCTCTTTTAACTTAGATCACCTACCAACCAACAAGTATCATCATGGTGGTCCTTTTAAAAATCATCATTGCCTACTCAAATGTTTATATTCTCTATGCAAAGTGCAATCTAGTTCAGATTATATATGCAAAGCGTAATCTAGTAAATACTTCAATTTTTTTATGCAAAGTGCAATCTAGTATAAACACATAAATAATTCTTTACACACATAAATACTTCTTTACAACAATGCAATTTCAATCTCATTTCATAGATAAAACACACACATAAACATAACTAACATGTGTGTTTTTAAGGTATACACACATGAGTTCAAACACGCTCTTGTTCACTCACTTTCTCTACCCTTTTATCGATGGCAGGTACTTGCATCTTTGCTTCTCATCCGCTTGTTTGTAACAGTTTCATGTACAAACTCACTACTTTTGTTTGTCCTAAGTTATAATTTTCTAGGTACATTTCCTAGTCTCATATTGTAATTCATATGGAAAATTACCATTTCAATTTTTTAAGTATTATGGAATAACTTATGTGTTGACAAGTCTTTTGTTCATTATTCCATGAGAGAGGGTTATTATTAGACCCTTTTCATAACCTTGTTTTTGCTATAGCCTAAGATAGTGCTAAGGTAAGGTAGTTGATGGGTGGATTAATTTTTACGAAGACTTCTATGTAAATGTAAGTTAATAAAGGGTTTACCCCGACCCCCTCAATCATAAAAAAATGTTGAAGAGAATGACATGAAAGGTATGATGGTCACATCGTAATCATATTCGACATGGTCAGAGTTAATGATGTTTTGACATTTGATAATATAATGGTTGGAGGTTGTTAATACCAAGCTTACCGTATCTTGTCTCTTATTAAAACGTTTTTTTGTAATCCTTTCATGGCAACCCTCCCGTGTGCCAGGTGTAACTTCCTTGGAACCAGAGCTAGGAAGGTAATTTCCCGACCATCCCGTGTAGTTTTCGGTCACTCAATCTTCTATTTTGGTAATCTTCCAGCAAGAGATGAGGGATCCTACTCTAGGGTCCCATATCTATGAGCTTCCTCCATTCTGTGCTTGAAGATTAAGTATTGTTACCTATTCCAACCTCATCTCTCTGTCTGTCATCATTTAGGTTTCCATTATGGCTTTAGTCAACATTTGGGAGCTTGTCTGTAACCAGGTAAAAGGTTTATGGTCCTTTTCCTTTTTTTGATGAAGTCTTGTTTACTATTAACAATTTCCATCTACTGTAGGTATCAATGTGTTTAATATTTGATGTCCTTGTTTGAAGGGTTTATTGATTCCTTCGCACGTTTCACTTGGTTCCTTAATTATTTTTACAACTTAGTTGTAGTAGTTGTCTCTATTCATACCTTTCTTTGTTTTTATATTTATGCTTGAACCCTTTGATAGTGCACTTGTAATGTTCCCAACTCGTTAGGAATTTGAGTATTCTATTTATATTTTTATTATGAAATTTTTTCCTCGTAATATAGACCCATTTGGATACTTTAAGCTAATGATGGGCCCTTTGTTGTGAACAAGGGTACCCATCAATAAGAATGTTAGTTCTGGCTAGTTGACTCGTCCATCTACAGGATTTTCCTTGCCGGGGTTTTGAGCTACTACACGTAAACTCTTATTACAACCCTACCATCATTTCGGGTAAGTGTTCTTACTAAATTGTCCTCCTACTTGTTTCAATATATCTTACTTGGCGTCATACTAATTAATTCCTTTGAAAATCATTGTTGATGGGTGAGGAATATGGCCTGTTTCGTTAAACAAGAAGAAATGTATTATGTTTCTGGTCTATATTTATCTTATAGATATCGATACGCATGTCGACTATGTATGAAGGTTCTTTTATTTTGTTGAAATGTTAAACTATGACAAGTTATTCACCAACGCATGCTTATTT
>ML803298.1:174597-204793 GCA_009831015.1 Picea engelmannii
GGGCAACTCAAATTTTACATCAAGTTTTAACAATGGCATTTCATGTTTATTCTTATGAAAATTTTTCTTTCCACTAGATTTAGAACTTGAACTTGAAGAAGAAGGAGAAGAAGGAGGTGTTGATGGAGGTGAAGAAGGAATATAAGGATGGTCCTCTTCCTCTTCACTTTTTCCCTTTGAAGAATCACCCAAAACTGGTCGCTTTCGTTCCAAGTAATCTTCGTACAAGACTTTCACCATCTCCGACATGGCAAGGAATGTTTTCCGGAACTCTTTCTCATCTTGAGAAATCCCTTCTTCCGATGCCATCTTCTCGCTGTGAGAAGCTCTTTTTCTCAATCCAATTAATGGATTCTCTGCAACAAGCTCGTCTTCACCACGCTGTAGCTTTTCCCTGGTTAACATGCAAAACTGAAATCCAAACGTCAACTAGCTCTGATACCTCAAGGTTTTATTGTTGAAGGTAAAGAAGATAAGGTGTATAGGCTTAAGAAGGCACTTTATGGTATTAAACAAGCTCTTAGAGCTTGGTACTCTAGGATTGATAAATACCTTCATGATCATGGTTTTGATAAGTGTTCTTCTGAAAGTGCAGTCTACAAAAAGGTCATTGGATCACATTTTATTATTCTTTACTTGTATGTAGATGACTTAATATTTATGGGCACCTCAATATCACCTGTGAAGGAGTTTAAAGAAGAAATGAAATCAAAATTTGAGATGTCTGATTTGGGAGAAATCAAATATTTTCTGGGCATGCAAATCAAAAAAACAGTTGAAGGTATATCTATTTTCCAAACAAAATATGTTGAAGACATGTTGAGGAGGTTTAACATGTAGAATTGTAAAGTTGTGAGCTCTTGTTGTTGGGAGAAAAATGATGAAATAAGATGAATCTCCTCTATGTGATGCCACTCTCTATAGATCCATGGTTGGAAGCTTAATGTATATGACCACTACTAGACGAGACGTTATGTTTTCTGTAAGTCTGGTTGCTAGGTTCATGAATCAACCTCATGAGTCTCGTTGGCAAGCAACGAAAAGAATACTCAGATATGTAAGTGGTACCATATTTTTTGGATTGTTTTATAATGCTAATAATAAATTCAATGTTGTAGCATACACAAATGCAGATTGGGCAGGTATCTTGGATGATCGCAAAAGTACTTCAGGATATGCTTTTCTTTTTGGAGGAAATCTCGTTTCCTCCAGCAGAAAAAAACAACCTATTTTTGCTCTTTCTATAGCCGAAGCGGAGTACATTGCACCACCATATACAAGCACTCAAGTCATTTGGATGGCAAGAGTGTTATAAGAATTGGGCATGGAAATTCGTAAACCTATTAAAGTTTAGTGTGATAATCAAAGAACAATCTCTATGACAAAAAATCCAGTTTTCCACAGTAGGAGTAAACACATTGACATTCGCCATCACTTCATTAGAGAGCTTGTCCAACAAGAATTTTTCTTTTTTGAATTTTGTAAATCTGGAGATCAACTTGCCGACATTTTTACTAAGGCTCTTCCAAAAGATCGATTGGAGAAACTCAGATCACTTTTGCGAATCCAAAAACTTGACATAAAGGGGGAGACTAAAAAATGTGATGCTAAGTTTTCATAATGCATTTCCAACTGAGAAACCTATGCCACTTGTTGATCAACCTCTGCCACATTTTTTTGTTGCGTAACTCCTCAACAGAGTTGTTGGGAATTATTTAAAGACTTAGTTTTTTTTTTAAAAGAATGTTGTGATCATTTTGGTGTAGCATTTTGTAAAGAGAGAGGTGCTCCTTTATTTTCTATAGTTTTTCATGTGATAGAGAGATCTTTCACCTTTGGTTCATCTATAAGGGCATAATCACCTAGATCAACATAATCCAAATGGCTCACATGAGATGATATAAGCACATAAATAAGGTCCCGAGAAAGAACCTTGGACTTTAGGCTCACCAGGGTTTTCTTAATTCATGGTCGAATCTCGAGTCTTGTGTCGCCCTAGTTGTGCCAATTGGTCTAGAGAAATTCAAACCAGGGTGGCCTTCTGATGTTCCCAAATCATTTTGCCTTCACCCAGTATTCCCAGGGAAATTATTTTAATGGTCCATACTAAGTCTATCTCCAAACCTCTCTACGCCTTCCCCACTCCCTAAGGATGGATAATCCCCCCTGAGGAGTCGACCATTACTACATAACTCGAGCAGTCTCAGAGCCAGTTTACTCAGTAGATCCTGCAGCAGTTGAAGTAGCAGCTTACTCATCACCTCCTTGACTCCATTCTTTTTAAATACCAGTGTTTGAAGCTCTGTAGCCCCCTAGGGTTCTATTCTTGGCCCTCTCCTTGCAAACAGTTCGAAGTTGAGAGATCGACATATGATGCTAAGTTTTGCATTCAATGTATATCTCAATACAACCCATTTTGTTTTTACAGGATAAAGAGCAACTTACCAGATTGATTGTCAGCGCCTCTCTAGTAGTAACCTGATGAAACAAGGAAAGTTGTGCCAATGATAGGAGGTAAGGAAGGGATAGGAAATAGATCACGCGCAGGTCTGACCTCACGAAGGGTGAGGCTAAGCTCACCTGTTTAGTTATAAACAAAAAGAAACTAAATAATTCAATATTTATTAATGCTTATTAAGTTGCTCGGTATTGATATTCATCCACAAAAAGAAAGAACATGTGTGCCTTACCATTAATGGCTTAAGCAATGGAGAGTATGCAGAGCACCTGAACCATCGTCAGCGTCCTTATATTGCCCTGAATTCCCTGCAACTTCATTCACCTCCTCTGCGTGTGCTTTCCTTCGCTCAAGAAAAAAAATTGACCCATCAATGAAATTCTTATGACCCATTTGAAGAAATTTCTTTCTCGTTGTTGATAATGGGCATTGTTTTTTCGGTTACCTCTAATCCAAAACTTTTTATATTAATAATTACGCCAAAAGGCGTATACCTATTGGAGATGAACACAATTAATCATCTTTTAATCTAAAATTCTAATATGGTGGCTAACAATTGAAGATGCTGGCATATTCTTAGTCGTCCTCCCAAATCAATGAATGTGATTTATTCTTCATAACTTTCTTGTATTTTTTAATGCATCAATTAACATGTTTACTTTTTAACATTTACCTAATCATATTGAGAAATTACAGTAGCACCATATGATTGCCACGTTCAAATAATTAATCCTTGGTATTACCACATTTGGATTATTAGTTGTCCATAAGTTTCATATTGGATGGCCGACCCAACTGAGCGTTTCATTTTATGCATTAGCGATGTGTCTTATAGATTGGAGCAGCAACACCTGGGCTGGCTACAACAACACCTGGGCTGGCTCTGGGCAAAAGCTGAAAGTTGAAGCGCTAAAGAAAGGTGGTTCGAAGCTGTAGAAAGAACCCATGTGGTGTCTATCGATGAACCATTCTAAAGATTTACAACCACCTGGAGCGCAACAAATACGGAACAACAGACTAACCAACTTTCCTATCTATGGGAGGGAGGGAAGTGGGTGATTCTGTGGAACGTTTCATCCCCAGCCCAGATTACAGATGTGATATCAAGCTCCGAAGAGATATCAAGCTCTTGTCTTCTTCATATTCGTCTTTTTGGGTTTCCATAAATATCAAGCTCAAGGCCGAAAGCATAAAAAGGCATTCCTCTACCTGTGCAGCCCCTGGTGGAGACCACGATGTTAAAATAGCTATTATATCTTTTCGGCGTTTATCAGTCATAAATTATGACTGTGCTAGTGGTATTTACTAGTGTGAGGTCCATGTTCGCATGTGCTCCTTTTCTCACAAACTTTTCCGTCATTGTTAACGGATAAGTAAGTTAGGTTGACAATCTTGATTAAATATTAAAAATTACAACTCATCCAAGGAAATAAGCATTATCTTCCTTGCACCGAGCTTCCTTCATGGAACTTATGCGCTTTGGATTTACTTCTTGATATCATCGAGGGTGTGCATAAGGTGGTTTCGTTAATGTTTCTTTGTTGTGTTTAAATTTAGAAAATACCAGTCTCATTCTCTTCCCTATGGGTAGCGATAATAAAAGGGAATAATATATTGTTATGGTTATCTCCATAAAGCTTGGAAGCTAATAATATATTTTTAATGTCATACCATGTTGCCAACTTTGCATGGATTCAAGGAGGTAAGCTAAATTATACCCTTTGATCATGCAATATTTGACAAACGATGAAGTCCCTTTTAACGTTGTTCAGGGAATATATATAATCAGTCATTTGATCATTGATTAAAACACCTTGAACATGCCGACCAACTGTTATGGAGCAACTATATTGTATTATAACTAGCACAGTCATATATAATTTATGACTGATAAACGCCGAAAGACTATATAATTTCTCTCCTGCGTCTGCCAAGGTTTCAGTTTAATTGCACAACATATTATATTAATACTAGTCTTTCGGCGTTTATCAGCACAACATATTATCCTAAGTTGTGGGTATTTGAAATCTACAACTGATTTTTCGACATATCTTCCCAGATCATGCCACAATTACCAGAAAATCTGAGTGTTGCACAATGCACATATAGGAAAACTGGTGCTGTTGTTTCTTCTTCAAACAAGTTGTCTTGCGTGATCGATTAACAACAAGAAGAGAAGCCCCCGCCGCCAATGTAATTCTTCAAGCTCTTCGAGCTACGCGGAGTAGGAAGACGAGTAGGAGACTTATTCATTTATCCATTCCCTCGCTGCAATAATGCAATAAACCCAAGACTATTCTTGTAGGGTTGCTTTGGCTGCATATTGAAAACATAGCTCTGCTTGTGATCGTTGCAGAGTGTTTACGGAAGCATTTAATGGTTTAAGATGGCATTTCCTTCGCTGGGATTCTTTGTTGGACAGTGTCTACCACGTGCATTGTTTGGAAGGAACCCGAAGTCATGGGGGGAGGATGCCGAAATTTTCAAGCCAAAGAGATTCGTGGAAACAGGCTCCCTCGATACAAAAGAGCTTACGCCTACGCGCTTCACCTTCATACCACACCGACGCATTTCACTTTCATAAAAACGTGGCCACTACCCGTTACAAAAGAAGGTGGCTAGGTCACACCTGTGGTAATATGAAATGTTTGGCTGCATTAGGTTGATAAATGGAATGCGTGGGCATTAGACGGACGGAAGCAGAACGTGGAAAGTACATATCCTTACAGTAATTTTTTAATGTGATTAGGTAAATGTTAAAAAGTAAACATGTTAACGGATGCCTTGATAAATGCAAGAAAGTTATGAACAATAAATCCGATCCATTGATTTTGGAGGACGACTAAGAATATGCCAGCATCTTCAATGCATAACTATCAAATTAGGGTTTAAGGTTAAATAAGATTAAAATATCATTAATTGTGCCCATTGTCAATAAGTTTACACCTTTCGGCATAACTAATGTAATCTTACTTTATATGCAGGAATATGTGTGTAATTTGGTGCGTCCATCTAAAAGTGAATGTAATCGATGGTTCTAATGGCAATTCACTTTTAAACTTGCCCGGCGTTTAACCAGTAGGGGCGGACGTGAAAGGTCTTTATTTCATTATGTTTAATGTTACGTGTCGGCTCGTGGCAATTTCACATTTCTCTTTTGCGATTATCGAGGGTACAAGCTAATTTCCTCAATCGATCCTATCTGTTAATTTTAAAAATTATAAAAAAACATTTTTTTATATTTCATAAAAGAATTCTAATTAGAAATATGAAAAAATAAATTTTAAAAATTATAAAAATCATTTTTTTATATTTCATAAAAGAATTATAATAAGAAATATGAGAAAACATTGTTAAAAAGTGAAATTCCATATCGATTGCTATAGTACACGCCTTGACAGGGACTAAAAATCGATATCGAATCGATTGCTATAGTACCAACCTTGATAGATATTAATAAAGAGAATAAAGTTGCATAAAGCTTGTCTCTAAGTGACTTCTTATCTATATAACTTTTTTTTTTTTTTTTTCAACGAGAAATTAACTCGATTTATATTAGAGATATAAATAATTTACATCACAAGTAGCCATTACAATTCGTCCCGGAGACCCAGCCGGATTTGACCTCAAGACCTCCTCCCAACACTTGGAGATAGGTACTTGTCATTACCAACCGCGTTGTTCTTATCTATATAACTTATGTGGTCAAAATAGAAGAATATTACAACTTATTTAGTCACAAATACAATATTGTTATATTAAAAAGAAAAATCATATGGGTATGTGACAAACTCTTAAGAACTCTACTGGAACTCATAGACAGTAGGCATGCGATGTCAAATCCTTTTAAGTACTTAAAAGGGAATTCGTTTTCTAGTATGTATTTAATTAGCAGAGGAAATTTGTTTTCTCGTATGTACTTAATCACCATGGCTTTATTGAAGGGTTTAAGTAAGTTGGTCTCTTCTCTCTTTTTCCATTTTTTTTTTTTTCAGTGTTTTGTAAATCTCCATGTTTTTTTCCATCGACGGTTTTTTTGTTATTCTCTTGCATAGTTGAATCCCTCGTTAGCAATGGAGTCGAACTCTTCCTAGGCTGCTAAGCTTAAGCTTGAGCTTGAATCTGAATCTAAGATTAGGTCTCTGGTTTCTTGCGAACAGTACAACGAACACCAAATGATCGAAGAAGCTAGCAGAAGCAACAATTGTGAATGGATCATTAATAAAAATAGCAATAACATGGAATGGGACGTTAAATTTATTTATGTACTCTAAGGACAGTTACGAAAGGAATGCTATTACTGTGAGTATTAATAATAATAATAATAATCTATTTTTAAGGTCACGGCCAATCCACACACCAAACTGGTGTATCAGACCTCCTTGTTTATGGGACAAGGGACCCCCTCCGCCCAGCGATTTAACTGGTGAAGTCTACTGAGGTATACATACCCTACCCCCTCTAGATTTGAACTTGTGACCTCTTAGGAGAAAACAGATGTTCTTAACCTCCACAGTAGTCGTTGAGATTATCTTCTTCTAGAGTTTGGGATTCACTCTAGTGTTGAAAAAAATCCATAAACATAATCTCAGCTTCAAGTTTGTCATAGCAGCGGAGGAGAATTTTCACTCCATTGCAGACGAGGGATTCCACTTTACAAAAGAATAAAAACAAAATGTTGATGGAGATTCACAGTGAGATATACGGCAACAATGATCAAAATGGAAGACACGATGCTACTTGACCCTTCAATAAAGCCCAAACCTCTACGGCTGTGGATTACACATAGATGAGAACACAAATGCCCTTCTAAATATTCATAAATAAATTTAGCATGTGATTGCCTATTGTGTATTGGTCCCCAGTCTAGTTACTCTTATTAGTCCTTGTCGTAGGCGTAGAGGGACTATAGCGATCGATAAATCGTTGACTTCATATTAGTGTGTCCTTTGACCATAAATATTTCCATATTATGTATTGTTGGGACCAGGGAATTGAAAACATCGATTTTTCTATAAAATAAAGTACCATATTTGTCATGATATGATTGGACAAGGGATTGGAGGTCTTACTGTCGGCTTCGCTATTCCCAATGTTATATATGTTGGCATATCCAAAGTAGTTGATCGTATATGGTATTTTTGAATCATATATTTTGTTATGCATTCGTCGAAGATGGATTAATGCTAGCATTAATTCGAATGTTTGGTTTAGCATTTTATGCTAGGTAAATTTATGGCAATGTTTGATATCGTGGCATATCAAAAGTTTGGCTTTCCAATACATTCTCTGGTGTTCGAACTATTGTTACAAAAAATATAATTATTTATTTGGGATACGTGAGAGACCTGTCGCATTGAATTTTTTTCTTAAATGTTTACAGTGCATTTCTGACAGACTTAAATGTTTACCTAATAGGTTTGGTAGTGTTGAATGGTTACTTAACAGGCTTGTTACAAGTCATTTTCTTCCGTTTTTAAAATTTATATGCTTTAGCAGCATTGTTGGTTCACTGGTCCATGCTTGTTTTTTGCATGGCATTGATTTCTTATTTGCATGTTGTCGTTGTTCTTGCTTGCGTGTTCGTGTTGTTGCAGTTTGCATGTTTGGGTTTCTTCAATCGCAATTGGAACAACATCGTTCCTGGGGGAGTGGTTGTTGCTTTCTTATTTCTTCGCTATGTGTTGTTTATTGCTCCTTGATTCGACTTTGCTGCTTGCTTCTTTCTTCGTTGTATGTTGTTTATTGTTGCTTGATTCGACTTTGCAGGGTTCCGATCCTGCGCCTACAGTTGGGCCTTTTGGTGCTTGTTAGCTGGGTTGTTATCTGGTGCTTGTTCTTGTTTGCCCAGGGTTTGCAATGTTGGGAAGCTGCATTTGCGGTTGGATCTCTGGTTACATTTTTTTTGCACTGCAGTTTGCATAGAATACTATTAAGACAAAATAACAGAGTAAAGAATTGTAGGCGATGTAAATTGTATATGTTACGCGTTGAAGCAGAGTTTGTCGGTCTCAAAATATATTTCATAGTTGTCGATGATTTTTCCATGGATTATGTGTTACTATGGTTTCATAGTTATGAGAATGCCTTTTGTTGTGTGAGAGATATAGTTGTTCTCTCCCTTTTACTTTTCTGTTGTAAATTGTGTTTGACTCTAGTTTCTCGCGTTTCTGTGGTCATTCTGACCGACCATCATTCAAATGCATACTTAGCTAGTTTTATGGATGTGTCTTCGCCAATAGGTTCTATCGAACTATGACAGGTCGTGTTCGGTGTATACATTAGCTTTCTTGAATTAGTTTTCTTTAAAAGAAGGCCTCCTGGACAGAAGATAATGCAATTTATGAAATTATAGGTTTCCTGGACAACATAAGTTAATGTTCCCGGGTTATGGGGGTGGCGGGCTGAAAATTGGTCTTATGTTGTTCCGTGCCCTGCAAATAGCATGGAGAGTTCCGCAATCATTCTGATTGACCGCAGTTCGGTTCCATACTTACCCAGTTTTATGGACACGGCTTCGCGGATAGGTTGTATCAAACTATGGTGTATACATTAACATTTCCGAATTAGTTTTCTTTATAAGAAGGGCTCCTGGACATAAGACATTGAAATTTATCAAATTATAGGTTTCCTCGACAACATAAATAAAACATAGGAAATATGTAATTTTATAAAGTATATATATAAAGCATACACGGAGCCCTCATCCCATACTTGGTCAGTTTTTGCATCGCGCGTTCTCGGGGTAGGCGGCTGAAAATTGAGAATCGGAGAGTTTCGCGATATACAAATTGACAATCGGACTTGCGGACTATTTTAATTTGAATTTTTGCACTGCAGTTTGCGTAGAATACTATTAGAATAAAATAACAGACTAAAGAATTCCAGGCGATGTAAATTGCATTTGTTACGCGTTGAAGCAGAATTTGTCGGCCTCAAAATATATTTCATAGCTGGCGATGCTTTTTCCATTGATTATGTGTTACTATGGTTTCATAGTTATGACAATGCCTTTTGCTGTGTGGGAGATATACATGTTCTCTCTATTTTACTTTCCTGTTGTAAACTGCAATTGACTCTAGTTTCTTGTGTTTCTGTGGTTATTTCGACCGACCGCCATCGATTGCATACTTAGCCAGTTTTATGGACGCGTCTTCGCCAATAGGTTCTATCAAACTATGACAGGTCGTGTTCGATGTATACATTAGCTTTCCCAAATTAGTTTTCTTTAAAGGAAGGCCTCCTGGACAGAAGAGAATGCAATTTATGAAATTATAGGTTTCCTGGACAGCATAAGTTAATGATTGTGGGTTCTCGGGGTGGCGGGCTGAAAATTTGGCTTCTGTTGTTCCGTGTCGTGCAAATAGCACGGAGAGTTACACCATCATTCCGACCGACCGCAATTCGGTTCCATACTTAGCCAGTTTTATGGATGCGGCTTTGCGAATAGGTTGTATCGAACTATGGTGTATACATTAGCATTTTCGAATTAGTTTTCTTTATAAGAAGGGCTCCTGGACAGCATAATTTAAACATAGGAAATATGTAATTTTATAAAGTAGATATATAAAGCATGGACGGAGCCCTCATCCCATAGTTAGCCAGTTTTTGCATCATGGGTTCTCGGGGTAGGCAAGTAAAAATTGACAATCAGAGAGTTTCGCGATATACAAATTGACAATTGGACTTGTAGACTATTTTAATTTGAAGGGCATCATGTCCAAAAAAATTGCATTCTCAAAATAATTTACTTTACGTACGTTTTACATACCCTAGTGGACAAAAAGCACAAAAAAAAAATAGTAAGCATTTTTTGGATCGCGGGTTCTCGAGGTGGCGGGCCCTAAGTTCGGTTTATGTTGTTTCATCTCCTACAAATAGCACGGAGAGTTCCGCGATATACAAATTGACAATCGGACTTGCAAAGTATTTGAACTTGAAGGGCTGGTGCAAAAAAACTAGCATTCTCTCATTACTTTTCTTTACGTACGTTTTACATACGGTCCTTAACAAAAACAGAAAAATAGTAGTAACGTTTGTTGCATAGGGCTCCATCCCCGCTACCTTCAGCGCTTCCCAATACACATTAAATATGTTTGCAAAAGTCAGAACCGACCAGACAGGTTCAAAAAGATGGGCTTTAATAACTGGAAAGATCGAGGACATCTCCCATTAAAATGAATAGACAGGCGAATATTATCGGATCTGGTAATTTCTTTTTGCTTGCATTTTGAATTTGTGAAAATAATTTTTTTTTGTTTTTTTTGCTTGTGCAGTTTTAGTTTTCTTAAAAGCTTCGGCATAGTTCACGAACGTGTTGCCAACAGAGGTCCTGATGTCATGTCCCTCTTTAATATTGTGCATTTCAAAATGATGGGCTTTAATAACTGGAAAGCTCGAGGACATCTCCCATTAAAATGAATAGACAGGCGAATACTATCGGATCTGGTAATTTCTATTTGCCTGCATTTTGAATTTGCGAAAATACTTTTTATTTTGTTTTTTTTCTTGTGCAATTATAGTTTTCTTAAAAAATTCAGCATAGTTGACGAACGTGTCACCCACAGAGGCCTTGACGTCATGTCCCTCTTTAATAGTGTGCATATCTTAGATGTCAGATATGAGAATCTGCTCGGATATGGGAATTTTAATATGTGTTGCTAGTCACTATTCATCGTACGTATTTAAAAAGATTGGCATTAATAAGTGAAAATATCGAGAACATCTGTCATTAAAGCGAATCAACACAAAATCTATGGAAGGCCATCCAACGTTTGTTTTAAATACTTATTATCATTTCTCTCTATCATCAAAGAGTTGCGCTTTAGGGTGCCTTCGTTCTAATGTTCCTGGTCATGGACATGTAAGACAACTTAAAGATACAATTGAGGGGCACATGAAAGAAGACAGACTAGTTTTATGTGACGTGAGCTTTGAGTAAAAAATAAAACTCGGTTATACAAGAGAAACTCAGAGAGGACGAAGAAAAAAGAAAAAGTATGTTCTGGTTGGTGTTCTCCCTGTCTTCGATGCTTTGGTTGATTGAAAAGGTTGCCTGGAGATTTGTTGGTTGAACTTCTTTTTTTTCTTGTTGGGAATTGTAATGGATTTTGAGGTCACGTGCAAAATAGTTCTTCGTTTAAGTATATAGCTTCTTCCAACAACACATATTTGGCAAGTGTATCAAATTGTAGAGATTGCACTAGTATTTGTCTACCTCAGAGGCGGGTAACATAAACTGTATGGGTGGATAAAACGACATATTATCACTACAAAAGTTTTTATTTCATAGTTTGATGACCTGCATGTGGGTCTGGTAGCCGACTTGACAGAAAATTATGTTCTTTGTCAAAGTTTGTTCGGTTTCCTCTGGATGTAGTTGCAGACTCCACATATTTGGCATGACCTTCGAACATTCCAGACCTTTCTGTCGGCCGCCATACCTCCACCGCTATGAGGAAAGATATATTCTGATGCCATCTGCAACATTTGATACACTTGCCAGCCCTGTGTTGGTGCATTCTACAGCATTTGATGCACTTTCCACACCTCTGCAACCCAAAGAAGTTATGTAACTCAACAAATTTGCATTTTGCATCTGGGTTGGACATTTCTTTCAATTTATTGTAATAAAGCAAAGAAGTTCCACATACAAATCCTCAGGCAAGCTTATCAACCAAACAGACGATTGAATATAGCGAGAATACCAGTCACTACCTACAGACAAGGTAATCAAAAAGATGGGATAGATGTACTTGGCAGCACCAATTAAGTACAAAACCCAAAATTGATATTGAACTAGTTTTTTATGAAGAAAGAGCTTGAACGTCAAGAAAACTATGAAGAAGCTTCATCAATGTACATATTTTTTATTATTCGTGGGCACGCAAAATCACAATTGTTGTCGTAAATATCCTCAACTATATTTTGTAACCCATCTTATTTGAATATAGAATAATTTTGGTTTATATTTTAATAGTATTTTCCAATTTTTGGTATTTGTTTTAATTGTATTTTGTACCTTCTTCCAATGTGTCGTTAAATATGAAGGACAACCTTTCGTTTCTGTTGCCCACTACTTCAATCTAAATAAAACATGTTGTGTTCTTTCTTTACATTTTACATTTAAGAATAATTAATGAGTTACAACAACGCAATTGAACTGTTGAAGCAATGTTCCTGTGAAGTATGTTGGATATATTGCAGCTTTTTCTATTTGATAATATCCGTGCATATATACTAATATCAGTACTATTGGAATAAATACAAAAAACTTCCTCTTTGGCAAAGCTTAGGCAATTATGTTTGGGTTTGTGGTATTAAACAACTATGTCCATTGTTTTGTCATATACATCTTCCAGCCTAAAAAATTCCATGGTCTGCAATTTATGCTTTAATTACTTAAAGTCGCACCAAATTTTGATTGCATTTAATTTAATTTAGATATTGATGTTTATGGAAAGCCGACGTTTTCTGATGTCGTTGCAACGAATACAAGATGAATAGATGATAAGGAGTTGATCTCGTTGAGACCACAATGCAAGTTCATGTTTCTTATTGCGCTATGTTCAGCTTGCAGTGAAAATTTTTGTGGTTTCAACAAAATTTGCAAGACGAAGAGCATCTTGCAAATTGGGAGATCATTTGCATTTGAAACAGAAACGATCCATTAATATATATTAGTATGAATACTATTCAGATAAACATGAAAACTTTCTCCATTGATAGATACTAGTATGGAAAATATTGAAATAGATATCAAAACTTTGTCTTGGCCAATACTTAGCCAGATATCTGGGCAGCAGGCCCCGGGTTCGCAGCACCCACCACCTATGTCCCCTGTTTCGTCATATACATGTTGCAGCCAAAGAACTTTAGTGATCTGCACTTAATGCTTTTACTAGTGATCTGCAATTCATGCCTTAACATCTCCATCTATATCCTCGCACCACGGATCCGATCGACCGTTGTTCTTTTCCATACTTAGCCAATTTTATGTCCGTCGCTGCAGGGCCGACACTTGCGAACCCAGTTGCTTATCGTTCCGCTATATACATCTTGCACTCAAAACATCCGTGATCTACAATTCCACCGTGGGTTCCTCGTATACATTAAGTTCGTTCAAAGTATTTGTTCCTTCTTTCCATCAACAACAACTTCGCGTCCTTCCCGATATACATCAACAATGCTCTTACTAGTGACAAGTGGACACAGTGATACGAAAGATACTTCAGTGATCTGCAATTTATGGCTTAACTGGTGAGAACTCGGCAGGGATTCGCAAGCATTTGCATTAATAATCAAACACTAGATTTTCTTCTACGAGATACTTAGTTCGTTTTCCCTTCTCTTCTTCCCGTGTATTATCTACACTTCCACTGCGAACTCCTCCATCCTTTTTCCCTTATTTTCTTCCCATGTATTATGGGACTATAAAATATGGACATGATATTTTATAGAGCATGTACAAATTCTGCATTCCATACCTAGCGACATTTTGGATTGCGGGTTCTCGAGCGGGCAGGCTCAAAATTGGGTCTCCAATGTTCTGTGGCCTACAAATAGCACCCAGAGTTCTGCGATATACAAATTTACAAGTGAACCTGCAGACTGGCTTAATCAACATTTCACTTCTATTGTTCTGTGTCCTCCAAATAGTGCTCCCAGTTCCGCGATATAGAAATTGACACTCAGAATGCAGGACTGGCGGGGTGGAAATTGCCATTGTTTACGGATGGTAGTCCCTATGAAGTATCTAACAATATCTAAAAAAATATTTTGAATACTAAATTAGCTCTTAGTAGTGACAACTAGACACAGAGGTATGAAACAGTTGGAATTGCACTCTCCACAATATACAAATTGACTATCGGATTCTGACATCGTCCGCTCTTCCGTGTTACAGATTATGCATTCAACTGTTAGGAGATATACAATTAGAAGGTCTGAGCCTTGCCTCCTCTGCAGACACCTTCTCATCCTCTTTTGGATCCTCCTATTGTCAGGTTGATATCTTATAGAGCATGTACAAATTCTGCATTCCATACTTGGCGACATTTTTTATCGTGGGTTCTCGAGCGGGCAGGCTCAAAATTGAGCCTCCATTGTTGTGTGTGTTGCAAATAGCATCCAGAATTCCGCGATATACAAATTGACAAGCAGACCTGTGGACTGGTTGACTCAACATTGCACTTCTATTGTTCTGTGTCCTCCAAACAGTGCTATGAGTTCTGTGATATACAAATTCACACGCAGAATGCAGGGCTGGAGGGGTTGAGATTGCCATTGTTTACCGATGCTAATCCCTATGAAATATCTAACAGAATCTAAGAAATTATTTTCGATACTAAATTAGCTCTTACTAGTGAGAACTGGACACAGGTACGAAATAGGTGGCATCGCACCCTGCGCAATATACAAAATGACTGTTGGGTTCGGACATCGTCTGCTCTTCCGTGTTACAAATTATGCATTCAAATGTTCGGAACGATACAAGTTGAACGTCGGCAACTTGCGTCTTCTGCAGGCACGTTCTCAGCCTGTTTTGGATCCTACTGTTGGCGGGTTCACTAAATGTGCAACTCTTGGATATTGTTTCGGGTTGGCATCAATCTTTGTTGTACCACGTTTCACAAATGTTTCGAAGTATCTTTTGTTGCCTCAGTTGGCATCTGGCCCTCCGCAATATACAAATTGACTACCCGGTTCACATCTTCTACTCAAAATTTCCGTGATCTACAATTCCATCGCCGACTCCTTTGTCCTTTTTCCCTTTTCTTCTTCCCATGTATTATGGATCTTTGGTTATATACTTGGTTTCCTTTCTATAATCACGGGTTCCAGCATTGGCGGGTTGACTTCTTTATCTCCATCTATATAATCACACCAGGAATTCGACCGACCGTTATTGCTTTCCATACTTAGCCAATTTTATGGTCGCGGTTGCTGGGTTGGCAATCTACAATTCTACCGCGGGCTCCTCGAACTTGTAAGCTTCATTGTGCCACGGTTCACAAATGTGCTTGCTAATATACATTGGTTATGCTCTTACTAATGAATCTTACAAGTGACAGTTGCACACAACAATATGAAACGGGTTCACGAAATCTCCAATTCTTAGTCAGTGTTTCGGGTTCGCGCATTCGAACTTTGTTTCTTCTTGTTCCGTGATATACATATTGCACTCAAAATTTTCGTGATTTACAATTCCATCGCGGAGTCGTTGGTCCTTTTTCCCTTTTCTTCTTCCCTTGTATTATCGCTTTGTCATTATATACTTAGTCGCTTATCTATAAACGTAGGTTCCATCCTTGGCTGATGATATATCTTTATCTCCATCTATATAATCACATGACGAATATGACCGACCATTATTGCTCTCCATACTTGGCCAATTTTATGGCCACGGTTGGCGGGTTCGTGGTTTTGAACTCTGCTTCTTGTTGTGTCATGTACATCTTGCACTCAAAACTTTTGTGATCTACAGTTCCAACGTGGGCTCGTCGAACTCGCAACCTTCACTCACTACTCATAAATGTTTCAAAGTATCTCTCGTTGCCTTCCATCGCCACTAACTTCCTGTCCTTCCGGCTGTCTTACCATACCCTCTTGGTTGTTACACGTATTTCACTCAAAAAGTTATGAGACATACAATTTGACCCTCTCCCCCTCACCTTCAACAGTTGTACCTTGCAACCCTATTTTGTAGCGGTTTTTTTCCCCTGTCCGCGACCTCTGTCCTTTCTTACAATGCAAATAGAAACCTTTCATGGTAACAGTCGACCATGCCGGAACCATCAACATTGTCATTAATGGGCGAAAAGATCGAGGAGATATCCCTTTATTACGCATTAAACCAAGATGTGTGGAGAGTTATTTTGTCCCTTCCAATTGTTCATCTCGAACACGCATCGTCGTGTTGGCCTGCTCAAGAAATCTACAATGTTTAATCGCTCATTGCAATATCCACCATGTTCGCATTTCTATGTATGCAATTACTATTGTTTAATGTTAACAACACATCATGCAACAGCCGTCCAAATTGTGATTAATCAACGAAATTCTCGAGGACATCTCCCATTCACATGCTTTCGACCAAAATTTGCCCAGGGTTATATTATCCCTTCCAACTTTTCATTTCATTCATCGTCTGGAACAAAGAAACGTTCTTGTAGACTTATGGCAGCAGGTCGAGAGCAGTTTTGTGGAGATACAGTAAATATGTTCGCATAAGAGGACCAGACCTTCCACTGGTCCAGGGCATACTTTTACTATTCATCCCGTTCCGCCCAGAACGAAGTGATTTGGACCTCTGGAATCGCTTGTGCAAGTTGCGTCCCTGAGGTTTTTAACTGTAAGGAGGTGGTCTCTTGGTGCGTCGAAAAACATATTCCAGGCAAAATAATTATTCCACTGCGCGACCACTCTCATGTTTCTTTGTCACCTCAGGTCTTCCACGAGATGTTAAAACTATTGAAACCAACATTGACGTTCAGAGGACAAGACTGCAAGCAGTTTCTAGAAAAACATCATAACGGGTTGGACATCTTAGCCAACTTCCTCAAAGACCCGACAACAGTTCTTGAAGATATCACAAGGTTGCAAGTAAGTTCCTTTAGAAATCCATTCCGGGAAATTTCTTGGTTGTTTACAAGAATAACGGGATAGGCATCCACAGCAAGCATTTCCCATATAATTATTTATATTTTGTATTTCACAGTCAAGGAACAATACATTTTCAATTGGGGGAACCTAATTTCCATTGAGCTCTGTTCCCAATTGTCACGATTCAAAGAATCGAATAAATTTTATATGTCATCGTACTTGATTTTTGTAATTGTGTATTGTTGTCCGTTTCAAAAACTTTCTCTTTCAAATAAAATAAATTGTGGATTTGACCCAGTAACATTCTGGCACAAGGGCATGTGGAGGCACAAGGCCTTCCATTGTTTTTATAAGGTTTTTAATGGCTTTGTCTCAGTTTTCAAAGATTTACTGTTAGGCAAGGATGCACCGCGGATGTATGGCTAGGCAACCAAGTTTTTGAACAGAAAGGGCACACTTGAACAAAAGGAAAATCACAGTGTGCTCATGGTCTTTTGCTCTAAGGAAAATCTTGCCTTCCTTCCATGCCACATCACGGACAAGATGTTTGTTGCAGAAATAGCAAGGCAATACAACCACTGGTTGCATTTTTTCCATGACAAGAAAAAAAAACAGTTCATTCCTCCACCCTAGAAAGTCGGAGACTTCGTGTGCAGAAACATCAACAAGATTGATGAGTTTGCTGCCCATTTCAAGAAATTGAACCTAACGTACGTTGAAAGGCTAAAAGGGTTCGACCCTAATGGCATTTTTCAAGAACATTTACTGGGTGTTGGCTTTAACACCTCTTTTATCCATAGACACTTGACCCAAGACAGGGACAGTGTCAACAACAATTTTGCTTCTATCGATTGCAACGCACAGACATTGCAAAGCGCGACTGAATTGTGCAAACAACATGGAAAATTATCCGGTGAGAAGAGTACCCAGTCCCCCGCCAGCACTCCCAAAAGAATGACATCACGGAGCATCGCTTTGACGGTTCACCCCAGTAAAAAAGCAACCCATAAATCTTCGAACGGAGGAGGAGATAAGAACCCTCCTCGCATAAATATTGATAGTTCTCACAAAATTCCATTGACGAAGAAGAGAAAAAACAATGCAGGGTAGGCGGAGGAACCCGAAATTGAAAGTGGAAAACTACAACTTGAAATTGAAGAACAACACACGCAAAAAATTGGGTCGTCCACGGTAGAAATATCTAACACCGAATTTTTTGACATAGATGAATCCTTCGTAATCCAGGGCGCTATTTTTGACAGCCAATCTAAAAGCATGGTCATTGAAAAGAGAGATGTAACAAACAAGAAAGGCAAATATCGCACAGAGATTGACTTTATCAAAATGTCGTCGTCCCAAATCTGCCCATTTCACCAAGTAACCGGTGACATTCTTCATGATTCCATTGGAGGAATGGAAACAGATCATGCCAATCTGAAACAACACCTCAATGAATTTGAGAAGGCTTTCATTGCAACCCCAGAATTTGTCAGTCCTTTGGAAAAAATAATGCCTGTTACTACTGCAGTGAATATGAAAGTATCATCTACCCTCCTTGCATGCTCTAGATCCCTTGTAGAGAATAACATCAAAAAAAGAATGCAGCTAGTTACTGAAGCCTGGGAAACATCGCAAAATTTAGTTTCCTTCGGAAAGAAGGCCAATGATTTGCTGGAACATTTGGAGGCGAATTTAAAAAATGAACAGCTTTTCTGTGAGCAAGTACTGGTGCCTTTTGCCAACTATGTCGTCAACACATCGGAATTGAAAAGAAGACAGGATAAACTCCCCTCCCCAAAGCCCACCAAAAAAGTAAAAGCATGCTGGCAAAAGAAAGTTGACAACCTAAATCTCATTGTCAAATCATGTAAATAAGTCATGTCAGAAAATGAAGATTTATTCACAAGCCTGTTACAGATGGACTTAGCCGGAACTACCAACGAGGTTCAAGATCCTAACTTAATTCTCAAATCCTTGTCAGTCACCAAAGAAGCCTTCCAGGAACAAATTGATATTTTAAAGGGGTTGTCTTTCGAAAAGTTTCACGGCATACTTGAACATCATCTAGATGAGCACGAGCGCTGGGTACTGGACTATGCCTCACACAATGAAGAAATTGAACAGAGTCTGCATAGTATTTCAATGGATGTAAGGAAATTAGAAAACGACCTTTACGGCATAGAAATTTGAGATGAAATCAACACAGCCCCCATGAAAATCTACATCAAAGAATGGTTCCAACAAAGAATGGATGGCCTCGTCCGGGAAGGGCAACAACCGGTCAACAGGACTCCATTGCCCATCGACGAAAGAAAAAAAAAAAGCACCGTCTTCATAGTAAGTCTATACTGCCATCTTGTTTTGTTTATCAATCCAGTTTAAGTCTATGCTCTCATCTTCTTTTCTTTATCAATCCACTTATGTCCTCTTTAAATAAAAAATTGTAACCAAAGACTCATACCTTTCAATTTCTTCTTTTCAGATCTTCCTCTCTACCATCACGCACTTCTTCTTTCGACGTTCCTAATTCTTGTACTTATTTATTTTTATGGTCCGCGAGAGCCCCAATTCCATTCTATATGACAAACGCATTTACATTTCCAGAAACATGTAACAGACATTATTAATTTTTGATAAATTCCAAAGAAAATTGATTCGTCAATGCCCTTATTGTATACTAAATTTTGGGTTTCCAGGAACCTTTCCTGTTTGTTCCAAAGAAAACTAATTCGGATATGCTACATTTCTTGTCTTCTATTCTATGCTAATTTTTTGGTCTTCAACGACGTTGATGTAATTTCCAGAAATATGTAACAGACATTATTTATTTTATAATAAGTTTGTATAGTTAACAAGCTCGCTTGTCAATTTGTATATCGCGGAACTCTCGATGCTATTTATAGGTCATGGAACAATAGAGGCCCATTTTTGAAACCGCTAGCTCGAGAAACAGCGATCCAAAAACTGCCTAAGTATGGAGTGAGCACTCTGTACATGCTCTATAAAATGTGTGCAAATAAAACTAATTCGGCAATACTATATCTTTTTTGTCCAAGAAAAGCCTTAGTTTTAAAGAAAACTAATTCGGTGTAACAAACGTTATTACTATTCTATTATATAACGAACTTTATTAATTTCTGGTAAATTTCTATGCTTTTCAACTCCACCGATCATTTTGTATATCGTGGAACTGTCGGTGCTATTTTATGGCGCCCAATTTTGACCCCACCAGCCCGAGAACCCGCGATCCAAAAACTGGCCAAGTATGCAATGAGGGCTCTGTGCATGCTCTATAAAATCTCATCCCCATACTTTATAAAAGTACAAATTTCGTATCTATAAAACTAAATATCTACTTTATACTTCTACATATTTCGTATGTATAATTTATTTATTTATGATGGATTTCTATAGTCCGCAACTCCACTCCTCGATTTCTGTATCGCAGAGAACATCGGAGGCCCAATTTCTGTATCGCAGGACTGTCGGTGATATCTGTAGGGCAGAGAACATCAGATGCCCAATTTTCAGCCCGCCAACCGGACAACCCACGATCCATAATAAAAGTACATATTTCGTATGTATAAAACTAGATATCTACTTTATAAATTACATTTTTTAAATTTCTATACTCCGCAAATCCACATGTTATTTTGTATATCACGGAACTCTCGATGCTATTTGTAGGTCACGGAACAATAGAGGCCCATTTTTTAAATCACTAGCCCGAGAACCCGCGATCCAAAAACTGCCTAAGTATGGAATGAGCACTTCGTACATGTTCTATAAAACGTGTACAAATAAAACTAATTCGGCAATGCTATATCTTTTTTGTCCAAGAAAAGCCTTAGTTTTAAAGAAAACTAATTAGGTGTAACATACGTTATTACTATTCTATTATATAACATACATTATTAATTTCTGGTAAATTTCTATACTCCGCAACTCCACCTATCATTTTTTATATCGCGGAACTGTCGGTGCTATTTGTAGGGCGCCCAATTTTGACCCCGCCAGCCCGAGAACCCACGATCCAAAAACTGGCCAAGTATGTAATGAGGGCTCCATGCATGCTCTATAAAATCTCATCCCTATACTTTATAAAAGTACAAATTTCGTATCTATAAAACTAAATATCTACTTTATACAACTACATATTTCATATGTATAATTTATTTATTTCTAATGAATTTCTATACTCTGCAACTCCACTCCTCGATTTTTGTATTGCAGAGAACATCGAAGGCCCAATTTCTGTATCGCAGAACTGTCGGTGCTATCTGTAGGGCAGAGAACATCAAACGCCCAATTTTCAGCCCGCCAGCCGGACAACCCGCGATCCATTATAAAAGTACATATTTCGTATGTATAAAACTAGATATCTACTTTATAGATTACATTTCTTAAATTTCTATACTCCGCAACTCCACCTGTCATTTTGTATATCGCGGAACTGTCGGTGCTATTTGTAGGGTGTGGAACATCGGAGGCCCAATTTCTATATCGCAGAACTGTCGGTGTTATCTGCAGGACAAAGAACATCAGACGCCCAATTTTCAGCCCGCCAGCCGGACAACCCGCGATCCATTATAAAAGTACATATTTCGTATGTATAAAACTATATATCTACTTTATAAATTACATTTTTTTAATTTCTATACTCCGCAACTCCACCTATCATTTTGTATATCACAGAACTATCAGTGCTATTTGTAGGGCACGGAACATCGGAGGCCCAATTTTGATCACGCCAACCCGATAACCGGCGATCCAAAAACTGGCCAAGTATGCAATGAGGGCTTCATGCATGCTCTATAAAATCTCATCCCCATACTTTATAAAAATACAAATTTCGTATCTATAAAACTAAATATCTACTTTATACAACTACATATTTCGTATGTATAATTTATTTATTTCTGATGAATTTCTATAGTCCGCAACTCCACTCCTGGATTTTTGTACCTCATAGAACATCGGAGGCCCAATTCTTGTATCGCAGAACTGTCGGTGCTATTTGTAGGGCACAGAACATCAGACGCCCAATTTTCAGCCCTCCAGCCGGACAACCCATGATCCATTATAAAAGTACATATTTCGTATGTATAAAACTAGATATCTACTTTATAAATTACATTTTCGGTTTGTATAGTTTATAAATTACTACTTCGGTAATGCTATATTTTTTGTGTCCAACAACCTTTCAAATGTTGATAATTTTTTATATTTTTCAGGAAGAACTAATTCAGGAATACTATGTTCTGCATGCAAACCACATGTATTTCAACTTTCTAACCACATGTCTGTACTAGGTCGCATTTACTCCCATCCCAACCTGACAGGGACTACGCTGCCATGCAACATTTGTTACAACATAAAAGTTAGTGAATAAAAATTGTGATAACCCCATTAGATCAATTTGAACTTAAGAGTTAAATTCAATAAGGATTGTGATAACCCCATTAGATCAATTTGAATTTATTGACCCCGTTTCTCACAAAGGACATTCCATAAAAGAGCTATTTGAATAGGAGGATTAGGAATACAAAAATGCATACCTTGGCTAACGACACAAAAGTGGTGGGATGAAGATAAGCAAATAATTTACTGAATAAAGAACAAGAACCTTTTCCACGTGATATAGAGAATCTTGTAAATATCAAATTTGACAATGATAACTTTATGAATCTCATTGAAAAATATATAAAAATTAAGAAGATGTCGAATTTGATCATGTCAGATCATTTTTTTATATAAATCATTATATTAAAATAGTTTTTATATATAAATAAAAGTTATGTAACAAATCTCATGATACAAATATTTTTTTGTATATGAATATAAGTTAAGTAATGATGTCAACATTTTTAAAATATAAATAAAAGGTTATGTTAACATGTTTGACCTGGTCAAATCATGTTGTAAATATAAGTAGAATTTAAGTTAAGAATTATTATATAAGGATAATGGTTATTTGAAAATGTCAAACACCATAAAATAAATTTAATATGTGTACAATTATATTATATAGTAGATTTTGTGATTGATTTTTAATTAATACAATTGAAGTTAAATATTGATTAATAAAGTGCGTATATATATCTTATTTTTTATGGATTTGAACTTGTGATTTTTCAGGAGAAAAGAGGAAAGGCGTTGTCACCTCAAATCATTTTTTATATATAAATAAAAGTTATGTTAAGATTTGAAAATATAAATAAAATTTAATTTACAATGTTACACAAAGAAGCTTGACAATAGAGAAAATGATTAGTTGAACATATCAAACACCATAAAATGAATTGAACATGTCAAAAACTACAAAGTGTACCTTATTATTGATCTTTAATCAATAAATTTAAGTTACATGTTGTTGCACAAAGAAGCATGAAAATAGAGAAAATGGTGGTTAGCTGAACATGTGAAGAATCATAAAATGAATTGAACATGTCAAAAACTAAAAAGTGAATCTTATTATTGATTTTTAATCAATAAAATTTTAAGTTACAGATTGTTACACAAAGAGGCTAGAGAAAATGGTTAGTTGAATATGTCAAACACTATAAAATTGTTGGAAATAATGCTTCCATTAATACATTGTTGAGTTTAGAGAGTTAGTTTGAGATTTGTTAGACATTGTTGAGAAATTCTCTCAACAACTGTTCGAGTATTTGGAATTAGTTGGATCTCACTCCAACTATATATTCATGTCTTCAATTTTTTAATTTGGTATCGGAGTGTGGACTGGCTTAACTCCCTCATGGAAGGGCCAGGAAGATGTGAGAGACATGATAAGCGGATTTTTGTAAATATGTTAGCATAGGGGAGTGGATTGCATTGTTTGTTTGCTGGAGTGTTGAATTATTTTATGCTTGTGAGTATTTGTGTGAAGACGTACAACAAAGGAGACTCTGAATTCCACCATGAATCCTGAATATAATTGATTGTTCAAGCTTCTCTTGATTGAAGATTCGAATTTATTCGAACTCAAGGCGTTGGACTCTGAGAAACGAAATTTGATCGCTGCTTGAGCTGAAATCACTCTCATTTATTATTCTCTGCAAAGGATTTTTCCAGGAGCACCTGCACCACGATGTATTTTTCCCAGGTTTATGTGAGTTATAACTGCTTAAAAGAGCCTACGAGTTCGTGTGAAGGAATTGTTCCCTTTTCATTGGAGCTCGTGACTTTGCTACGTAGAGACTTTCACCTGCACTAGTCGTCATTATGTAGCAAGCAAATGCAATTTGGTAGCCAACGTTTTGCAGTGAGGAGATCTGATGTATTGCATGCTCATGCACTGGAATTTGTTACCCACTTGCAGGATGAGGTTGCCTGTAATATTTTTCCGAGTAACGACATTGTATAAGCTGCCACAATGCTCCTTCTCTGGCACAAGTCTTTTGTTTTATTTATAAGTCTTCATCTTTGTGGTGTGATGTTTGTGCAATAGGTTTGTACAATTTATGTGAAGCAATCAAGAACAGAGTAATGTAATATAAATTAGTAGTTTATAAAGATCTTCGATTCCCAGAGAACATATTACTAATTCGATTATATCTACGTTATGTTATATGCTCGTGGATCTTGTTGTGCTTAGGGCTTCAAGATCTGCATTACAGGTTAGTCCTTATGTATATTGTTTAAAGAATGTTAGGTGTATGATTGACTGCTGAAAATATCCATTAATTAGATCATTTTCCTATATAACTGTGAAAAAATTCTCTTCGGGGGAATTTTACACATGGTAGTGTATCAATAGGATAATTCAGTATCGAGATTGTCCTTCAGGAGGTCAAGATGTGTTAGTCCTGCAAATAGTCAATGATGTTCTGAAGCGGTTGTACTTTAAATGGATCAAGTGGCAGCTCCAAATTGTGGAGAAGAAAAGTGCGAAAACCGAAGATTGCAGAGTGGGAAGAGTTGCTAATGAAGACCAGCCAGACATAAAAAAAAAATGAGACCAAGATTTATATTGTAATTTGTATTGCAAGTTTTTTGTAATGTAAGCATTAAGGGGGGGTGTTGGAAATAATGTTTCTATTAATGCATTGATGAGTCTAGAGAATTGGTTTGATATTTGTTAGAGATTGTTGAGAGATTCTCTCAATAACTATTTAAGTGTTTGGAGGCAATGGGAGGTTAAAACCATGTCGATGGAAGTGGAAGAATTTCATGAGTTGATTAAAAAATAGTAGGTAAGTTATGATTCAAGGTCCAAGAAATCAACAAGTATTTAATGTGTGACATCCTTTAAAAAGGTAAAGATAATTGTGATTGATTGGTATTAAAATAGAAAAAAATAATGTGAAGAGGTAGAATGGAGGATGAAAAGTAGGGCAATGTAGTTAGACGAGAATTAAAATACAAAGTTCTTTCATAATGAAAAATGATGAAAGGAACTCAATGAATGAACTATTAAACATGATATATATAGGAGTTTCATATTTTCAATCCATTTAGAAAGAGCTAGGTAAGGAAAATTTAGCTAAAATTTTGAAGTTAACCTCTTTTTTTTAAAGGATAATTAAATGTTAATGGAAGATATTTCAAAATTTGAATTAAAATATAAATTAGCTTATTTAAAAAGAAAAAAAAAATGAAATCATGGGTTTAGATGTTTGGATAGTAGAATTTTTGATTGGATACTATAATCTAGCGGAGGACAACTTAATAAGAGATGGAATCAGTTAGGAGTTTTGGGAAGGTCCTCGCACCATTTAGTACTACAATTATAACATTGATTCCAAAAAGTATAACCCTCGTACATTTGATAATCTCATGCCCATATCATAAATATACTATGTGTACAAAATAATGGCAAAGCTATTCGAACTTAGAGTTAAAAAAAATATTAGTTATCACATAAAGAAAATTTAGGTTTTTATCTAGAAGATAAAAACATGGAATTATTGGGGGTAGTTAAAGAATCTCTTAACTCAATAAAAACAATCAATTTACTAGCAATTATGAAATTACACGAGTACCCCGAGGCATATAATAGAACCAATGGGCTATATCTTAGATCGATGCTTTTACATGTGGGTTTTAGTTTGGTTAAATTCATAATGGGTTGTATATATTCTATTTCTTTTGTTCTTCTAATGGTTTTACCTAAAATTTCAAAGCGTCTCCGGTGTTGAGGTAAAGATTCCCTTTATCTCATGTTTTTTTTTTCTTATTGATGGTTATAGGTTTGAGTAGGGATCTTATGGAAGAAAAAATATAAGGGATTATTATAGGAGTCAAAATTGTAAGGGATTTATCATTAACTTAATTATTATTTGTTGAACATGTTTTTTTCTTCTCTAATGTTTTTTTCTTCTCTAATGGTAGTGTAAGGTAAGAAAGGACACTGTATGAAATATTGGATACTTATGGAGTGGCTACAAGTATGGAGCTACATGTGCAAAAGTATTCAACTTTCTTTAATGGACTAGATCAAGATAATAAACATATGTTGCTAGGGACTTTCCCTTTTATAGTCTTATAGCTTCAATATGGATTTATGTATTTGGGTTTTATTTTAAAACCAAATGGATATGGAAATAAAGATTAAGGTTGGCTAAGGAAAAAACAAAGGTGGGAATTAACAATTGGTGTGATAAATGGTAAAAACAAAGGTGGGAATTAACAATTGGTGTGATAAATGGTAAAAACAAAGGTGGGAATTAACAATTGGTGTGATAAATGGTTGTGTATAGGGGGAGGTCGATATTGATAAAATATATGTTAGATGCTATGCATGTCTTTTATTAATTTCTTGGTCTATATTCTCAAAGGGGTCCTTGGATCCTTGAAAAAATTAGAAAGAGATGTTTGAAATTATTTTGGTCTAAGAAAAAAAAACAATGATTGAATTTTGATTAGTAAAATGGAACATTATAGTTGGGGAAAAGGAGAATGATGGATGAGTATTAAATAATATTAATCATTTTGGTAGCTTAATGGTAGCAAAAAGCATTGTGGAAAATATTTACTCAAGAAGAATTGTTTAAGAAAATTATGTAATAAAAGTATATAAGTTCATGGAATTTAACTAATTGGATCATGAATCCATGAAAGTAGTAAAAATGGGTTTATCTAGTAGAAGCCTCTATTTCATTCTTTTCTAGTGATTGGAAATCATTTGGGTTGGAAATTTCAAAATAATGGGAAGGATAGGATTGGCATTGATCTTGCACTCGATTTTCGACAAAGGTTAAGACTAATTGAATATTTTATTGGCATTCTATAAAAGACAATATTTTGCACCCTCAATCGCATAGGAGATCTAATCACCACAAATATCCGGTACCAAGGTTGGAATAGTTTATGGTTTTGAACGGGAGTACATATATTTATGGAGTGTTTATATTGAGAATCTAAGGAATATTCATATCAGGTTGTGAGAGGAAATGGGCACTCTGGAGTGAATTTTGGGTAGAGGTAGATATAGAAATTCTAAGCCATCTAAAAGATTATAATATTTCTCTAGCTAGATTTAATAAATAACTCATTTGCATGGGAAGTGTTGCAAAGGAGGAGTAGACAAGGGCCAGGGATGTGTGCATTGTGTATAACGGAGGTAGAATCTATGTGTCATGGGTTAATCCCTTTTATATATGAAGAATACATTTGAAAGGAGGTAGAGAATATTTTTAGATGTGTCAAATGAGTGGTTTGTTGAGAGGGTGGAGGAATCTTTGAGGAAATGGTTTAACAAAAATGAATCAAAATAATTAAGAGCTATTCCACACTTAGTCATTTGGAGCATATGGTTGGGCAGAAACTCTCAAATATTTTAATACAAATACATTCCTTATTTTCAAGTGTATGCTCAAGTGAAATGATCCAGATTATATTGAGAACGAAATTAAGGAAGAGATATAACAAGGAAACACATAAATATATTGCAAGAAACATAGTAATACAATAAAATCATATTCCATTAATTAATGGAATAAAAAACACTATAAAATGCAAAGTATACAAACTAGCTACAATGGTGGTAGCTTATCCTTGAAGAGAGAGATGTGTCACTTGTGCTCATTCATAAGAAGTTGATTACAAATAGGATGAAAAGGAATTTTAGCATAAAAATTAATGAGAGAATCATAAACATAAAAAAAAACTAACTCTAAAAGATGAAACAACAAAAGGTTAAGTTCCTCCATTACATGGGGAAACTTCTGCTCAATCTTACTCCTGGTGAGATACTTTCCTTAGTGAATAAGTTTCCATTCTTTGATGACCCAATAGAGTTGTATGTTTTGTTGGACGATGCCCTTCTTATTAGTGCCTAACTTCATATTAGTTTCCATGATTCGATCAATTGTCACATGCTCAATGCATTCATTATTGAGTTTTGTAAGGGCCAAGTGCTCATCCATGTCTGAAGTGTTTAGGAGAGGTGGAAAATATGGTGGAAACAATTCCAAATTTAATAAGGTGTGCAAGACAAGAAAATGGGAAATACTTAATTCAAAAGAATTCTCACCCACATCCTTGATGATGGTGTCATGTTGATATCAGAGTGGGTAGAGCTTCTGATGGGGTCATGTGAGACACTCTTTTTGTAAATGCAACCATACATTATATCCCATCCGAAACTTGTGTTATACCTAATGTTGATCGTGGAAATACTTGTACTTGGCATTGGATTTTTGCAAAATATCCTAAACTTGTTGTTCGATGTGCTAGATTTGTTCAAAAAATTGTCCTTCTTGGTCACCCTTGGTCTAATCATGGGACAACTCTTCTATTGCAGTTGTAATGAGAAGATATACCTCCATGGGGGCCATTAGCTTGAACCCCAAGCACACCTAAAATGGGTCATTTCCATTATAGCTATGGAGGTCTCCATTGTAGCTATGTTGAACATAAGAAAGGATTTGATCCCATGTGCATGGATGTTTGGAATTCTACATCCTCAATATATGAACAATCATCTTGTTGATTACCTATGTTTTTCCATCAATGTGTGGGTGGAAGACATTCATTTTGGTTAGTTTGGTGTCCATCGACCATAGGTTGGACTAGAAGGTACTTAGGAAACTACTATATCGATCTAAAATAATGGTCTATGGGAGCCAAAAATGAACACAAACATACTTAAAGAATATTTTAGCGGTGACCTTGGTTGTGATTCTCTTCTTGTAGGGTGTCAAAATTGTCATCTTGGAGAATTAATCAACAACCGTGAAGACACAGTCATTACCATGCTTGGTTGAAGGTAGACCGAACATGTAATCCATGGAGATGGACTCCCAAGTCCTCTTAGGAGTTGGAAAAGGGGTGTATAGCTCCTATTTCATAATGACAGGTTTGGAAATGGAAAAATCGGTGGAGGATATGACATACTTGCTAACATCTTGTCAAAGCTTCGTAGAATAAAAATTATTTTGCAGTACCACCATTTTTTCCATCCCAATCACAGAATAAAAATTCTTTTGCAATACCACCACTTTTTTCCATACCAAAGTGTCATATCGCCTGACTGCGACGAGCTTCCCAAATCATCTCTGCACACTCCATCTTGGAAATGAAAGTCTGGAAAGATTTGGAACCATTATGAATTAGTGGAATAGATGGGGGCGCACTAGTATCCACTTGGATCATGACGTAAATGGTACCAAACTGTAGAATGCATGTAAAATAAGGAAATCCAAGATAGTTGGGTGAGTTGAGAATTGAAAAGCCCAAAATTGAGGATCTTTTGTTGAAGTTAGAAAGGGTTCCTTGGAGTGTAGTAGTGACTTAAGAATACTTTTCTTATCTAATTCACATTGTGTCAAATTCAAAGCAGGAATAGGGGTTGGATTTAATACTTATGTAGAGTTTATCATCTTGATACTTGCTAAGATGCATGATAGAAATAAATGTTTCTAATATTTTCATATTTAAGGACTCCTCTCTTATTTGTATAAAATGAATCTCCCAAATGCATATTATTATCCTTGGGACAAGTGGTGATCATATAAAATAGGTTGCAACATCTTTTGAGATTATCCCTTTTAATAATATCTTTAAGGAATTGAACATGATTTATAATTCCTTATCAAAATAAGGTCAATTACCTACTAAGGTTTGCATGGAAATGGAGGAGATAAGGGATGGAGAATATATTCCTTCTCTTATAAATTTCTAAAATGT
>ML803299.1:0-20082 GCA_009831015.1 Picea engelmannii
GGGAGCTTATACATAGCCTGGATGTGTTCGGGCCTAAAAGTCCCAATAATGTCCCGTCGGTCATTTACAATAGTTCTGGAAGGTAAGTCGATGTGATCCAATGCCCATCGGATCATATCAAAGTATGGGAGCAACCGAGGTCTGGCCGCAACAAGATGCATTCTCGACTGAACAATAGCCTTGTATCTAGTGTTCAGGTCATCTTTCACGATATCATAGTTATAGTCATCAGAATCTGAACAGTTTACTGCCTCGGATTGCAGGATATCTGTAATAGAAGACCAGGTAGATACGGAGCCGCCTATTCGAGGCGAAGTGTCTGAGACGTGGTCCGCACCCTGTGCTGCGACTTCGATATTTGCTTTGGCTCCTCTCCTTGGCGCCATGGCTAAAATTGGCGTTTCGTTCTTCTGTGATAAACCTGCGTATACATGCAGAGGCTAGTTCACTTGGAGAAAGACTTGCTCTATACACTTAATGAGAAATGTTTTTCTTTTAATAAATAAAACAAGTTTCGTATATATTTTGGAAATCATGTACCTTTGTCATGGGTTCATTAAATCGCGAATAAAACCAAATTAATTGAAAAAATCCGATCTTATTTTCATTGTGGATTTACCCTATTTCCTCATTAATGTCATGAATATTGGGCGGCTTGACAGGTACTCGGGTTATGGAGAGTAAATGAATCCCTTGTGAAGTGTGCCAACCTCGATGCGTGGGACGTACCTTACCTTTAAAAATATTTTTCTAAAAATTTCAAATCTTAACGGCTTAGAGATTTCCTCGCTTTTCGTCATCTTGCGAAATTCCCTTTAACGTTCTGAATTTACAACTCGCGAGATTGCGAATTCCGATCTCAGTATTAATTAACAATAAACATGATGTAGCGGATCCTTAATGATATGATTAACTTAATTGCCGGATCGTGAATCGGGAATTCGAAGACAAGTTTTTAGGAGAACGATATGCCGAGTCACGATATTGCGATGTAGCGATAATTAAGGCCCAATATAATTATGTCGCGACTTCGCGACTCGGAGTTTTGGACACTTTATCTTTATGCAGGAAAATGCCGAGAGGCGATGTTCCGAGGACCAAGTTTAACTATTGTTAGTTGTTTACTCTTGGTTCTTGACTATGGTTATTTAAAAATTATCGCGTTCTCGGCTCTCGGGGTTGAGAAAACAAAAATTTAGGGTCGAGAAATGCCGAGGCGCGAAACCCCGACGATGTCATAATCAAGGGTCAGAGGTCTTATACTATTCTTGCCTTGGGTGAAAATTAAAACCGAGTTCGCATTCTCGCGACTCGGGACTTGCGAATTTAAGAAATAAGGTGTCTGACTTGCGGGATCACGAAACTTGAAAAATCCTAAGGACAAACATACTTGCAAAAAACGGGCCCTTTGTAAGTGACAAAGCATTACTATTCAGGCAACAAAAAAATTTTCAGAGTTTTATGATTTTGGAAGGAAAAGGGAAAGAAAAACAACTTTATATCTCAAGCATCAGAATATTCAAAATTGTGTGAGGCGAAAAACAGGGGCGGCTCCAACACCTATGACTGTCTAATTGGGATGGATTGGTTGGACCAACACCATACCATCTTAGAATTTTGTAACAAGGCATTCACTTGCCTGGATGAGGAAGGAAACCCAAGGAAATTCCAAGGAATTACGAGAGAAGTTTCTATTGGAGAAATCTCAACAATACAGCTGAAGAAGTGTTACACGAAAGGTTGTCAATTATTTGTATCTCATATGGAGGAAGCATCTAAGGATAAAGTACCAAACCTTGAAGACCATAAAGTATTAAAATATTTTGAAGATTTATTCCAGGAGGTACCAGGACTACCCCCGAAGAGAGATATCGACTTCTCTATAAACCTGATGCCTGGAGTAGCTCCAATTTCAAAATATCCTTACAGAATGAATACACCGGAGCTGAAAGAACTGTAATTGCAGCTTGAAGAGCTTCTGAAGAAGGGGTACATACACCCAAGTTTGTCACCTTGGGGTGCCCAGGTCAAGTTCGTGAAGAAGAAGGATGGGACATTGATATTGTGCATCAATTTCAGACAGTTGAACAAAGTGACTATTAAGAACAAGTATCCACTGCCGAGGATCGATGATCTCTTTGATTAGTTGAAGGATGCTAAGATATTTTCAAAAATCGATCTCAGGTTAGGGTATCACCAGGTAAGGATAAAGGATGAATACACCAGCAAGACCACCTTTAGAACAAGGTATGGTCATTATGAATTCACAATGGTTCCTTTTGGGTTGTCAAATGCACCCGTTGTTTTTATGTGCCTAATGAATGGTGTATTCAGGGAATATCTAGACAAGTTTTTCATAGTCTTTTTGGATGAAATCCTGGTGTATTCCAAGTCGGAGGAAGAGCATGAATGTCATCTGAAGATGGTGTTGCAAGTGCTAAGAGAGCACCAGCTGTATGCCAAATTGAGCAAGTGATAATTTTATCAAAAGCAGATCCATTACTTGGGGCATATCATTTCAAAGGATGGGATAGCCGTGGATCCTGAGAATATAGAAGCCATCAAAGATTGGTCAGCGTCGAAGAATGTGTCAGAAGTCAGATCCTTTATGGGTCTAGCTGGCTATTATAGAAGGTTCATTGTAGGGTTCTCAAGGATAGCTCACCCCATCACTTCCTTTCAAAGGAAGGAGAATAAATTTCAATGGATAGAATAATGTGAGAGAAGATTCCATCAATTGAAGCAGTTGTTAACCAATGCTCCAATCCTGAGGATTGCAGACCTGAATGAAGATTTCGTAGTGTCTACAAATGCATGCAAAGAAGTACTGGGAGGAGTCCTCAGTCAGAATGGGTTTGTAATATGCCATGAGTCCAAAAAACTTAAGGATCATAAAAAGAAATATGTGACTCATGATTTGGAGTTGGCATCCATAGTGCACGCTCTGAGGAAATTGAGGCACTACCTCATGGGAAGGAGGTTCAAACTAAGGACAGACCATAACGGTCTGAAGTATTTGTTTTATCATCCAACCTTGAATGCTAGGCAGAGTATATGGTTGGAATTTATTTGTGAGTATGACTATGATATCAAGCATATCAAATAAAAGGAGAACAAAGTGGTCGATGCACTCAGCAGGAGAGTGCATGAACTACATGCTACGACCATTATCATGTATCAAACTGATATTAAAAGAAAAATTTTAGAAGTTGTAATTGCAGATTTGCAGTACATGGAATTGGTAGCAAAGCTACAGCAAGGTAAGATGTTACAGAGAGTGGAAGATTATAAATTGGAAGTTGATGGAACACTCCTTCACAAAAATAGGGTTTACGTACCTAATTTCCAGGAATTGAAAATTATGATTTTGAAATAAATGCATAATATGTTGTATGATGGGCACCCTGGATATCAGAAAACTGTGGCAGCAGTCAAGAGACATTACTTTTGGCCAGGTATGAAGAAGGAAATTGTAGAATACATCGCCAGATGTATGGACTGCCAGAAGATCAAAACTGAACATAGGCACCAAGCAGGGTTGCTACAGCCTTTACCCATTCCTGAGTGGAAGTGGGAAGTGGTGACAATGGATTTCATCACAGGATTTCCTAGAACCGACAAGCAGCATGATTCAATCATGGTGGTGGTGGATAAGGTTACGAAAGATACTCATTTTATTCCATTAAAGACTACTCACAAGGAAGCTAATGTTGGCGATATATTTATGAGGGAAATAGCCCGATTGCACGATGTTCCCAAGACAATTGTGTCTAACAGAGACCCAAAATTCACCTCAAAATTCTGGAAAGGGTTATTCAAAGGGTTCGGGATGAATATGAACTACAACACTATTTATCATCCTGAGTCTGATTGACAAACATAGAGGGTAAACTGAGTGATAAAATATATTCTAAGGATGTATGTGATGGACAAACCATCTAAATGGGAAGACTACCTACACCTGGTACAATTTGCCTACAACAATGGGTATCAAGCATCACTGAAGATGAGCCTGTTTGAAGCACTTTATGGCAGAAAGTGCAACACTCCAATAAGTTGGCATAAGCCCACGGATAGAGCAGTGGTTGGGCCATAGTTACTCAAGAAAATGGAAGAACAAATGTTGAAGATTAAGTAGAATTTTAAAGATGCCCAAGACAGGCAGAAGAGTTATGCTGATAAGAACATGACCTAGAGGGAGTTTAAAGTGGGTGATCATGTTTTTTTGAAAGTGAAAGCCAATAGAAGTTCCCTGAGGCTAGGAAACTGTTCAAAGTTGGCAGCCATATTTTGTGGGCCATTTGAAATGCTAGAAAGGATTGGACCAGTTGCATATATGCTTGCATTGCCTACATCCATGACTGAACATAATGTGTTTCATATTTCATTGCTTAAGAAATATATACTTGATGCTAATCATGTAATCGATTGGAAAGTGATTCAGTTGGAGCAACAAGGCGTCTTGTAGGTGCATCAGGTACGCATATTGGACCGGAAAAGCAAACAGCTCCGGAATTGAGCCATATGGATTGTAGAGGTCTAGTGGACCTGGTACAGTCCTGAGGACGTGACATGGGAACATGAGGATGTTATGCGGGCAGAATACCCACATATTTTTTAAGATTTTGAAAATCTTGTTGATGTTGTGTAAAGAGTTGCAGTGAGGACAATGAAAAAATAAGGGGAGGGGATTGTAATATCCCAAGGACGAACCCCAGTTATAATGTTGAATTTTAATTATGATTATAGGCTGGTGAGCCAAGTATTTATAATTTGAAGACTTATATGTTTATTAGGCTGGAGAGCCTAGGTGCTTAAGGCCATGAGTCTGATTTTGTATATGTAATTATGCAGATCATTAATAAAATATAAACATCACTGTGTGTAGACCGACCATGAAGAAAGAGTATGGGGGACTAAGCTCCACTAGGTAGGGTAAGGGAGGGGGCTAAGTATTTGAGCCTAGGGAATAATCTAGGGGGCTTACCTCTAAAGGAATAATATTTTATTATTAATTCCTAAAGGCTAAGGTGGACAAGATCAGTGTTGTCCTAAGTTCCGGGAAAGGGAACGTATGCTAAATGGAGTGAATGCAGCTCTAGGAAGACATGTGTTGTTATGGGCGCATGTATTTAAAACCAAAGAGTCAAACCATGATGGGGGGCTTGCCATTTTCCAGATCCATTGTCTAACATGTTTGGGGGCTCTGCGATCGACCCCTGCAACCTTCACGCACACCTGAGAAACCACAAAACAGGAGGGGAAAGTCGACCTGTGTTATCCTTGATCCTAGTCTATCCACACTTGCAAAATCAAGTTCGTACCTTAACCATTTTTTTGGGTGGTTGCCTTCTGTTTTCTGAGCCATACTGAACCATTGTTATTGCACTCACCTAGCTAGAGCTGAGTTGAAGATTGGCTGAAGAAGCAGGTTGTCAGGCTCGTGGTTGAAGAGGTAGGTTGTCAAGCCTATGGGAAACTATCTCCAGGTGAGAGAGTGTGTTGAGGAAGTGAGATCTCCTGGAGGGGGTCCTATAGCTGCTACAGAGCTCTCAGAATTCCGGTCTATCATGTTGCTGAAGCCCAAGGCAAGGGAGGTTGAGCAGCCTATGGACGGTGGGACAGTGAAGGTGCTTACTCCTGGGGTGGGACATGCATGTGGGGAATGAGAGTCTATGAGAAGTAGGTGTAAGTGACTCTCGGGAGATAATCCGTCTTCTTGAAACTATGTGACTTCCTATTGACCTTTCCTAGCCTATGAATCACTTGCCCAATGGAGTTTAGTCCCAGCTTGGGGGTGACCTACTGCTGAGAGTGATGAGCAGTGTGGTCTAAGGTTGGGAGGTTCGTGGAAGGTCTGCACGCAGTTGGTGGTTTTACTCCAGTTAAAAGATAAGTATCATTATGTGCTTAATTATGTATGTTATGCATTTTGAGATACTTAAAATATATCATGTGTTTAGTTGCATGTGGACTTACTCTCAATTCCATTTGAATCTGTATGGTAGCAGTAATTATGTGTTGATTGTTTTAAATCCCTTAAAATGCATGTTATATATATGTGTATGATTCCACACAATAGCATTACCCGGCCTGTGGATGGCCAGGTTATTTGGGTAGCATTATCAAAGCGTGGTTAAAGAAGACAAGGTATTATGTAGTAGCTTTGCTCGACAATGGTGTTGGTGGCCGAAGACGTTACAAAGGTGGCAATGTTACCCTAGGTTTTAAGTCCCGGAAAAAAAAACCATTAGACCTTATGGATAAGAATCTAACCATAAATCTTATCTTAATGATTTTATAAATATTTTATTTTTTTTTTATTTTGCAATTTATAAGATTTTGTATTTTTTCTTTTGTAAAAGAAACACAAATTGAACAAAATTTGAATCAATAATGTACGTGCAAGATTTAAAAATAAATTTAAACTAGCTAAACCCCAAGTTACAAGAAAATCCTAAGATTAAAAGAATTGAGATCTTTATCGTATGATTTTTTACCATTATTAAAATTTTATGTATTTTGTAGATTTATAATTTTTTTAATACTTTTTGCTTTTATGCATGGAATATAAATTAAAAAAAAAATGTAATAACAGAATACAAATATTAAATTGGAATATTAAATGAAAGTAAATAAAATAAAAGATTAATGTGAAATGCAATGCAAAATTTTAAGATAAACTTAAAATTATTATTTTAAAAAAACAAACTCTAAAGAGTATTAAGTAAAATGAAAAGAATTTATGTTACTTTTCTTTATATTGTAATTAGCAAAGTTAAACTAATGAGAAAAAATAAGAAAAAAAAGTTACATGTTCTTTTTAGTTATTGTGAAATAAAATTTATTTCTTTTTTAGTTTTCTTTAAAGATTGTAATTAGTAAATGATTAAAGAAATTGTTGGGTATGTTTTATATTCTTTGCATGTGTGTGTGGGGCTGCATCAGATTCGACAACTGTGTCTGACTATCCCTCTAGCGAATTTTTCTATTTTTAGTGGTTTTCTAAATTAATCCCAGATTAAGGGATTAGGGTTTTGGTATCTACGGAATACCTAAAAACATTGTATATATTGTATGGTGAATGGTGAAATTCGATAATAATGAATATAAGAAAGGTTTTCCCCCGTTGAGGGTTTCTGGTATAAATCTTTGTGTACTATGTGTATGAGTCATTGATTAATTTATGTTTTGTTTAAGAATCTATATGCATTGCTTTACTTCACAGGTTTAAAACTTACATGTGATATCAAAGCTCGTTTTTGGCTTCAGAGGGACGCCTTTGTTGCTGAGGGTTTGGCTTGGTCTTGATAGATCAAGTTTATCTTGGGTCTGTGACAAACCTGGGTTTAGTGGGAACTTTTGCAATGGTTATTCGAGTGTATAAAGAGGAATGGCGAGCTCTTCTAGAATCGAGATATAGAAGTTCAACAATAAAAAATTTGAGCTATGGAACCTCAAGATGGAGGACCTTTTTGTAGACAAAGAACAATGGATCGTTGTGGATCCTAGTACACATCCTACTGGTACGCAACCTACTAGCACACAGACGACTGGTACACAACCTACTAGTACACAAAATACTAGTACACCACCTATTGGTATGTCAAAGGAAGATTGGGAGAAGTTGGACAGAAGACCAAGGAGTACTATTCGACTATGCATGGCAGATTCGGTGTTGTTGAATGTCTCGAGAGAATCTACAGCCAAGGAACTATGGAATAAGTTAGGGAATTTGTATCAATCAAAGCCCCTGGTGAACAAGTTGTTTCTTTGAAAGAAGTTGTATCATCTTAGGATGGAAGATAGAGATTATGTGACATAACATCTAAATGCCTTTAATACTCTGGTAAGTCAACTTGTCTCTATTAATATTACAATTGCAGAAGAAGATAAGTGTATTACTTTGTTATGTTCTTTGCCAAACTCTTGGGATAATTTGGTTGTAGCAATTGGTAGTACCACTCAATCTACATTGAAGTATGAGGATGTAGTTTCATCCTTGTTATCTAAAGAGATGAGTCGGAAAAGCATGGATAGTCATAGCACAGATGCTTTATTTGTAAGAGGTCGTACCTAAGACAGGAATCCTGGTAATCCTTCGAGGGGGAGATCTAAATCTACAGGAAGATCTAAGTCTCCAGGAAAATCTTTGAGGAAATGATGGAAGTGTGGTAAAACAGGGCATTATAAGAAATATTGCAAGTCTAAGAAGGTTGAAAAACCAAAGGGATCTGATAGTACCTCTTCCACAGAGGAGAAAACCTCCACTGAAGAAGGAGGTGATGTTTACCTGGAATCTACAGGTACACATGCAGACCGTGATGTAAGGTTGATCGACTTAGGTGCGTCATACCATATGACTCCTAACAGGGAGTGGTACTCTGAATATGAAAAATATGATGGTGGTGATGTATTCCTAGAAGATGACTCGATAGAAAAAATCATGGGACGTGGAAGGGTTAAGTCGCTGCTAAAAGATGGAAGGACTAGAACTCTCCCTGGGGTTCTGCACATTCCAAAACTAGCCAGGAGCCTAATATCTGTAAGCAAGTTGGATGATGTTGGAGTGGATATTGTATTGGGAAAGGGAACTTGCAAGATGGTACGAGGAGAAATGGTTTTGATGAGGGGACTTCGATGTGGAACTCTGTACAAGTTGTTGGGAAGAACTTATACTAATGGGTGTAACAGTTATGTTGTCCTTGAGAAAACAAATAAAGAAGACAAGACCAATATCATCCCTGAAAAGAAGACCATGCTGTGGCATCAAAGACTGGGGCATTTTGGAGAAAAGGGCCTTCGAACACTACACGGTAAAGGTATGGTTGAAGGTATGTATAATTGCACTCTGGATTTTGATTTCTCTGAACATTGCATATATGGTAAACAAAATCGATTAAGATTCCCATTTGGTGCTACAAGAGCAAAGGGGATCTTATAATTGATACACAGTGATGTGTTTGGACCTGTGCTTGTTCCATCACTAGGTAAGTTTGTGTATTATGTTTCATTCATAGATGATTTCTCAATATACACATGGATTTATTTTCTTAGAAAGAAATCTGAGGTATTTGATAAATTTAAAGAGTTTAAGGCTCTGGTAGAAAATCGGACAAAGAAGAAAATAAAGGTATTGAGAACAGGTAATGGTGGAGAATTCTGCGGAAATGAATTTGAAGAATTCTATAAGAAGTGTGGTATAGCAAGGAAGAAGACTACTCCATACACTCCTCAGTAGAATGGAGTTGTATAAAGGATGAACAGGGCACTGATGGAAAAATCAAGGAGCATGCTCAGCGATGCTGAGTTAGGACAGGAATTTTGGGCAGAGGCAATGGGTACAACATGTTACCTAGTCAATCGATCACCTTCATCAGCATTGGATGATAAAACTCCACACGAGGTATGGACTGAAAAGAAACCCTCTCTTTAACATCTTAGAGTGTTTGGTTGTGATTCTTATGTACATGTTCCAAAGGAAAATAGGAGTAAGCTAGATAAAAAAGGTTGAAAAATGTATCTTTATTGGTTATAAAGATGGTATGAAAAGTTATAAGCTTTGGAACCCAGAAACTAAGAAGATTGTCTACAGTCGGGATGTTGTTTTTAGAGAGGTAAAATATGTGTCCAAACAGGAATTCCTACCAAGGCAAGACGAACCTGAGAAAATAGAGCTAGAGTTGGATGATGCAAAATATGAATCATCTAAAGAAGATAAAGCAAAAGAAGAAGAAGAACCGCATACCCCAGTATTAAGGAGATCAGTGAGAGAAAGAAGGCAACCAGAAAGGTATAGTCCATCTGATTTCTGTTCCAATTTTGCTTTATCTATTACTGATGATGATCCCAGAACTGTCAGGGAAGCAGTGAATTCAGAGGATAGTAAACTATGGAAGAAGGCCATGGTTGAAGAAATGGATGCCTTGGATAAGAATGAGGCATGGGATATAGTTGAGTTGCCAGCTAGAAGAAAATTGTTTGGTAGAAAATGTTTGTTTAAGAAGAAGTTTAATGCAGAAGGTAAAGTGGATAAATACAAAGCTCGGTTAGTAGCAAAAGGTTATTCCCAGGTAGAGGGAATTGACTTTGGTGAGATTTTTCTCCTGTTGCCAAGTTAACTTCTATTAGATTTCTTTTATCTATTGTTGTTGCTTTTGATATTGAAGTGGAACAGATGGATGTGAAGACAACATTCCTACATGGGGATCTGGAAGAAGAAATCTACATGAAGCAACCAGAAGGCTTTGTAGTGAAGAGAAAGAAAGAGCTAGTCTATAAGCTAAAGAAGTCACTATATGGTCTGAAGCAATCACCTAGGATGTGGTACCAAAAGTTTGACACATACATCCTTGGATTGGGATTCGTGAGAAGCAGGGTTGATCACTGTGTATATTCCAAGCAGGCTGGTAATCACTTCATTTATGTAGTGTTCTATGTGGATGACATGTTGTTGGTAGGAAATAACATGGATGTTATCAAGGAGGTGAAATCACAGCTATCCTCCAAATTTGACATGAAGGATCTTGGTGTTGCTATCTTCATTATGGGAATGGAGATTAAAAGAAATCGTTCAAACAGGAAACTCTGGTTGAATCAGAGAAAATATGTTGAGACAATATTGCAGAGGTTTAATATGCATGGAAGTAAACCGATCAAGGTTCATATTCCTATAGGTGTAAAGTTATCAACAGATCAGTGTCCCAAGACACAACAAGAAGAAGAGGACATGTCCCATGTTCCATATGCCAGTGCAGTTGGTAGTTTGATGTATGCAATGGTCTGTACTAGACCGGACATTGCACATGCAGTGGGAGCTTTGAACAAATATATGTCAAAACCAGGAAGGGAGCATTGGACAACAGTAAAGAGGGTCTTCAGGTATTTGTGTGGCACTACCAATTATGGACTATGCTACCAAGGAAGACCAGGATTGGACAGAGTGGTGAATATACATGGCTTTGTTGATGCAGACTAGGCTGGAGATCTGGATCACAAAATATCTACAAGTGGGTATGTGTTTAACCTATTTGGAGGAGCAATCAGTTGGATGAGCAAAAGACAGGTTGTAGTGGCATTGTCAACTACAGAAGTTGAATACATGGCAACCACTCGTGCAAGCAAGGAAGCAGTATGGTTACAGAGATTGTGTTCAGGTATTGGGTTGGTACAACAAGCAGTGAGATTAGATTGTGATAGTTAGAGTGCAATCTTCCTGGCAAAGAACCCAGCTTATCATTCGAAGACAAAGCATATTGATGTTCAGTATCACTTTGTGAGAGACATGGTTGAGATAAAGAAGGTGTTGCTAGAAAAGGTTGACACTTTGAAGAATGTTGCAGATTCATTGACAAAGTCTGTGAGCACAGAAAAGTTCTCCTGGTGTAGAGTAACAATGGGCATTGTTGCCCTGGATTGTTGACTATAAAATTTTGTGGACCCCTGGATGCAAAGAAAACAACAAGTGGGAGAATGTTGGGTATGTGTTATATTATTTGCATGTGTGTGTGTGGGCGCATCAGATTCGACAACTGCGTCTGACGATCCCTCTAGCGAATTTTGTTATTTTTAGCGGTTTTCTAAATTAATCTCAGATTAAGGGATTAGGGTTTTGGTATCTACGGAATACCTAAAAATATTGTATATATTGTATGGTGAATGGTGAAATTCGATAATAATGAATATAAGAAAGGTTTTCCCCGGTTGAGGGTTTCTTGTATAAATCTTCGTGTACTATGTGTATGAGCCATTGATTAATTTATGTTTTGCTTAAGAATCTATATGCATTGCTTTACTTCACGGATTTAAAACTTATAGAAACTAAAGTTAAACTAAAAAATAAAATAAAAAATTATGTAAATACTAGCACAACCACATTATAAAAGTCTTTCACAAACTAATAACACCAATAAAACTCATTTTCCACTTTCCCAAATTTCAGATATTTTTAAATTTAAAGTTTATTTATCTATATTTAAAGATTAATTATTAAAATTTATTAAATATTAAACTTTATTAAACTTTATAAATTATTAAATTTATAAAAATACCTACAATTGCTCATGATAATATGCACATTAAATTGTCTTTTTCAGAAATTTATAATTTATATAGTTAATTGAAATGAACATTCTCACATGTTAATTAAATACATAAAATAAAAAAGTAATTTTGTAATAAAAACTAAATTTAAATTTAACTTTTAATAACTATGTTTAATTCTCTTTTTCAGAAATTTATAATTTGTATAGATAATTGAAATGAACATTCTCCCATGTTAATTAAATACATAAAATAAAATAAAAATTGTTTTTTAATAATACATAAATTGAAATTTAACTTTTAGTAATTATGCTTAAAGAAAATAATATAAGAGAACAATAAAATTAAATTTATTTTATAAATTTTGTGTAAACTTAATCATATTTTCATCCTATTAAAAATGAATATAATCTTAAATATATATGATGCTTACATTTTAATCAAACAACACTCGAGTTGAATGAATATTAATTTGAATATTGCACTTTTGCTTAAAATCCAGTTCAATGAAAAATTGCGGTCCAACTCGTGAGGGTCCCATTACATTAATTTTATTTTGATAACTAAAGGAAAAGGATTTCCATAGAGCTTCCATTACATCAGTTTTATTTTGATAATTAAAGGGAAAGGAAAACTTAGTCTCAGTTGGCAAGCAGGGGAGTTATAAATGGAGCCGATTTTTGTCTTCTCGAGTTCAGTTAAGTAGTTGAAGAGTCAGTCGTAGTAATGGTTGTCTTTAATGTTGAGTCAGTCTTAATTCTGTAGGAAGTCTTATTCGTAGCTCATATATGTCTGAGTCTTTAGTTAGTCGATATAATGCAGAGAAAAAGCAGAGAGATAGAGAGAAAATAGTCTTGAAGGAGAAACAACAAGAATTGAGGAGTTGAAGAAGTCTGAGCACAAGCTCTGTGTATGTCAAGTCAACAGAAGAAGTTGTTTGAGCCAAGGCTCATCACAGTATTGTATTATGTAACCGTGCACAACGTGCCAAAGTTATTAATATCAAGTATTTTGTGTGTTGACAAATTTCATGTCGTATTTCTGAGTTTATGTGTTAAGCATAACATTTTGTTATTCTGCATCCATAAATCATTCTATTAAGTGTTATATCACAACACATAGTAAATTGTGCATATAAGTCCAGAGAGTTCAGCGACGAAGTTTGTGGCAAGCAGTATTTTGCCACTGTGTTGCCCACAGTTTTCTTACACGATGTTGGTTCGAGATCTGGTATCAGAGCAGGTTGATCAAAATCAAGTTGATCAAGAGAAGGTTCTATCAAAACAAGTTTATCAGAGCAACAGCTCTGTCGAAAAGTGAAATATGGCTTCTACTTCAAATCTGCAACCTCCCACTTTTAGAGGCAAGAATTATGAGATGTGGTCATTGACCATGAAGGAACTATTCCAAGGTGAAGATGTATGGGAGATAGTTGAGAATGGCTATGCAGAACCATTATATTAGGAATCATGCAATGCACTCACACAAGTTGAGAAGAATGTCTTGAAAGACCAAAGAAAGAAGGATGGAAAGACGTTGTTTTACATACATCAATCCATGCATGAGAGCATACTCCCAATACTTGCATCGGAAAAACAAGCCAAGGAGTCATGGGACATATTAAAAACCTTTTATCAAGGTATGGACAAAGTAAATACTTCAAAACTACAAATTCTTAGAAGAGATTTTGAAACTCCGTCAATGAAAAATACATATATAGTAGATTCTTTTTATACCCATGTCATTGTCCTGATAAATCAGATTAAGTCTCATGGAGAAATCATAGAAGACACAAAATTTGTTGAGAAGGTACTTAGGAGTCTTCTTCCTAAATTTGATACCCTAGTTGTGACTCTAGAAGAGAGCAAAGAATTGAGTCAATTTAGTCTAGATGAACTGGAAGCTTCCCTCATTAATCATGAACACGGACTGAATAGGTCAAATATGTCATTAGAGAATTCATTTCCGGCACAATCATCTATAAGTTGTGGAAGAGGAACCGAGAGAGATAACTCTAGAGGAAGAGGAAGAAGTTTTGTCAAAGGTGGATGCAATATCAGTCTTGGAAATACTGGTGGAACAGGTCAAAACCCAAATACCAGTCAGTCAAGTTGTCATAGAACTGACAAATCAAATATGCAGTGCCATTACTGCAAAAAGTATGGACAATATGCATATGAGTGCAGAAAGAGATAGTATAATTAAAACAAGTAAGGTCAAGATCAGTCAAACAACACAAATAACCAAACTCACCCTATGTTTATGGCGTGCACTGAGGCAATCCCTATAGTATCCCCAATCAAATGCAATGTTGCTCAAGAAATTCGATGTGCATATGGTATTTAGATTCAGGCTGCAGTAACCACATGTCAAGAAACATAGAATTGTTTTCTAGTTTGGATGAGTCAATCCAAACCAAGGTTACACTTGGAACATATATCCAAGTCGTTGTCTTGGGTAAAGAAAATATAAACATCTTAACTAACAAAGGATAACAAAAGGTTATGCCCGATGTATATTATGTTTCTGGTATGAAGCATAATCTGATGAGAACAGAACAATTGTTACAGAAAGGATATAGAATCTACATGGAAGATAATCATTGATTGATTATGGATAGATATCCATGCAATCAAATTATTGCAAGAATCCAGATGAAAAGTAACAGAAAGTTCCCATTGACATTGAAGCCAACAAATAAGAAGAATATAACTCTAGCGGTTGGTAAAGCAAAATATGCACAGTTAGACATTGCATTTACAATAGAAAGTGCGCACAGTTCCAATGAAGAAAATAGTACGTGCGGTACCAAGAAAGGAGATGATGGTGCAAAAATGCAGGAGAAATTCCAATCTGAAGTAAAGGATGATTCCTGGTTATGGCATTTCATATTTGGACATTTGAAATTTGGAGGTATGAAGCTGCTACACACAAAGGATATGGTAAAAATTTTCCATTGATTGAAAAACCAGAAAGGATATGTGAAGGTTTCATATTTGGCAAGAAACAAAGAGAATCATTGTTGATTAATTGGATTGGTTTTCAATGATGTCAACCCTTGAAGAAAGTCTGGTAGCGAATGCCGGTAGGAAAATGGTTTCGGTAATGGACCCAAGTTTGTTTAATGGATAATGGTATGTGTTTTGATATATTTGCAGGTAAGAATATTCTAGATGGATAGTGCATGTCATGCCATTTCTAGTGGTATGTGGAACGTCACATAACTCCTCACGGTTAGAGAGTTATGACCATGTGAAGTTGGAGAACCCTCGTGAGTCATCTAGAAGCCCCAAAAGGTCAAAGTAGTCAAAGTGGTTGGAAAGAAAAAATTGTTTAATAATAAAGTGAAGTGAGGAGTGTAATATAAGTCAAAGTGCATACAAAAAAAATTGTTTAAATAATAAGATTAATGGAGAAATTACTAAGTGGACAAGTGGTTAGAAGTAGGTTAGCCCTAAAATAAGGAAAGTGGGTTAAGATGGTTAGAAGGTAATTTAAATAATAAAGTGAAGTGATGAGTGTACTATAAGTCAAAGTGGATACAAAAGAAATTATTTAAATAATAAAGTTAATGGAGAAATTACTAAGTTGACAAGTGGTTAGAAGTGGGTTGGCCCTAAAATAAGGAATTTGGGTTAAGATGGTTAAAAGGTAACCCCTTGAGGAAGCTACATGAAAGTATAAATAAGAGGTAAGTCTCTCTCATTTTAATCACACTTGAGAAAATTGAATATCTATAGGTGACTAAGGTAACCAAAGGATATCTAAGTCAAATTTCAGAGGGAAGGTGAAGTAAAGAAGGTCGAAATTCAAGGGAGCATAAATTCTTTTGATAATGTTTTCTAAGGTATGTTATTTATAGGTCATCTCACAATTTTCGCAATAACTGTTTTTCTAGAATGATTAAGACCATAAAATTGGGAGTTCATTTAGGAAACATATCCAAGTAGCTGTGATACAAAGTTCAGCTTGTGGGTCGTTTTATTTTTGGAGTTACACATCGTGGAAAATAGGGTTTGTGGCTAGTCCTGAAACTAGAATAAAACAGGTGTTTCAGGTAAAAATGTCATAAATTATTCATAACAGATCTCAATTCAGTAAGAACAAATTTATTGGTTAGAGTACAATCTGTAGTATTCTTTGTACAATTTTTTGATCCACACAACAAATATTCCTTGGGTGTGCTCTACAAGTTCGCTCTCTAGAATAAGCCAGAATTCAACAAGGTATGTCATTTTTGCTATAACTCCTTTTATGAGAGATTCCAAGTAGTGAAATCTGGAGGAATTGCATAGAAGACATTGAAGAACATTGTGTACCACTTTTAGATCTTTTTTCATTACAGGTACATGATAGTTATGATTATTGCAAGTTAGTGTTTTTGACTAATCCAAAATTAGTCATGTGAGACTAAAGTAAAGTTTGATGAAAATGCTAGTCTCTTGTTGTTAAAGTTAAGGAAGGTTTGCAGGTATGTGATCATATACACCGGGTCTATTACTGAGTTACAAATCAGATTTAGATGATGAAATTGATGAGGGCTTTTGCTTGAGGGACATGTTGGGTACATGATTGAGACAAGTAGTTGATGAGTTGGCACATACATGAGGTTTATAGTTGATGATGTTGGTATATCTTGATGAGTCATATTTTATGTGTATTTGATGCATGAATGATACATATTTGGTGCATGGTTGATGCACTCGTTGATGGTACAGGTTGGTGCATGGTTGATGCACCTGTTTATGGTACAGGCTAATTACAGGTTGTTTGGTACAGATTGATGCATGGTTGATGAACTTGGTTATGGTACAGGTTGATTGGTATAGGTTGTTACAGTGGTATATCTCACAGTGATAGTGTGACAGTGGTTCCATCATTCTACTTCTACGCCAGGGTGGTTGGACGAGTAAAGGATAGGTGGTTGTAGCCAGAGAACATAGGGGGTTGTGGCCTCCTTCTGGTTGTATCCAGAGAATTGGGGACTTGGAGCTTCCCTCAGGTCGTATCCTGAGAAACTAGGGGGTTGGAGCCTCCTTCCAGTTGTAGTTGGAAAACAAAGGAAGTTGGTGCTTCCAATTAATATAATTCTTCAATACATATAAGAAAAATCATTCCATGGTTTTCTCCCGCTTTGGGTTTCCACGTAAAAACACTAGTGTATTGTGTATGTGTATGATTTCTCATTTGTTCATTGTTTATTTACTCTACAATTATTGGATGATAATGCTATATTGATATAACACTTGCATTTTATGGTGAAAAATGATTAAATTGCTCTATTATTGATTCACCCCCCCTCTCTGTAATCCAACAACTAGTATCGGAGTAGGTTCCTTCAAAAATCAGTTTAACCACTAAAAGGTAGATTATGGAGAGAAACATGTATAAAATGGAATACCACAGTTTGATGGACAAAAGTACGCATTTTGGAGCAGAAGGATGAAAACATATATACCGACACAGGGATTTGAAATTTCACAATCAGTTGTAGATGGATACAAAGAACCAACAGTTCCGCCGACAAATGAAAGAGCAATAAAACTCAGGAAAAATAATTCCAAAGCCACAAATGCACTTCTAAATAGTCTTTGTGAATCAATTTACACCAAAGTTATACATTGTAAATCTGTTAAAGATATTTGGGACAAGATTCAAAATATTTATGAAGGAGATTCAAAATTCAAAGAAGAAAAGCTTCAAGCTTACAAAGGTCAATTCGAACAACTAAAGATGAAGGCAGATGAGAATATTCCAGCTTACTTCTTACGAGTCGATGAAACAGTAAATGCAATCATAGGATTGGGAGAAGAAATTAAAGAATCTATAATTGTTCAAAAGGTACTAAGATCTCTTCCTATGAGATTTTATCCTAAGATATCAACACTAGAAGAAAGATCAGATCTAGACTCAATAAGCATGGACGAACAACATGGAATCTTCACAGCCTATGAAATGAGAACTGAACAGGAAAATCCAGATATAAAAGAAACAGTTTTCAAAGCATCCAAAAGGTCAAAGAAAAAGGGAAAGAAAAAAGAAAAAGAACATAGCAGCAACAGTGACATCTCAGAAGATGATGAAGAAATGGCCAACTTTGTCAGAAGATTGAAAAAGGGAACCAACGACAGATATACAGGTAAGTTTCCTTGGATTTATTTTAATTTTGATGGTATTGGTCATTTTTCTAACAAATGTCCTCATAAGAAAAACAAGAGGAATGATGAAGATTAATCAAATAGAAAACAAACATATAAAGGAAAAAGAACCACAAAGAAAGTTTTCAAGAAAAGCTTATGCACCAAAGAAGACATATTGTCATCAAATGAAGATGAAGTCAGTGACAGTGAGACATAGAGAGTTATATTCATGGAAGTAGAAGACTCTGACAAAGAAGGCACCAAAGAAGAATATGAAGAGGCTGAAGTTGACTACCGAAAAGAATTGTTGTGTTCCATAGAAGTTATAAGAAGAGAAAAGAAGAAAAACAAGAAGCTTCAGTGAAACTAGACAATAAAGAAGACACTGAGGAACTATAACAAGTGATCACAAATTTTAAGGTTCAAATAGAAGAAGATAAAAGAATTGAAGAAGCACTCAAAGAACAACTAGAAGAAAGAGACAATATCATTGGAAATTTGGAAGCAGAGATTGTCACATTAAGAAAGGATCTTCAAAAGAAAAATATGCAGAACAACTCAAAAGTTTTGGATGACATTATCAGTAGTCAAAAACCTCATCATGACAAGTTTGTACTTGGATACAATCAGACAGAAAAAGGATCAAGCTCCAAAACAAAAAAACAAGAAACATATCCAAAAAGTTATGCAGATTCAATCAAAGGGGATAAGAAGATCTACAAGGAAGATTATAGGGACACTCCTCCACCGAGAAAAATCATATTTTAGAATCAACAACCGATAGATAGGCCTTGGGAAGAAGAAGGATTCAGAAGAGCAACTCCTTTCAGAAGATCTTCAACTCCTAGGTATCAAACTATTTTTTTTGGTTTATGTTATGCATGTAATAATTTTGGACATAAAGCTATGAATTGCAGAGCTAACAACAGGAACATAAAAAACTTTGAAATTCATACACAAAAGGGTTATCCAAAAAGGCCTAGTGAAACACACATAAGAAGTTACAACAGGTTTGAATCATTGAGCACTGAAGTGGAATGCTACAAGTGCAACAACTTTGGACACATGGCCAAAGATTGCAGAATGACAGTTCCTCCTAGAGAACCACAACAAAACAACAATAGTCACAGACAGGAACCTCATAAGAGAACATGGATAAGAAAGAAGAATCAATATAGAAATGAAGAATGCACACTCACTCTACAAGCTAAGCAGAAGAAACATGGTCGGTATGTTGATAGTGGTTGTTCAAAACACATGACGGATGATAAAAATAGGTTTCTTACATTAAGAAAGGAAAGAGATGGACCAGTCTCCTTCAGAAATGATGATTCATCTAAAATCATTGGAAAAGGAAAGGTTAGAATTGGAAACAAGAATACCAAGGCAGAAAATGTTCTACTACTAGAAGATGTGAATCATAATCTTCTAAGTGTGAGTCAAATGTGTGGTCAAGGTCATAAAGTTACTTTAGATTCACAAAAGTGCGTGATAAGAAAAGAAGGTTCAAGAAAATTGATTCCAACAGCTGCAAGAACTTCAAGCAACATATATGTACTAAGTGAAATTGGAAATGAAAAGTATTTTCTAGGAAAAGAAATGAAAGTTGGCTATGGAACAGAAGAATGGGTCACATACACTTTGATAACCTTCTCCAAGTGAGCTAAAAGGAAGTAGTTAGAGAAATTCCCTAGATTACGAAACCAACCAACACTTTATGCAAGCATTGTCAACAAGGAAAGAAAACAAAGACCAGGTTTAAATCAAAAGAATACTCAACGACAAGACCACTGGAAGTTTTGCATATTGATATCGTTGGACTAAATACAACAAAGGGTTTAAAAGGTGAGAAATACTTTATGTTATTAGTTGATGATTATACAAGAATGACTGCAGTTTT
>ML803299.1:29370-79904 GCA_009831015.1 Picea engelmannii
GGGGGGGGGTCCGGAGTCGAAGGAGCATATCAACGGCGCACAAGCAGCCTGGGCATCCTTTGCCATTCCGTGATTAACCAATGTGGGCCCCTTTCCTGTCATGTCATCTTTTGCGCCATCTGTTCTCTTCCCAACTGAGCGATGAGGCTCGCGCCCTTTGCCCTTTCCTCATCCTCTGACATCTGTCACTCCCCCCCTTTCCTAGTCCGTAGGATCCTTTTCCCATCTCACCATCCATCACCTGCCATGTGTCCCGCCTCTTTCCACGTCAGTCTCCCACCGCAAAGTGCACCCACTATGTATGGAACCCTGCTCCTTCCACTTATCATCTTCCACCACATATCTTCCCCTGTCGCCTCTCTTACACCTCATCACTTTTCACTTTCCCCTCGCGGTCATGGCCCCATCACTCCATTGTTGTGCCTCATCTTTTGCGCTGGCCTCCACGTCTATGCACCATATCGCTCAGCTAATCCAGATGGCAGCGCAAAAGGGTCTTCCACGTCGCAGAAGTGCCGAGTTGGTCGAGCCATCCTCAATCCTGATGAAGCAGTTATTGAAGCAGTTGGTGGTGGTTAGACATCGCCTCCGCCATAATGGGAAAACCCGGCAATGAATTAAAGGCACGTCGATTCGCCACTGGAACTTTCATAGGTTTGATTGCGTCTGACATAAGTTGCACGATCATTCAGAAGCTGCAAATGTTGATTGTCAGAAGCCATGCAGATGTAAAGCTTTCAATGCAATGTCTCGATTCCGTTGTTGTTGTTGTTTTGAGTATTTGAAGGCGTTTTCGCCATTTTTGTATCTATCGATGGTAGAGCTAAGCTCCCGACTGTAAAGTTTCAGCAACCATTCTAGTTCTCTGGGTGGTGCCTCTGTGTTTGAGATTTCTTGTTTTATGACAAACAGTTTCCCTTTTCCATCTATGTTTTCGTGTCATACCAGGGAGTTCATGATCGAATGATTCGCGTGGATTGTTACAGTTATGTTATGATAAAGGATTTGTTGTGACATTATTGTATTATCTGGTCTTTTGTGTTTGAATGTAAAAGGATCTTGCATTCGAATGCTTTATTCTCCAGTCTGTTACAAACCTGATGTTTATGATAGACCTCCACACTCTTCTCATGCAAGTCTTCCCCCTACTCACCCTTATTACAACTCACTGTTTGAAGTTTATCAAGACCTCACTCGTTCATGCATACCTAGCCTAGTTTCAGAGTTGAGACGAGATTGTTTCGAGTTTGCTTCCATTTTATCACCCCTTTTAAACAAATCGTGACATTAAACTGATAGGTGTCAGGCTCTGCTCCTGCAAGCAATACAGGAGTGACTTCTGACACTAACATTTCTGGCGCCGTTGCCGGGAACGAAGTTGAATATTTTCCCCGGATTTGAACGACAAAGATCAACTGATTCTGAAGGTGCATCAGATATCAGAACTTGAAGATTGCTACTGTGCACCTGGCGACTCCATTGTGACGACTCAACTGGGGAGAACCTGCTCTATCAATTGTGGCTTCGAGAGGCAGACACACGAGGTCTAATCCACACTTGCCTTTAGCTACACCAGAAGCTGAGTCAGAAGCGGTGCCCAGAAAGGGAAGGAGCTCTGCGAAAGAAGTTTCCATCGCCGAAACAGGTAATGCGCCTTCCCCTTCTGTGAGAACTCCATTTTCTTATTCTCAACTTCCTAGTCGTCCTTCCTCTGAGGTTTCCCATTTTCTGAATTTCGGGAGTGTTCCTGCTGAGTTTTCTCCTCCTGGTCTGGTATCAGAAAGAGAGATCCTTGTCACTCCCCCCTCCCTGGAAGTTGTGCCTCAATACAGACCTCAAGCCTATAAAGGTTTCACCACCCCTCATTTTATTGCTACTGCTGCACAGAGAGAAGCATCTGCACATTCAGGTCCCTTAGATCTCTCTCTGTTTTCTCCGTTGTCTCCTCCGAGAACCTATTTTCCAACATCTCCCATCCATACTCCTTCTCCTCCCAGTTCTCCTCCACCTTATATCCCTATGGTTGGTGCTAATCCCCCTCCGAATAGAATGGACGCCATAGTCACTGCTAGATATGATCCTTTAATCTTGCCCCATCCTATGAATCCCCTCCCTGCTGGAGACTATTTGAAATACATGCCTAAGTTCACTAGAGAAGGGGACATGACTACAGAGGAGCACTTAGCTGCTTTCTACAGTTATGCAGACAATCTAAACATTGAAAATGAAGATGTCTGGATGAGAGTTTTCGTCCAGAGCCTGGATGGAGAGGTAAGAAAATGGTTCAGAGGATTGGCCCCTGGATCTATTGCTGGCATTGAAGCCTTGGATAACGTTTTCCTGAGGCAGTGGGGAGACAGAAAAGATTTCATGTATTACATGACAGAGTTTGGGTCTCTGAGGAAAATGGAAGGAGAGTCTGTCTCGGACTTCTCCAAAAGATTTAATAAGATGTACAATAAGATCCCTGCAGAGATAAATCCCTCAGAGGCCTCTGCCCAAATTTCATATGCTGGTGCATTTGATCCTGATTTATGCCTACTATTGAGAGAAAGAAGAGCTACCTCCTTAGCTCAAATGCAAGACGCCGCCATAGAAGTAGAATCCAACATATTGGCAGCTGACAGACTGAGGAACAAAGCTGACGCAGACGAAAGAAAGGGAAGATCTGAAGCCTCAACTTCTGGCACATCTTTGCCCCACCCTCAAGTGAATGAACTGACCGAGATAATGAAGTTTTTGACCGAAGAGGTGGAGAGATTGAAGGTGGAAAGGAAGCAAATGTATAAGGTCTCTCAGAACACCGAAAATAAAGGGGGTTTCAGTAGGCCAAATAATATTGCTCCCCCGACTATGCACAGAGAAAGAGGAAGAGACAGAGAAGACCAGAGAATTCAAGCCCCTTTTCAGAACCATTTGGTGGCCCATGAGGAGGAAAGAGAAACAGATGAGATTGATCTTGAAATCCACTACTTAGAAGACACTCCTCCTTTTCCTCATCTCACTCAGACGGCTTATGAAGAGTCTCTCATGGATAGTCAGCTAAATGAATTGAGCAAGGGAGACAAAGCTAGTGGCGGTCGAGGCAGGTACAACCTGAGGTCCGACAAAAGGACAGCAACACCTGATGTTCCTGAGCAATCCATTAAAACAAAGAAACCTGCTAATGAAGTAGCAGACGCTCACAGAGGTAAGAAATCTCAACCTCTCTCTCCCATTGTCCATAATCATGTTCCTGAAATAAAAGAAATCCCAAAGCCTATATCTCCTTTCAATTTCGAACATGAGATTCAAAAGATCAAAATTCCTGTGCCACTCACTGAGTTAATTAAACATGGGGAATTCAAAAAACGCTTCTCTGAGCTATTGAAATCTGAAGCCTCATACCCTCTCACAGACTCCATAAACCTCCAAGATGAAAGGCCTGTAGTTGTCCTAGGTCCCATGGTAGAAGATAGAGATGATTCATCCCCTCCCTTCTACACTTCCCTTAACATACATGATAAAGTGTTGCACAACTACTTAATGGATTCAGGGGCCTCTCACAACCTCATGCCCAAAACCGTCATGGAAGAGCTAGGACTAGAAGTCACCCGAGCCTATCATGACCTCTATTCTTTTGACTCCAGAAGAGTTCAGTGTTTGGGAGTCATCAAAGACCTGGTAGTTTCCTTGTTTCAGTTGCCCATGAAAAGTGTGGTCATGGATATTGTGGTAGCTGATGTTCCCCCCAAGTTTGGCATGTTGTTGTCAAGATCTTGGATTAAGAGACTTGGAGGAACGTTACAGATGGACCTCACATATGCCACTATTCCAGTGTTTGGAGGGGAGCATAGAAGACTATATAGGGAAGCAAAACTGGCCTACATAATCAGTGATGAAGCCAACCCTACCAATCACCCCATCTATGATTTGGACACCGATTTGGGCTCCAGTTTGCTGCAGCTCACCCACACCCCTGAGGCCCCTTTGCAGATCAGAAAGCAACCCATTCTCGATCAAGAGACACCCCCTCCAACCACCTCTGTTTGGAAGATGTTTTTTGATGGAGCTTCCTCCAGTATAGGTGCAGGTGCCGGAGTGGTATTCATATCACCCTGTCAAAAGACCACATCTCTGTCATATAAGCTGGAGTTTGACACCACCAACAACATGGCAGAGTATGAAGCTCTGGTTCTGGGATTAAGTGTTGCACAAGAGATGGGAATAAGGGAGATAGTTGTGTTTGGAGATGCATAATTGATTGTCCAGCAGGTCAAAAACGTTTATTAGGCCAAGAATCCTCAGCTCAAGAATTACAGGAACATGGTATGGGACCTAGTTGATAATTTCTTCTTGGCTTTTAACATCTCTTTCATTCCAAGGGAAGGAAATACTCCAGCCGACTTTTTAGCTTTCAAAGCTAGTTTTCTCGAAGTTCCTGCACTGCCCACTGTCAGATCCGATATTGAAATAAAATACAGACCCTCTGTACCGGACAATGTCAAGCATTGGAAGGTATTTGAAGATGATCAGGAGATCGAAAAGTTTCTTCAATCCATTGATGACTTTTCTGCATCACACATAGATGAGAACCCTGACATTGGAGGAGCACCTGACCATCACCCTGGAGAGTTTTTGAATAAAATTGTTGATCATCAGATTATTCAACTACCGAGCAATCACATACCAAAAGGACTAATCCCATTCGAAAGGTTGTTCGATGGGAATGATGTGGTAGTAAAGGGTAGAGTTTCGGGTGACGAGGCTGACACAGCTAAGTGCAACATAGGCACACCAGAGGAGCCCAAGTTTGTTAAGTTGTCAAGGAGTTTGACCGAGGAGAAGAGGGTCGAATATACTAAGTTGTTGAGGGAGTTTGTTGATGTGTTTGCATGGACTTACGAAGACCTCAAGACGTATGACACATCAGTCATTGAGCACAAGATCCCACTAAAAGAAGAGGCTAAACCTTTCAAGCAGAAGCTGAGACAGATAAACCCCATGCTGCTACCTGTCATGAAGAAAGAGGTGAAAAAGTTGTTGGATGCCCAAATCATTGTCCCCTTGAGATATTCTGAGTGGGTAGCCAATTTGGTCCCAGTAAGAAAGAAGAGTGGGGAAATCAGACTCTGTGTCGATTTCAGGAACCTGAACAGGAGCTCAAGGAAAGACAATTATCCCCTGCCCAACATGGAACACATACTGCAGAAGGTCACTGGTGCATCCAGGATATCCATGATTGATGGTTTCTCTGGTTACAATCAGATATCAATCATGCCTGAGGACAGGGAAAAAACAGCCTTCACCACTCCTTGGGGCACATTCATGTATGCCAAAATGCCTTTTGGGTTGATGAATGCAGGATCGACGTTTCAGCGAGCCATGGACATAGCCTTCATCAGAGAGAAAGATAAGTTTGTGGTGATCTACCTAGATGACATAACAGTCTTCTCCGGGACTGATAAAGAGCACCGCTGCCACTTGAAGAAGGTTTTTTGGAAGTGTCGGAGGTTTGGCCTATCACTGAATCCCAAGAAATCTTTGTTTTCCATGAAGGAGGGAAAGCTATTAGGCCATATAGTATCAGCAGAAGGGGTGAGAATCGATCCTAGCAGGGTGGAAGCAATTCAGACCCTGTCACTCCCTAGGTCTAAAAAAGAGGTTCAGGCATTTTTGGGGAGGATTAATTTTCTGAGGAGATTCGTCTCAAATTTTGCTGAATTGGTAAAACACATCACGACCATGCTCAGAAAGGGAAATGAAGTAAAATGGACTTCTGAACCCAGAGAATCTTTTGTCCAAATAAAGAAGGCGTTGACTGAGGCACCTGTGCTAATCAGTCTCGATTATTCCAAAGATTTTCTGATATTTTCTTTTGCTTCCTGAGATACAGTAGCAGCAGTCTTATTGCAGAAAAACGATCAGGGGCGAGAACAGCCTATTGCTTTCTTTAGCAAGGCGCTGAGAGATGCAGAACTCCGGTACGAGATCATGGAGAAGCAGGCCTATGCCCTGGTGAAGGCTCTTAAAGCTTTCAGAGTCTATGTATTACACTCAAAGATTACTGCATATGTCCCTTCAGCCTCTGTGAAGGACATTCTCATACAGCCTGACATAGATGGGAGAAGGGGTAAATGGATCGCTAAGATCCTGGAATTTGACCTGGAGATTAAGCCCACCAAGTTGATAAAGGGGCAAGGTTTGGCCAAGCTGCTGGCTGAATCCAATTGCAAGGCTTTGGGGATTAACTTCATCAATGAACAAGCTGAGTCATCCGACGAGAATTCTCAGACAATCATACCACTAGCAGCATGTCCTTGGTACAAGGATATCTTGTATTTTCTGCAAGAATTAAAGCCCCCTGATGGATTGGGAAAAAGTAAGGCCAGAGCTTTAAAGCTCAAAGCAGTCAGGTATTGCCTCATTGATCAAGCTTTGTATTGGAAAGACCCTCTGGGGATACTATTAAGATGTCTGGACCCGCAGCAAGCCCAGAAGGTGATGTTCGATTTCCATAGTAGTCTCTGTGGAGGTCATCATTTTTGGAAGACCACAGCCCACAAAATTCTCCGGGTTGGGTATTACTGGCCTACTATGTTCCCTGATGTCTGCAGGGAAGTCAGAGCCTGCATCAAATGCCAGAAGTTCTTAGGTAAGCAGCAGCTCAAATCTCTTCCATTAAATCCTGTAGTGGTTTTGGCACCCTTTCAGCAATGGGGATTGGATTTCATTGGAGAGATTCATCCTCCCTCAAGTGGCCAGCACAGGTGGATCCTCACCGCGACCGATTATTTCACCAAGTGGATAGAGGTTGTCCCCACTAGGAGCACTTCTCACAAAGTAATCATCAGCCTCTTGGAAGACATCATAGCCATATTTGGTTGCCCAAGCAGGATTGTCACCGACAATGCCGCCCCCTTCAGGTCTAAACCTCTGGTCAAATTCTGTGAACGATTTGGAGTTTCATTGGTTCACTCTACTCCATACTACACTCAGGGAAACGGACTGGCAGAGTCTTCCAATAAAAGCCTGATCAAGCTTATCAAAAATCTACTGGAGGACAATAAGAGGGCCTGGGACTCAAAGCTCAAATTTTCTCTTTGGGTTGATCGGGTGACAACAAAGAAATCCCTGGGTATCTCACCTTTCCAACTGGTTTACGGAATAGAGGTTGTTTTCCCCACTCAACTCGCCTTATCTGTGGTGAATTTCCTTCAAGACTTTGAAGGAGAACCTAACCATGTGGTCAGAAGGATTCATCAGCTGGTGGAAGTGCAGCAGATCATAGAACAGGTCATGGACAGGGCTTACAGTCATCAGCAAAAGATCAAGCATGCTTTTGACAGAAAGAACGGAAAGAAAGAATTCGAGCAAGGTGACCTGGTACTCAAATGGGACGCACCCAGGCAGGACAAGGGAAAGCACAGTAAGTTTGATGCCCTCTGGTTGGGGCCTTTCAAGATCCTTGAAGTATGTTTAAACAACACTTACAGGTTGCAGGATCTGGAAGGCAAAGAAGTTTTCAGTGGCCCAGTAAATGGGCATTTCTTGAAAAAATGTTTTTTGTGAGCCGCAGTCGGCTCTTTTGTTTTTGTAAATATTGTTTTTGTTTTGTTTTCAGTCTAATAAATGACTCCATATCCCAACATCAAGGCACTGAATCTGCAAAGCATTCTTAGAGCATCACAGGGACGACTCTATCCCCCATGGAGCCAAATGTTAGCGATATTTCTCGTAAGGGGGTTAGAATGCAAATACTGGGTTAAAAACCCATGTGTCCTAAGTTCGGGATGAAAATGCGTCCATGTTTAAACGAGAATCGGATCTGGACGGTAGCCATCTGCAAGCCCGGATCAATGGTGCAGATGGGATTCCGGACCCCCCCCCCGCCTTTCTACCTTTAAGCGGAGGGGGGGGGTCCGGAATCCGGGGCGCACCTCTTCAACGGTCAAGATCGAAGCGCCCAGATCAACGGCGCGCGAGGTGATTCCGGACCCCCCTCACCTTTCTACCTTTAAGCGGGGGGGTCCGGAATCGAAGGAGCATCTCTCCGATGACTGCAGTTCGAGCACCCGGATCAACGGCGCACAAGCAGCCTGGGCATCCTTTGCCATTCTGTGATTAACCAATGTGGGCCCCTTTCTTGTCATGTCATCTTTTGTGCCATCTGTTCTCTTCCCAACTGAGCGATGAGGCTCGCGCCCTTTGCCCTTTCCTCATCCTCCGACATCTGTCACTCCCCCCCTTTCCTAGTCCGTAGGATCCTTTTCCCATCTCACCATCCATCACCTGCCATGTGTCCCGCCTCTTTCCATGTCAGTCTCCCACCGCAAAGTGCACCCACTATGTCTGGAACCCTGCTCCTTCCACTTATCATCTTCCGCCACATATCTTCCCCTGCCGCCTCTCTTTCACCTCATCGCTTTTCACTTTCCCCTCGTGGTCATGGCCCCATCACTTCGTTGCTGTGCCTCATCTTTCGAGCTGGCCTCCACGTCTATGCACCATATCGCTCAGCTAATCCAGATGGCAGCACAAAAGGGTCTTCCACGTCGCAGAAGTGCCAAGTTGGTCGGGCCATCCTCAATCCCAATGAAGTAGTTATTGAAGCAGTTGGTGGTGGTTAGACATCACCTACGCCATAATGGGAAAACCCGGCAATGAATTAAAGGCACGTCGATTCGCCCCTGGAACTGTCATAGGTTTGATTGCGTCTGACATAAGTTGCACGATCATTCAGAAGTTGCAAATGTTGACTGTCAGAAGCCATGCAGACGCAAATCTTTCAATGCAATGTCTTGATTCCGTTGTTGTTGTTGTTTTGAGTATTTGAAGGCGTTTTCACCATTTTTGTATCTATCGATGGTAGAGCTAAGCTCCCGACTGTAAAGTTTCAGCAACCATTCTAGTTCTCTGGGTGGTGCCTCTGTGTTTGAGATTTCTTGTTTTATGACAAACAGTTTCCCTTTTCCATCTATGTTTTTGTCTCATACCAGGGAGTTCATGATCGAATGATTCGCGTGGATTGTTACAGTTATGTTATGATAAAGGATTTGTTGTGACATTATTGTATTCTCTGGTCTTTTGTGTTTTAATGTAAAAGGATCTTGCGTTCGAATGCTTTATTCTCCAGTCTGTTACAAACCTGATGTTTATGATAGACCTCCGCACTCTTCTCATGCAAGTCTTCCCCCTACTCGCCCTTATTACAACTCACTGTTTGAAGTTTATCAAGACCTCACTCATTCATGCATACCTAGCCTAGTTTCAGAGTTGAGACGAGATTGTTCCGAGTTTGCTTCCATTTGATCACCCCTTTTAAACAAATCGTGACATTAAACTGATGGGTGTCAGGCTCTGCTCCTGCAAGCAATCAAAGAGTGACTTCTGACGCTAACAGATATGATGCAGAGAAGAAGCAGAGAGGTAGAGAGAACCGAGTCATGAAGGGGAAATAACATCAGCTGAGGAGTCGAAGAATTTTTAGCACAAGCTCTGTGTCTGTGAATTCTACAAAAGAAGTTGTTTAAACCAAATCTCATCACGGTATTGTATTATGTAACCACATGCAACGTGCCAAAGTTATTAATATCAAGTATTTTGTGTGTTGACAATTTTCATGTCGTATTTCTTAGTTTATGTGCTAAGAATATAATTCTGTTATTCTGCATCCATAAATCATTCTATTAAGTGTTATATCACAGCACGCAGTAAATTGTGCAGATAATTCCTCAGAGTTCAGCGATGAAGTTTGTGGCGAGCAGTATTTTTCCACTCCGTTGTGCACAATTTCTTTGTGCGTTGTTGGTTTGCGATCAGATTCCTTGCGCGCTGCTTGCAATAAGTTTTATTGAACATTGAAAGAGGATAAGGTGTTGATAGAGAGTTCTCTTTTTTAAACACACGGATTCAATTTAAGATAATATAGACCAAAAATGATAAAATCTTGCTCATAAAAATAGTGTTGTGCCATTTAATTTGGTTAAAGTCTATGTGCAAATCAGATTTGGATAAATTTGTTATGATTTTATTTGGTTCTCCAAACTTAGAGAGCATTATTATTGTCCCTTGATAAGACTAGAAGGGTACTATTTTTGTCATAATAGGGATCCAATGCTTAGAGTGACAATGTGGTGCATAGTGCCAACCCGAACCCTAAAGGGAAACGTAATGCCCAAAAGGTGAAGAAAAAAGAGGTTGATGATAGTAATCCTAAACAATAATCCTTACCTCAAAACAGTTAAAAAAAAAACACTTAACAAAAAAATTATCCAAGAGAAAATATTAAAAAATAGATAACCCAATGATGATGTCCATTCCACTTACTTATGGCTAAGAGGCTTAGGGTACTTCTTTAATGATTCATATGATCTTGGAAACCCTTAGGAGCTTGCCTCGGATGGTCGATAACATGCTCAATTAAAACCAAAAAAAAATTATTTAAAAAAAGAACACGAACACATATGAAGAAAGATATATAGACATAATATAACATGTACAGACATAATATGATATGACAATTCCTTTTCTGAAATAGAATCATGTAATGGTTCACCAATAGCAAGATAGGGTGTCGAGAATCCCCAGTATAGATTAAAATTTCCTTTAAAGGAAGGGGTTTCCTTGAGGCGTCCATTAATACAAGACATGTAGCGTTCCAATTTCCCATTAACCACATCGACAATTCACAACACCCATCACACTTTGCATCCATCAGATGACAAGATATTGAAATTGATCATGTTTTTCATCCATCGAAATGGATGGCAAGATATTGAAATTGATGGATAGGTTTCCTTGAGGCATCCAATATTAAACTTTCTTCTAAAGGAAGGGGTTGCCTTGAGGCGTCCAACAATACAATACATGCAACGTTCCAATTAACCATTAACCACATAGACAATTCACAACATCCATCACACTCTGCATCCATCGGATGCAAGATATTGAAATTGATCATGCTTCGCATCCATCAAAATGGATGGGAAAATATTGAAATTGATGGATGGGTTTCCTTGACGCGTCCAACATTACATGACATCAATCAAGCATTAATGGAATCCATCACGCTTCACATCCATTGAAATAGATTGGAACATATTGAAATTAATGGGCTAGCCATCCCATACAAGAACTGAAACAACTCCCCACCAACAATAAAAAAATGAAGGGTGCAACAAGCATCCATGAACAATAAGTAAAAGACTAAATACAGTAAAAAACCCCAAGTAGTAAGTAATGTCGGCATTATTATGCTAAACATGTAGTTGATGAGTTGGCACATACATGAGGTGTATAGTTGATGATCTTGATGATTCATATTTTATGTGTATTTGATGCATGATTGGTACATATTTGATGCATGGTTGATGCACTCATTGATGGTATAGGTTGAGGTACAGGTTGGTGCATGGTTGATGCACTTGTTTATGGTACAGGCTGATTACAGGTTGTTTGGTATAGGTTGATGCATGGTTGATGCACTTGTTTATGGTGTAGGTTGATTACAAGTTGATTGGTACAGGTTGTTACAGTGGTATATCTCACAGTGATAGTGTGACAGTGGATCCATCATTCTACTTCTACGTCATGGAAATTGGACGGGGCAAGGACAAGTGGTTGTATCCACCTTCCGGTTGTAGCCAGGGAACATAGGGGGTTGAGGCCTCCTTCTAGTTGTAGCCAGAGAATTGGGCACTTGGAGCTTCCCTCAGGTTGTACCCTGAGAAACTAGGGCGTTGGAGCCTCCTTCCAGTTGTAGCTGGAAAACAAAGGAAGTTGGTGCTTCCAATGAATGTAATTATTCAAGACATATAAGAAAAAAGAATTCCATGCTTTTCTCCCGCCTTGGGTTTCCACGTAAAAACATTGGTGTACTGTGTATGTGTATGATTTCTCATTTTTTCATTATTTATTTACTCTGCAATTATTGGATGATAATGCTACATTGATATAACACTTTCATTTTATGGTGAAAAATAATTAAATTTCTCTATTACTCATTCACCCCCCCTCTCAGTACTCCAACAACCATTTCCAGTCGGTAAGTCTTACAAAGCAAAAGCTCCACTGGAAATTTTACATTCAGACATTTTTGGACTAATGAAAACACCGTCTATAGGAAGAAGTACTTTTATTCTGACATTTATTGATGATTTCTCAAGAAAGACATGGATTTACTATCTAAAGCATAAATTTGACGCATTGGGTTGTTTTCAGCAGTTTAAATCACTTGTGGAGAAACAGAGTGGTTATTACATCAAGTGTCTAAGAACCAATAGAGGAGGAGAATATCTCAAGAGAATTTCAGAACTTTTGTAAAGTTCATGGCATCTATAAGAAATTTACTGCACGATATACACCACAGTAGAATGGTGTAACAGAAATAAAGAACAGAACCATCACGGAGATGACGCATAGTATGTTGGCATCCAAACATTTTTCAAATGAGTATTGGTCCGAGGCAGTATAAAATGCAGTCTACATCATGAACAAATGTCATGTCCGACAAAGAGTGTGAAGAACATAGTTCCTCAATAATATTGGACATTATTAAAGCATAGTGTGGTGCATTTAAATGTTTTTGGTTGTGTCACATACGCACATGTTCTAGATGAGATAAGAAAGAAGTTGGATAACAAAATATAGAAATGTATATTTGTTGGGTATTCTGAAGAAACAAAATGATACAAGTCATATGGCCATGTCACAAAAAAATCCATAATTAGCCACGATGTTCAGCCCGTGGAGAATGAAGCATGGGATGGAAGAATAGCAAAGATAGTCAAAATTATTGATGCAATGGAGCATGATGACATAGACTATGAAATGGTTCAAACACCATGTACAAATCAGTGCGTAGTCCCTTCTACACCTAGAATCATGACACAAATCACAAGGAAAAATACTTCAGTAAGAACAACATGTGTGTAGTCTACAACTAGAGCGCAAAAAACATCAGCAAACAATGTGAGTAGTTCTACATCTCCATATCCAACATTATCAAGTATGTTACCAAGAAAGACAAGAAGTTTGTGCGAAATCTATAATGAAGACGCAACAAATTCATTTTCAGTTTTTTCTTTGTTTTCACAAATAGATGATCCATTAACTTTTGAAGAAGTTGTCAAAGATGATGTATGGGCACAAGCTATGGATGAAGAAATAAGATGCATAGAGAACAATCAGACATGGAAATTGGTAGATTGATTTCTAGATAAGCATGTTATAAGTGGCAAGTGTATTTATAAAACTAAGCAAGATGCAGATGGAAATGTCTAGAAGTACAAGGCAAGGTTAGTTGCAAGAGGTTTTACACAACAACTTGGAATTGATTTCAATGAAACCTTTGCACCAGTTGCGTGCATGGACACGGTCATAACTATGTTATCCATTGTCGTGTAGTACAAGTGTCCAGTTAATCAGATGGATGTAAAGTCAGAAGAAGTGTATGTGGAACAACCAGATGGTTATGAGGTTCCAGGACAAGAAGAGAATGTGTACATATTGAAGAAATCATTGTATGGGTTAAAGCAAGTTCCCAGAGCTTGGTACAGTCACATATATTTCTATCTCACACGGAATGAATTTCAGAGAAGTGAAAGTGAGCCAACACTGTAAATCAAAGGAAATAAACAAGGTAACATGTTAATTGTTTGTTTATATGTGGATGATTCTATATTTATAGGTGATTTTGGTATAGAAGAATTCAAGTGAGTCATGAAGGATGAATCTGAAATGACTGATTTAGGGATAATGAGATATTTTCTGGGAATATAAGTTCACCAATCCAAAATTGGTATATTTATCTCACAATCTAAGTATGCGCATGAAATTCTGAAAAGATTCAATGTGATAAATTCAAAAGAAACCCCAACACCTACCATAACAACATTTAAGTTAAGCAATGAAGTTAACGGGTCTAAGGTGGATCCCACAGTGTTTAAAACACTGGTAGACAGTCTTATGTATCTAACAATGACAAGACTTGATATTATGTATGGAGTGAGACTAATCCCAAGGTTCATGGAATCTCCAAAAGAATCACATTGGAAGGAAGGAAAGAGGATACTAATATATGTGAATGAAATAAAATATTTTGGCATTAGATGTTCTACTTCAAAATATTTCAGACTTATTGGATACACTGACAATGATTGTTGAGGGAGCATAGATGACAGGAAAAGTACCTTTGGGTACACATTTAATTTTTGAACAGGTATGGTATCATGGGAATCAAGGAAGCAACCCACTGTGACTCTTTCTTCAGCAGAAGAAGAGTATGTCCCATCTACAAGTGCAGCTTGTCAAGCAGTTTGGATGAGAAGGATGATAAAATATTTGTTTCGGGAACAACGGGAACTAGATACACTATTTTGTGACAACAATTCAACAATCATGTTATCAAAGGACCATGTGTTTCACAAGAAACCAAGCATATTGATACAAGGTATCATTTTATCAGAGAATTGGTGAATAAGAAAGAGATATGTTTAGAATTTTGCAGGTCAAAAGAACAAGTCACATATATTTTTACAAAGTCTTTAGAAAAGATGCATTTTAGAATCTGCGTAGTAGACTGGGAGTCTACGTGGTAACGAATGAGTGACAGTAAAATGTAAACTTAATTTTTGGTGTAATTTTATTTTGTAATCCCACCTACTTATAATTAAGGGGGAGTGTTAGAAATAGTAATTATAATTCGGTGAGATCTTCACGTCTCCTCCGATTTGTCTATCAATCAATTTGTCAGTAGTTTTGTTAGTTAGCCAAATTGTTAGTTAGTCTGTATGTCTGACAGTACGCAAATGAAAAGTTGCACGTTTACTCAAACTCAGTCTAAGTCAGTCGGCAAGCAGGGGAGTTATAAATGGAGGCGATCTTTTTCTTCTTGAGTTAAGTTAAGTAGTTGAAGATTCGATCATATTAATGGTCGTATTTAATGTTGAGTTAGTATTACTTTTGCAGGAAGTCTCATTCATAGCTCATATATGTCTGAGTCTTTAGTTATTCGAGATGATGCAGAGAAGAAGCAGAGAGGTAGAGAGAATCGAGTCGTGAAGGGGAAATAACATCAGCTGAGGAGTTGAAGAAGTTTGACCACAAGCTTTGTGTCTGTGAAGTCAACAAAAGAAGTTGTTTGAGCCAAAGCTCATCACAGTATTGTATTTTGTAACCACACGCAACGTGTCAAAGTTATTAATATCAAGTATTTTGTGTGTTGATAATTTTCATGTCGTATTTCTTAGTTTATGTGCTAAGAATATAATTTTGTTATTCTGCATCCATAAATCATTCTATTAACTGTTATATCACAGCGCGCAGTAAATCGTGCAGATAATTCCTGAGAGTTCAGCGATGAAGTTTGTGGAGGGCAGTGTTTTTCCACTCCGTTGTGCACAATTTCCTCGTGTGTTGTTGGTTCGCGATCAAATTCCTTGCGCGTTTCTTAGAATAATTTTATGTGCATGCATTGAAGTGGAATTTTCTTGAAGTAGAAGCAAAGTCCACAAGTCATACTCCTAGGTAGGGTGCACTCCTCCTACAGTGAAAACTAGGTCACATGGAGTCATGAATGGCAAGTAGGAGACCTCCTCAAGTGGTGCACGCCCCTTTACATGAATATATCTTTCTTTATATTTAGGTTACTTCAAGAAAAAATACTCCGAGAATAACATGTGTAGGAACTAAAAGTCTAGTGAACTAGAGTGAAAATCAAACTAAAGAATATTGATAGTACAAGTCAAGTCATATTGAAAGATTCTCTGGGTAGGGAAAACTCTTCATAAAACTAATAATAGACCATGTGGGGTGCAAGATAGAAGGCAAAATTGCCTCAAGTGATGAACCCTCCTACAATAGTAGCTACATGGAGTACAAGTCAGCCTGGGAAAAGCTTGCTTGGAGTGTAAGCCAAGTCAAATTGAAGCAAACTTGGAGTGCAAGGCAAGTCAAGTTGAAAATGCTTTCTTTGTGTTCTGTTATCGTGGGATTTTTATTTGTGCAAAGCCCCACCACAAGTCCCTAAATCTTGCGTAACTATGGAAAATCCTACCACTATAACCTTAGTAAGAAATTCCCTTGTTTTAGTGATGCAGGAGGTCCACCACAGGGGAGGCTTCCCCGATGACCTCAAAGGATCAAAGTAGCAAGTGAAGTAGCCAAGTCTTGATGTTTTGGTAGCAGCGAGAGGTATTAACCTCCGTGGATAAACCTTTGACTAGAATAGAATATTCCATAAGCAAGAGAAAACCTAAACAAATGTGTGAAAACTCCGGAAGACAAGTTGGCTCAACAAAATAAGTAATATTGAAGTATTATATGCAGAAAAGGACATGTCGACCCTACTTGAAGAAACACATGTTCACCTGGCCAGATTAGTATAAATAGAAGGCGCTTTAGCTCATTTGAAAAAAAACACACACACTCAGTTAGTGTGCATATCTTAGAAGTGCAGTAGTAGTAGAAGTAGTGCGCAAGTCTGGAAGAGGAGCAACAACAACTGCAATGGTACAACACACTCTTGTTCATCCTTTTTGGTACTCTTACTTCTGTGCTACCCTGGGAAAAGGTGTGCTCTCTTGGTTTATCTGTTGGTTCTAGTGTGGCTTCCTAGAATCATTATATCTAACAAAGCTTAAGGTGTCCGGGGGTGGCTTTGTGCCTATGGTTGGGTGACAATGGTGTTGCATTGTCTATGGTGAAACGAGCACAATATTCTAACAGTTTATGGACCCACCCCACCTTCAAAGCAGTCTAACCACTGGAAGGTAGATCCGCAGCTCTTTGTCAAGGTCGTTGTAGCACAATTGCAGTTGCAACTAGGGTTTTTGATCTTGCAGTAGCAACAAACCCTAACCTGATTGTTCGAGTACTTTAAGTGAAGCATTTGGCATAATTCTTGGATATCCTAGTGTGCCCTAACCCAACGCATCTCCTAGTGCCCTCGGCCATAAAAAAACATGAAAGTTGAATTTTGGGGTCAAAGTCAACGTTTGACTGGTCAAAGAAAAAAGACTAGTCAAGGTCGAAGTCAAAGACAGTCATGACTTCCTCCATGAAATTAGAGTGATGCAGCAGAAGCATGGTCTATTGGTAGAGCATGGAAGACAAGGATTGACATCATCCTTGCAATGAACAAAGGGCAAAATTATGGAACCACTGACTGAAGATTGGGCATCAAAGGATGAAGAGTTTGATTTTTGGAGCTTCCAAATACATGAACGTGGAGTAGGAGAAACAATAAAGAGAAAATAATGTAGATTTAAATCTCTGGAAAGAGAAGGGATCTTTGTCCAAGCAGCAATCATAGAGCCAGAAAGATCTCAAATATAATACATTCAGAGGAACAACACACTCTCGAGGTTGGAAAGAATACTTGTCTCAAAAGAAAAGCAACTCAAGCGGAACAATAGCCAGACTCCAGGTTTGATATTTTTATTGTTGCTTAAGTATTACGATCCTTTAGATTTTATTAATGCCAGTAACAAATGAATACTTAGTAGCATGTACTATTAATATAAATGCTTATTGTACTTATGTTCAATATGAACTAACATCTCCTATAGGAGATATTTCTTGTTCTTGTTCTCATGCAAGACACCTTGGTAATGCTATAATGAATTACCATGAAATTGATATGTTCTTATATAAAATGTTATTATATTGGAAATACTTTTGCTCTTGTTGTTCCTGTTTCAGGCAGGTTATCCTACATATTCCAGGAAGGTTACCACAAAAAGCAAGACTTGAAAGGACTCAGAGGGAGTCAGTGATCAGGAAGAAGCAAGGTTTTGTGACACTTTGCATGATGCATAGGGGTATGCATCAGGTTGAAGCGTGGTTCGAGGATTCTCTCAGGTAGAGTGAGTTGATGGAAAAATTCGAAAAGAAGGATCTTGTAGGCTTCATGCCAAGTTGTAGGCCTTGTGTTGAGTTGTAGGATTCATGTCAAGTTGTAGGCCTTGTGTCGAGTTGTAGGATTCATGCCGAGTTGTAGGCCCTGTGTCGATTTTTAGGCTTTGTGCCGAGTTGTAGGTCTTGTGTCAAGTTGTAGGCTTCATGCCGAGTTGTAGGCCTTGTACCGAGTTGTAGGCTTCATGTTGAGTTGTGGGATTCATGTTGAGTTGTAGGCCTTGTGCCGAGTTGTAGGCTTTATGCTGAGTTGTAGACTACTCCAGTGTGATGGTCTGGTATGCCGAGTTGTTGCTACACCAGTGAGATAGTCTGGTACACTAGTGGCGTAGTCGATAACCTGTATGGCTATGATGGTGTTGCTCGTAATATGATCTGGGTGATCATGAGATAGCCTATGTAGCTCTGGTGATGCTACCGGTTTGCAAGACCATGTAGGTCTTGCCCATGCCATGTGAGATGGATGGATAATGATGATAGTAATGATGATACTCATGGCATGGGTGTAGCCATGGGTGAGCACGTCATGCAGGTGTAGCCCATGACGATGATGGTGACACACACTATGCGGTGTAGCTCTAGTGTTCTCTAGCGGGTTGTGGCTCCTAGATGAGATTGACAGGTCCACATGGGTGTAGCCATGTGTGACGTAATGATGATACCAATAGCATGGTCTGTGTAACCATGACGAGAGGATCATGGCATAGCAAGCAAGGCTATGAAGACCATAAGGGAACATCATGGTTAAATACCTCCCTAGCTAAGAGGGAGTGTTGATGTTTAGGTAGTTGCAGGAGGTATTAAGCTCCATGGATAAACCTTTGACAAGAATAGAATATTCTGTAAGCAAGAGAAAACCTAAACATATGTGTGAAAACCCTGGAAGACATGTCGGCTCAGCATAATAAGTAATATTGAAGTATTATATGCAGAAAAGGATAGGTCGATCTTACTTGAAGAGACACCTATTCACCTGGCCAGATTAGTATAAATAGAAGGCACTTTAGCTCATTTGAAAAAAAGAAACACACTCAATTGGTGCACATATCTTAGAAGTGTAGTAGCAACAGAAGTAGTGTGCAAGTTTGGAAGAGGAGCAACAACAAATGCAGTGGTGAAACACACTCTTGTTCATCCTTTTTGGTACTCTTACTTGTGCACTACCCTAGGAGAAGGTGTTGAAATATTGTAACTGCAAAGAGTATTCTATTTATTATTGAGTTATTATTCTTTAGATCAATCCCCTTTTGTGGATTGATCATGTCGGACATTGTAATTGACCAAATCCCCTTTTGTGGATTGATCAAACCCTGAATATAATGTTCAAATTAAGAAGTCGGGCCCCAGGCTAATTAAAGTGGTTTTAACCACTAAGAATACAAGTCGGCCATGCCCAGTGACGAGACACATTTCCAGCACCTGCTAGTTTGTATAAATAGAGAAAGCTAGAGCCTCATTATCTCACTCACTCATTCACTCATCCAGTGCGCAAGTTTGGTAGCTGCAGTTGGGAGAAGAAGGAAGAGAGAGGCTCACTGCTCAGTGCTGGATATTCTCTAGTGTTTTGGTTTATTGTCTTGGAATTGTATTGGTTATCTATATTAAGGAAGTTTTTGTTGGGTTTTCTCCTCCTTGAGGGTTTCCCAGGATAAATGTTGTGTATCTTGTGATTGTGTTTCTTTCAATGATCCTATCCATGCTATGGTTATCTAGTAAATTGAAAAGAAATCTAATAATAGCTTAAACCTTAACATGGTATTAGAGCTAAGCTGAAGAGAGCATATTTCACTGGATAAAGAAAAACGTCATTGTTGTCATACAAGAAAATTAGGGCTTTTTTTTTAACAAGAATATCAGCCTAAAAACCATCTAGAAAAATGTGCCCTAGCCTAGGGAACTCTTTGGCACCCTGAGCTCACATTTTCAGTGGTCAGATACTCTAGAAACTCAAACCCTAGTTTTGACTGGTACCAGAAAACCAGGAAATTAGAACCAGTACCAGAAGTACCAGTCTAGAATTTCATTGGTCGATTTTGAAGGGGAAAAATTTGGATTTTCTGAAATCTAAATGCACCAGGCTACTCGCCTCAGCCAAGCGCACCTCCTGGTAAGTTAAAAATTAAATTCTGAGCATTTTCCACTCATGGCAGAGTAGGAAGCAATCAAGTATTTCTCTCAGCACAACAGAAGCATAATAAATTGTTGCATGTTCCACCAATTGTGAAGCCATGTGGCTTCGAAATTTGTTGACATGTCTATTCAATCTGGAGATAGAATCAACTGTGATTTTATGTGATAACCAGAGTTGTATAAAGATGACAGAGAACCCTGTGTTCCATGACAAGTCAAAACAAATAGAAATCTGATATCATTACAGCCATTATATGGTGTAGAGAGGAGCCATAAAACTCCAGTATGTTAGCACGGATGAACATGTTGCAGATGTGTTGACCAAGCCTCTGTCTTGTGTAAAGTTTGAGCACTTTCGAGATAAGCTTGGTGTAGTCCGAAAAGACCTCCCTTGAAAGGGGGAGCAGTGTTGATGCCAGCCTTGTGCTGGAGATTTCTAGCTTCGTGTTGATGTTGTTGTGATGCCAGCCTTGTGCTGAAGATTTCCAACTTCGTGTTGATGTTGTTGCGGTGCCAGCCTCGTGATGAAGATTTCCAGCTTCGTGTTGATGTTCTTGAGATGTCAGCCTCATGTTGAATATTTCCAGCTGCGTGTTGATGTTGTTGAGATTCCAACTTCATGCTGAAGATTTCCATCCTAGTGTTGATGTTGATGATGCTCCAGTTTTCGTGTTGTGATGTTGTTGTTGTTGATGATGTGTCAGCCTTGTGTTGTTATTGATGATGATGATATATTAGTGTTATACTAATCCATGTTGATGCAGATGATGATGATGCCATTCCAACTCCCTGTTGTGGATGATCATATTGGCGATGAGAAAAACTTCCGATGATTTATAGATATGCCAGTCAGTGTTCCAGATGTTTTTGATGTTGTTTCCCTCTCTCTCTCTCTCTCTCTTGATGATGCTGTAGAATACCCTTCTTTTTAAGGGGGAGTGTTGAAATATTGTAACTGCAAAGAGTATTCTATTTATTATTGAGTTATTATACATTAGATCAATCCCCTTTTGTGGATTAATCATGTCGGGCATTGTAATTGACCAAATCCCCTTTTGTGGGTTCGTCAAACCCTAAATATATTGTGCAAATTAAGAAGTCGCCCCCCAGGCTAATTAAAGTGGTTTTAACCGCTAAGAAGACAAGTCGGCCTTGCCCAATGAAGAGACACCTTTGCGGCACCTGCCAATTTGTATAAATAAAGGAAGCCAGAGCTTCATTATCTCACTCACTCATTCACTCATCCAGTGCCCAAGTTTGGTAGCTGCAGTTGGGAGAAGAAGGAAGAGAGAGGTGCATTGCTCTGTGTTGGATATTCTCTAGTGTTTTAGTTTATTGTCTTGGCATTGTATTGGCTATCTATATTAAGTTTTTGCTGGGTTTTCTCCCCCATAAGGGTTTCCCAGGATAAATGTTGTGTATCTTGTGATTTTGTTTATCTTAGTGATCCTATCTATGCTATGGTTATCTAGTAAATTGAAAAGAAACCTAATAATAGCTTAAACCTTAACAGAAGGTGCACTGTCTTGGTTCTAGTGTGGCTTCCCAGAACCATTCTATATAGCAAAGGTTAAGGTGCTCAGGGGTGGATTTGTGCCTATGGTTGGGTGACAATGATGTAGCATTGTCTATGGTGAAACAAGCACAATATTCTAACACCAAGCCTACTGCCCTGTCTCTTGATCACCTAAAGATTAGTCAAGGTCACGACCGTATAGGAGATATGAGTTGTTTGAGTACCTGAATGGAACAAGAACACTTTATAGAATATGTGTAATGACTTCAAAGTTCAAACATGCAAGAGATACCTCTTGAAGACACTAGACAATGAAAGTTGCTATGGATGTTATGAATTTGCAGCAATGAACAATAGTACAACAACAATGAATGAATTATAACAACAACAACAATTATGCTTCATAAATGCAACAATTGACAAGGAAAACATGGCATATATCCAGTAGATTAATATTTTCAATTCCTGAGTATGATAAACCACCTTTAGATCAATGTATGCAGCAAATTAAAGTGTTATCAAGTGGCTATAGAAAATGTTTGCAACAACAACAAGTTAACTAATAAGTTAGTGAGTGTTAGTGTTAGCAAAATTAGTAGAGAGCTTGAGCGATTTGAAAGAGAGTCTTTGTTGATCAAATCATTGCGAGAGAGCTTAGAGATCAGTGCCTTTGAGGGCTATGGAGTCTTTATAACAACAAATGAAACAATGCTTGAAGATTAAAATAGTAGAAAGCAAGAGGTGGGGTTTAAAATCTAAGGTGCAAGCACATTAGGGCCTTAAGGTTTAAACCTTAAAGGGAAGGATTGCTAGAGTTCAAGAACTTTTGGGTTCTAGCAATCTTTTCTCCCTCTAGGGCTAAAAATCCTAAAGTGCTAGCACTTTAGGGCATTAGGAATCCAACCCTAGCGGGGATTCCTTCACAAATTTTGGACAAAATTAACCTTGTGATTGGAGGAAGCACTTATGCTTCCCTCTTAGGGTTTCACCAAGCAAGACGTCTAGCATGAAAGTAAAATAACCATGAAACATTAATAGCATGAAGATAAAGTTGCATAAATTTTACTTATTTCACCAAGATAACATGAGATAAAACCCTAATTGCAGAAATTCCATCCAAAAATCAACAAATTTATCCACAATTTGACCCTCCAAGCAAGGCGCATAAGTAGAAGAGCTAGATATCCCAAGAGAGGGTGAAAATTCCAAACCTGTCTCTCATAAATGGTGAGTAATGATGATGATAAAATGATATGAGAAGGTGGCCTATTTATATGAGTCCACCTTAACCAATTTGACCACATAAGTTTGTAAACAACAAATTAGAAGACAGTCGACCCCTTCATTTGTCTCTACAATATGTCAAAAATACAAAATACATAAAATAAAACCGGAGAAGGGTGACATCATATGCTAGAAATGTGACGTTACGCTCAAGGAGTGAATTGTTGGGCCTCCAAAGGTTGTGTGTCATGCCTCCAATGTTCAAGAGTGTGACGCAAGGTGTCTCCTCATGCAAAATCATCCCTGAACCACATCATCCATCAAACCCTAGCCTCCAATGTGACATCAAGGGCTAGAGTGTGATGTGATGGGCCTCCAAAGGCCATGCCCAAATGTAGGAAGGGTGTAGTCTCATTCTCAGGTGCTGTCAAAGTGCCTCCAAAGGAAACATCCTCCATCCTCTGTGCAAAAAAGGTTTTGGGTGCTCTGCCCAGCCTGTGGGCTTCTCAATCCATGTATGTGGCATACTAACCAAAACTTCTCAAACCAAGTCAACCTGTCCATCGTCCAAGGTTCCAAGGATGTGAGAGCCACTATCTGAGGGTGTTGATTCACTGGATGACTCGTTGCTCTCCATCACATGTGCCAAAGTCCCGCAATAAGGCATAGCATCTCGTGCACAACCCAATATGTCCCTCAAAGAACCATGTCAGGGCCATTCAAAACAAAGCAGAATATAAGACAAAGCAAATCGATGTTCATGAGACATGTTAGTCCTTAAATCCTGCAAAGTAAGTTGATGTCTAAGATACAAGCCATGTAAACAATTCACCCCGACATCCACTTCAAATATCACACAGGCCCAAGACGTTACGAGGGTTGCCAAGTTTAAGTATGGGAGGGCCTTCATCCAACCCTATTAGGTGTGCCACCTAGACATGAAGAAAATAACCTAGTTAGAGGGATATGTTCTGAGAGTGACAAGGGAAAGTAAAAACCCATCAAGAGCAAGTGTGAATGTGATATGGTATTAGGCTTACTTCATGGCTTGTGGTATCCATTTCTATGAGTGCCTTTGTAGAGGTGGTGCTTGCTTGCTTTAGATACCATTTCCTCGGTACTTTTTGCATTCGGAATGCCTTATTTGCCTTTTGATACCCAGTTACCATTTGCAAGTCCCCTTTATAAGGTTTCAACCTTTATTCCTTTACTTTTTACAGGGTAGTTGTCCTTTATAATTGGTGCATTCGTTCACATTCGGACAAGGGTGATTACCATTAGAGTGGGTAGAGCTTAAGCTGGCCTGAGGCTTTTATGGTGCCTTTTATAATTTAGCAATAACATATAGATAGAGTAGTTGCATCATTCCTCTGGGTCTTTAGTCCCTTCTTCTCATGAGAGAATGGGTCACAGTCAAAGTTTTGGATATGTGAAAGGCTTTATGATGGAAATGTTAAGCATGGTCGGGAGTGGAACGCTACCCTTGGGAGGCCCCCCCAGTATTTCCACTTTTGCATGGGCGGTGAAAAAATGGGACTAGGGCACAAAAGTTTACCACCAAGGTGAAACAAGGCAACCAAGACAATTTCTCAAGCAAGGGATCCACTATCTAACTTCAACCAATGACCCTTGTCCACATGTGCAATAAATTAAACACAACACTTTGCATGAAAAAGGACTAACCATACCTCATGGTGACTCTAACTTACTATGCCCGATCAAATGGGCAACTTGAATGTGATGAACCTTGGTTGATGCAACTGAGAGGAAAATCAGGGGGGTTGTTGGGATGCCATTTTTGGACATGATGATAATTATCATCATGGTGTATATCATGTTTTCCATTGTGAGCCTCGAGACATGATATCCTCCAGTTACCCCTAGGCATGTGGGGGTAACATCTGGGGCTTCTCAACCCGTGTATGTGGCATACTGACCAAAACTTCTCAAACCAAGCTGATATCTCCATCGTGCAAGGTTCCAAGGATGTGAGAGCCACTATCTGAGGGTGTTGAGTCACCGACTGACTCACTGCTCTCCATCACACGTGCCAAAGTCCTGCAATAAGGCACAACATCTTGTGCACAACCCAAGATGTCTCTCAAAGAACCATGTTAGTGCCATTCAAGACAAAGTAGAATATAAGACAAAGCAAACCAATTTTCATAAGATGCGTTAGTCCTTAAATCTCGCAAAGTAAGTTGATGTCTAAGATACAAGCCATGTAAACAATTCACCCCAACATCCCCTTCAAATATCACCCAAGCCCAAGACCTTGCGAGGGTTTCCAAGTTTAAGTATGGGAGGGCCTTCATCCAACCCTATTAGGTGTGCCACTTAGACATGAAGCAAATAACCTAGGTAGAGGGATAGGTCCTGAGAGTGATAATGGAAAGTAAAAACCCATCAAGAGCAAGTGTGAATGTGATATGGTATAGGCTTACTTCATGGCTTGTGGTATCTATTTCTACGAGCGCCTTTGTAGAGGTGGCACTTGCATGCTTTAGAAACCATTTCCTTGGTACTTTTTGCATTCCGAACACCTTATTTTCCTTTTGATACCCAATTATCATTTGCAAGTCCCCTTTATAAGGTTTCAATCTTTATTCCTTTACTTTTTACTGGGTAGTAGTCATTTTTAATTGGTGCATTCATTCGTATTCAGACAGGGGTGATTACCATTAGAGGGGGTAGAGCTCAAGCTGGCCTGAGGCTTTTATGGTGTCTTTTATAATTTAGCAATAACATATACATGGAGTAGTTGCATCATTACTCTGGGTCTTAAACCCCTTCTTCTCATGAGAGAACGAACCACAACTGAAGTTTGGGATATGTGAAAGGCTTTATGATGGAAAATGTTAAGCATGGTTGGGAGTGGAACGTTACCCTTGGGAGGGCCCCCCAATATTACCACTTTTCCTTGTGTGATGAAAACACGGGACTAGGGCACAAACGTTGACCACGAAGGTGAAACAAGGAAACCAAGACAATTTCTCAAGCAAGGGATCCACTATCCAATTTCAACCAATGATCCTTGTCCACATGCCCAATAAATTAAACACAACAACTTTGCATGAAAAATGACTAACCATACCTCATGGTGACGTTGGCTTACTGTGCCTGATCATCTGGGTAGCTTGAATGTGATGAGCCTTGGTTGATGCAACTAGGAGGCAAATCAGGGGGGCTACTAGGCTACCATTTGTGGACATGTTGATCATCATCATCATGGTGTAGATCATGTTCTCCATTGCGGGCCTCGAGACATGATCTCCTCCAGTTACCCTTAGGCATGTGGGGGTAACATCTAGCTCCAACACGGGGACATGTGCTCACTGTAGAGAACATTAGAACCTCAACATATTTGGTTGTCCAAGACCTACAATATTGCGTCCACTTCAACCAACAAAGCAGTTTAAAAGTAGCATCCATCGTCTGTCAGTGATAATCCAAAACCATACTTAAAAAGAAAAAATTTCCTTAACTATGACATGATAAAGCAAAAATTTCAATGATAAAATGTAAAATGCAATTTCTTAACATGTATCGATCATATGTACAAATGAAAAAGCAACATGTATATGCAAAGCTATGCATCTATACTATCATGATATGAATGATGCAAGATATTTACAATGCAATGTAGGATGCAAATGCTTACCCTAACCTACCTACCCTAATCTTTGTTAGTTTAAGAATGCTAGGTATAATCATATGACCAATAAAACCATCCCAGCATTGTATTAGAATGTCTACCTGTGTGCTTCATCCCAATCCAACATAAGGACAAGTCAAGCACAGAAAGATCATGAGTCAGGACGTACATCGTACCATAACTAGTCATAAAATCCAGCACATGGAGGCGGGAGGGAGGGACAAAATCATGCAAGGGATCATCACCACAAGAATGCTTAATCCACCTCTGAATAGGGTTGCAACAAGATAAAGACTCATAGGGATGATTTAGAGACTCCGATGGTTGATTACCCTAGACCTCATCACTCCCTGAGACCTTGGAAGGGATGAAGAAGAATTTGGAAGATGATCGATAATTGTTTGATGGTTGATTACCCTGGAGCTCATCATTCCCAACTGCATCCTTAATGTCATAGCGGGGTGAAGGAAAAGAAGAAGGATGCAAACAAACATATTGTTGCGGACAAATCATGACCTCATATTCATCAAGGTTAGAGCATACAAGCTGTTGAAAATCTTCCTTGCAGAATAAATCCAAGTGCTCTATTAACCCCCATCCTAGCGGTAACTAAGGAGATGATGTCTTGAGGCCTGTAGGTAGCAGACATGGAGTGTTGAGAGCCAGATTTACCAGCAAATCCCACATTGAGTAGGAAAATCCCCTCCTCTCCACCACGCTTCACCACTCATCGTCAGCAACAGAGCATCATCCGCCACACCAACTTAGTCAACATAAGACAACAGGTCTTGCTTCATGAGGTAACTAGTCCAGTCTCATGGTAAGTGTCACGTTAATATTTGAAGCATTTGAGCACGTTGCAAAGATTGTTTTCTTGATTATGGAACATTTTCTTGGAAACTATATCTTTTGCCTAATTTCACCTTGGTGGTTGGCATGGTATCCTAGTAAGTTGGGCACCCTCGGGAAAATGGTTGCTACTAGGGGGTCTCCTTGAAGGGTCATTGTACCATTCCCACCCATACTTAGCACTTTCCACACTTCCCTTATGTTTCCTCATCTTTTGGGTTTTTGGGTTCATTGACCCCAAGAAGGGCTTGTACCTCATTTCATGGGAAGAAGGGGCTAAAGGCCCAAAGGTGTTGCAAGTGGCACTGTAAAAATCAAAATCCATAATTGATCCTTCTAGATGCTCTCTCTAAGGTCCCGAGAGCAATAAATCACTTCTCTATAAAAAATAAAGAACATTTTAATAGAAAATAAATAAAAAGTATCATGCTTGATGGGGTAATGCATTGCGGTGTTCCTTAATTTCCAGTGCATGTAGCATTGAATGTGTTCTAACTTCAAGTGGCATTGCGATGCAATTTTTCTTTCCATTGCACATAGCACTCAATGTTGGGATCATAAAAAACAAAAAAAAGTAAAGACAAAAAAAGGGTTTGGAAAAATGTTGCATCGCAATCGAAGGGATGCAACGCACCCTCCACAAAGTCACCCATAAATGAGACAATAGGAGCCTTTGATATGTCAAGAACCCCATGTCCAAGAGTACTTCCCCCAATTCACCACATACTCACTACATGGTGTAGAGAGGGTCTTCTTGGCAAACATTCCTTGACTTGGGGATTGGCCTACCCAATAGGGCACCATGACACCCTTCCCATACCTAAATTGGGAAAAGTTTATAAGGTCTTTGAGCATTTGTTTAATTTGAAAAGGGGGACTTAATGCACTTGTTTGGGTGGTTATTTTATTAGTTGTGGCTTACTTGGCATGATTCATATGACTTGTGGACCCTTGGAGGGCGTATTTGCTTGTCTTTGCAGGACCTTGCCTAGTGAAATTCATACATGAAGGTACTAAGCCGCTTGGACCTTCATAGGGGCATGAAAGTCCATTGGATGGGTGTTGTGCCCCAGACATTGGAGGCCTAGGATGATGAGTGTTGCACTTTGGATGATATCCCTAACACATGGGCATGGCTTTTAACCATGGAGAGAAGATGACGCCACCCTCCTATGACCAAACATCCCTCTTTTGTAGTATGACGTCAACATTTAGAAGGACGTTTGGCATCTTTAGTGCACTTGGTAGTGTTGTGGGCTTGTACCCCCACTCTTTTTCTTGATTTGGGGATGATGTGTTACCTTAAGGAGCATGACATCCTAGACTTTGGAGGCTTACCTTCACACTTTCCACCATGGAGAAGAGTCTTGTGGGCTTACATGCCAATATTTTGTCATTTTTCATCATATTGTAGCCTATGTGGACAAAAAGAGCAAAACGATTTGCTAATTAAGCATTGTAACTTTGGTTTTGGACTAAAATTAAGGATTTAATTGTAAATGTGGACAAACATGACTTGGGGTTTTCCTATATAAATAGAGGCAAATCATTTTTCATTTGGATATAACTTATCACTACTAAAAATACTCTTTGGACTGCAATTTCGACCCTCTTGGAGAATTTCGTTATCTCTTTTTCTTGTGCAATTTGCTCTTGGAGGACTTGTACTAGTGCGCTATCTTCTTGGGAGCTTGTGGTGAAGTGTTATGGGATATGTCTTGGTTGAATAAGGTTTTCTTCATTCATTTCTTGGTCTAGTAAGTGAATTTTCTGCAATTTATGGTGATTTGCTTGGTAAATTCAAGAATTTGTTGGAAAAACCCTAGGAGGAGTAAGATTGTTTACACCGTCCATAGCACACAATATTTCTTCATCTAGCTAAAAGCACTCAAGGTTTGCTTCAAGAAGTAGGAGTGTCTACACCCTTGAAGTAAATCTTGACCAGGGTTTGAGTTCTAGGGAGTAAGACGGTTTACACCCCTAGAAACCCTAAACCCAAGTTTGGCCTTGATTGTGAGTTAATCAATTTAGAAGAAGGAAACGTTTTGGGTGCTATAAGGGTTTAGCCCTAATTCCTCTCTACTCTTCTATTTGGCTTAACTCTCTTTCAAGCAAGTGACTCCATAACCCAATTGTTTAAAGGCACTAGTCTCAATTGATCTTCTCTCTCTCTCTCTTACTTTCTTATTTCATGATAAAAGCAAGTGATTGGTTATTAAATGGTTGATGAACTTTGAGTTTAACTTGTTGTTGTTATAAACTTTTAACTACAGCCATTAGGGTTGCTTCTTTCTGCTGCTATATTTCATTTATCTCACAATTTAACCGTGGAAAAGCTTGTTAAGAGTTTCATTTTGAGCTATTCATTTGTTGATTTCTATGGTTAAATATTGTTGTTGTTACAATTTACTTATTGTTGATAACACTTGTGTAGCAGCTAATCTAACTGTCAAAAGTAGTGCTTAAAGGCTTAATCATTATCTACTAGTTGTTGGTTTTTATTACATATCATTTATTGCAAATTTTGATGGTGGTTTCACGCAGTTGTTATGACTTTACCATTGTTGTTATAAATTACTTTTTGTTGCATTTTGGAAAGAAAGCATAGCTTGCAAAGTCCTTAGTGGTTAGCAACTTACGTTTTGATATTTGACTTGGAGTTTTGTTTTCTAACGTGTGTTTTGTATGTACTCATCATCCCTTTCTCAAGCCTCTCTTAGAGTAGCCTCAACCACCCTCTTCAAAGTGACCAAAAGAGGGGCCTTTTCCATGCTCGTGCTCATTTCGCTTTATCCCCTCAAGGTCACCTGGGAAGCCTCCCTTGTGTTGGATTTCTCCATCACTAAAATGAGGGGGATATCTATTGAGGTGACAGTGATAGGTGTCCTCAGTTGTGTCACACATTTGTTGCTTGGGTTGGGCATTTCCCTAACTACAAATCGTGTGATAACATTTTTGGCGTCGTTTCCGGGGAGGATTTTGAATTCTTTCTGATGCCATAACGACATTTGGCAAGTCTATTCGAAAGGCTTTACCTCTAGCTTGCCCGAGGACTCCATTTGAGGGAAGTTCCTTTTTGAATTTCAACGAACTCTTTATAAAGTTCATTTGGCGACTCCACAATCAAGGAACCCATATTTCAAGAAGATACTTCTCAAAGGGAGGTTTGAACCTTCCAAAGTTTATCGATGAAGGCCTCCTCATAATTCATCCGTTGTCAAAACCTTATTTCAAGGAAGCCTTCCTTTTTCTCCAATGGCTCATCCTTGGGCTAGCAACCTTTACAAGCCACTAAATATGACCAACATCCATGGATACCCCAATATCAAGCCAAAGAATCTCACAAGTGGTTTACACCCCTAGAAACCCCAAACCCAAGTTTGGCCTTGATTGTGAGCTAATCGATTTAGAAGAAGGAAACGTTTTGTGTGCTATAAGGGTTTAGCCCTAATTCCTCTCTACTCTTCTATTTGGTTTAACTCTCTTTCAAGCAAGTGACTCCATAACCCAATTGTTTAAAGGCACTAGTCTCAATTGATCTTCTCTCTCTCTCTTACTTTCTTATTTCATGATAAAAGCAAGTGACTGGTTACTAAATGGTCGATGAACTTTGAGTTTAACTTGTTTTTGTTATAAACTATTAACTACAGCCATTAGGGCTACTTCTTTCTGTTGCTATCTTTCATTTATCTCACAATTTAACCGTGGAAAATCTTGTTTAAGTATTGGACCTAAAAGTGCTTGTCAAGAGTTTCATTTTGAGTCATTCATTTGCTGATTTCTATGGTTAAATATTGTTGCTGTTACAATTTACTTATTGTTTATAACACTTGTGTAGCAGCAAATCTAACTGTCAAAACTAGTGCTTAAAGGCTTAATCATTATCTACCAGTTGTTGGTTTTCATTACATATCATTTATTGCAACTTTTGATGGTGGTTTCACACAACTGTTATAACTTTATCATTTTTGTTATAAAATTACTTTCTGCTGCGTTTTTGGAAAGAAAGCATAGCTTGCTAAGTCCTTAGTGGTTAGTGGCTTACTTTGTGATATTTGGCTTGGAGTTTTATGTTCTAACGTGTGTTTTGAAGGTACTCATCATCCCTTTCCCAAGCCTCTCTTCAAGTAGCCTTAGCCACCCTCTTCAAAGTGACCAAAAGAGGGGCCTTTTCCACTCTCGTGCTCGTTCCACTTTATCCCCTCAAGGTCACCTAGGAAGCCTCCCTTGTGTTGGATTTGTCAATCGCTAAAACAAGGGGATATCTATTGAGGTGGCATTGGAAAGTGATAGGTGTCCTCAGTTGTGTCACACGTTTGTTGCTTGTGTTGGGCTTTGCCCTAGCTACAAATCATGTGATAACATTTTTGGCGTTGTTTTCGGGGAGGATTTTGAATCCTTTCCGATCCCATAACGACATTTGGAAAGTCTATCGCAAAGCCTTTACTTCTAGCTTTCCCGATGACTACATTCGAGGGAATTTCCTTTTTGACTTTTGATGAATTTTTTATAAAGTTCATTTGGCGACTCCACAATCAAGGAACCCTTCTTTTCAGAAGATACTTCACAAAGGGAGGTTTAAACCTTCCAAAGTTTATCGATGAAGGACTCCTCGTAATTCATCTATTGTCAAAACCTTTACAAACCACTTAGTATGACCAACATCCTTGGATACCCCAATATCATGCCGAAAGAATCTCACAAGTGGTTACCCAAATTCATCGTAAACAATGTTATTACAGTTGATGAACATCTTGACACTATTGGTGTGGCTTTGGAAGATAACGCTATCGAACATGAAGATGTTGCGATGAAGTTACTAGCTACCTCTCTTGATGACGATGTTAAAAAGTGGTTCAAAAGCTTACCTGACAATCACTTGCAGTCATATCAGGCTTTTGCAAATTTGTGAAAAAAGAGATGGACAACGAAGAAGGATAGTGGAATATTATTGATGGAATTTAACCAAATTAAGAAGAAAGAGAACAAAATAGTGAAGGAATTCGATGCTAGATTTGATAACTTGTTCAACCATATCCCAAAGGACTTGTGCTTGTCGGAAGTAGTCATTGTCCTTCTTTATTTGAATGCTTTTGAAGGACAATTTGACTTTATCCTAAAGGAAAAGATGCCTGAAAAATTTAGCAAAAGCTAAAGAATACACCGTGCAGATTGAAGAACATCTTATCAGTTCTAAGATCGAACCTTTTCAGTTTCCCCGTGCCAGAGAAAAACCTAAGACGAAGACGTCAACTAGCAGTGCACATGATCCAGTCACACTTTTGGCTCAAAAGTTTGATCAAATGAAAGCCCAGCTTTTCCAAAGCCAAAATTGGATCAAGAATAGGTTGACGAATTTAAAGAGTCAACATTATGCTCCAAGGCCTCAATTTATTAGATTGCAGAGGGAAAATGCAGGTTGGAAACTGAAGCCACAACAAGAATTGAAGGCACCTGACACCTTGATTCTCATCGGGACGGTTAACATGGACGGATTGTGTGTGCCTTGTGAAGAACCTCATTGGGAACATGAATGTTTGAGACAGAGAGAAGAAGATCCAGGATCTACAGATCGGTTAAACTTTATTGATACAACTTACACGCTCCAGGATGATGAATACATTGACATAACAGAAGAACAGCTTGAAGAAGTCAGGAAGCGGGAAACTAGATAGTTTAGCTTGGAAATTTTGAACCAAATGGATGAAGCTTCAAAGGAGAGGACGAGGAGAAAAGAGATTTTGGCATACTCCAGGAAAAATAAAGCCTTAGTGGCACACCCTCCAACATTGAAGATAGTGCCTCCACCTCCTCCACCACCCATTCATGATCCCGCCTCAGGAACCTGCACCAACCATTGAGGATTTTAACTCAATATTGATGTAACCAACATGATGGGAAAGATAAACATGGTGGTGCCCTTGACTGAGATGTGCAAGATTCCTTCTGTAAGGAAAGAAGTATTGAAAGCTCTAAAAATACAGGATGAGTTTGAAGATCCTCCAATAATATCAAACACCCTCTGCCATGCAAACAAAGAAGATGAGAACCCTCCTTTTTATCTTTCTTTAGGGATCAATGGTCTTCGCTTGAATAATTGCATGTTGGATTTTGGTGCCTTGATAAACATGATGCCATTGAAGGCTATTAATTAGTTAGGTTTGCAGGTTACTCGGCCTTACAAAAATGTGTGTGGCATTGATCCAAGGAGGGTGAAGGTGTGTGGTCTTATTGAAGACCTAGATGTTTATTTGTGTGCCTTTCCAAACATTAATATCAAGATGGATGTAGCAGTCATTGATGTACCTGATGCTTGGGGCATGCTCTTGTCTAGGAAATGGGTTGCCAGTCTTGGTATTTTTCTTAGTATGGACTTGACTCATGTGCATATCCTTATGGGAGATAGGACATTTGATATTCTATACAGTCAACCAACTGCCAAGAATCACTTGAATAATCCAGATAGCCCTGGCTACTGGAGTGATTGTGAATTTGATACGACACCTCAGACCATGGATTATGATCCTTCGAAGTTACCATTTGCTAGAGAATATTATATTGATACAGTATTGCTGAAGACATACAAGTACAAGGAAATACTTGCTAAATACTAGGGAAAGGAGCCAGGATCTATCAAAATACTTAAGAAGGATGGTGACATTAAGGATCAAGAATGAGAACAAGCTATCAAACGTATGGTCAAAGCGGACCCTCCCGCACAACCTTACATTGAAGATATACATTATGTTGAATTTGATGAAGGGAGCCATGCACTCATGTGGGATAAAAGGAAGGGAAAGCCAAAGTATGACAAGAAGAGTGAAGTCCAATGGCTTGGCCCTTACATTGTCAAGAAGAAGTCTGAAAGGGGTCTTATTATCTATCTATCATGGATGGGAGGAAGATGCCATTACCTATTGATGGGTCTATCTTCCGACCCTACATAGATGGAACTTGATGGGCTTCGAGCCCTGGGTAAGTAGGTATATCATTTTCATTTTGCATTGCATTTTTATCATAGTTGCATGTGCATGTCATGGTAGTGTAATATCATTTGTTTGGATGTACATACATATGATTGATTTACATATTGTTGTTCTCGCATGCTTGCATATTGATTGTGATTCACTCTTATGATTGCATCATCATATTGATATGCTAGAATAAAAAATTTATTTTCAAGTTTTGCTCTAGTTATCATTTTTTCCATATGAATAGGGGGTGAGTTCGCCACCCTCCGATGCTTTAAAATTTTGCTTGAGTATGTAGGCATGTGTCATACCAAGAGATGTTGAGGTTCTCATGTGCTCTACGACAAGAACATGTCCTTGTGTAGGAGCTAGATGTTACCCCCCAACGTAGGGGTAACTAAGGCGATGATGTCTCGAGGCCCGTAGGTAGCAGACATGGAGTGCCGAGAGCCATATTTTCTATCAAAGCTCACATTGAGTAGGCAAAGCCCCTCCTCACATCATCAGTAGCAGAGCAACATATGCCACACCAGTTTGGTCAACATAAGACAATAGGTCTTCCTTCATGAGGTAACAAGTTCAGTCTCATGGTAAGTATCACTTCAATATTTGAAGCATTTGAGCATGTTGCAAAGAGTCCTTTCTTGATTATGGAATGTTTGCTTGGAAATTACATATTTTGCCTAATTTCACCTTGGTGGTTAGCATGGTATCCTAGTAAGTTGGTCACCTTCGGGAAAAGGGTTGTTACTGGGGGGTCTCCTTAGAGGGTCAGCGTACCATTCCCACTCATACTTACCACTTTCCAGACTTCTTCCCCCCCCCGTTTCCTCATATTTTGGGTTTTTGGGTTCACTGACCCCAAGAAGGGCTTGTACCTCATTTCCTGGGAAGAAGGAGCTAAAAGCCCAGAGGTGTTGCAACTGGCATTGTAAAAACCAAAATCCATAATTGATCCTTCTAGATGCTCGCCCTAAGGTTCTGAGAGCCATAAATCGCTTCTTTATAAAAAATAAAGGACCGTTTAAAAGAAAATAAATAAAAAGTACATTGCTTGATGGGGGAATGCATTGCGGTGTTCTTTAATTTTCAGTGCACATAGCACTCAATGTGTTCTAACTTCAAGTGGCATTACAATGCTCTTTTTCTTTCCATTGCACATAACACTCAGTGTTTGGATCATAAAAAACAAACAAAAAAAGGAAAGACAAATAAAGGGCTTGGAAAAATGTTGCATTGCAAATGAAGGGATGCAACACACCCTCCACAAAGGCATCCATAAATGAGACAATATGAGCCCTTGATATGTCAAGAACCCCATGCCCAAGAGTACTTCCCCGAGTCCACCTCATGCTCACTACATGGTATAGAGAGGGTCTTCTTGGGAAACATTCCTTGACTTGGGGATTGGACTACCTAATAGGGCACCATGACATCCCTCCCATACCTAAATTGGGCAAAGTTTATAAGGTCCTTGAACATTTTTTTAATTTGAAAAGGAGGACTTAATGCACTTGTTTGGGTGATTCTTTTATTAAATGTGGCTTAGTTGGCATGATTCATATGACTTGTGGACCCTTGGAGGGCGTATTTGCTTGTCTTTGTAGGACCTTGCCCAGTGAAAGTCATTCATGAAGGGACTAAGCCCCTTGGACCTTCATGGGGGCATGAAAGCCCATTGGATGGGTGTTGCGCCCCACACAATTGAGGCCTAGGATGATGAGTGTTGCACCTTGGATGATGTCCCTCGAACATGGACGTGGATTGAAATCACGGAGAGAAGATGGTGTCACCCTCCTATGCCCAAATGCCCCTCTTTTGCAGCATGACATCACACGTTTAGGAGGACGTTTGGCATCTTTAGTGCACTTGGTGGTGTTGTGGGCTTGTACCCCCACGCTTTTGCTTGATTTGGGGATGACGTAGCACCTTATGGAGCATGATGTCCTAGGCTTTAGAGGCTTACCTTCACGCATGCGACCATGGAGAAGAGTCTTATGGGCTTACATGCCATTATTTTGCCATTTTTCATCATATTGTAGCCTATGTGGGCAAAAAGAGCAAACCGATTTGCTAATTAAACATCGTAACTTTGGTTTTGACCTAAAATTAAGGATTTAATTGTAAATGTGGATAAACATGACTTCGGTTTTCCTGTACAAATAGAGGCAAGTCATTTTTCGTTTGGATATAACTTATCACTACTAAAAATACTCTTTGGACTGCAATTTCGGCCCTCTTGGAGAATTTTGTTATGTCTCTTTTTCTTGTGCAATTTGCTCTTGGAGGACTTGTACTAGTGCATTATCTTCTTGGGAGCTTGTGGTGAAGTGTTGTGGGATATGTCTTTGTTGAATAAGGTTTTCTTCATCCATATTTTGGTCTTGTAAGTGATTTTCCTGCAATTTATGGTGATTTGCTTGGTAAATTCAAGAAATTGTTGGAAAAACCCTAGGAGGAGTAAGATTGTTTATACCCTCCATAGCTCACAATATTTCTTCATCTAGCTAAAAGCAGTCAAGGTTTGCTTCAAGAAGTAGGAGTGTCTACACCCTTGTAGTAAATCTTGGCTGGGGTTTGAGTTCTAGGAAGTAGGAGGGCTTACACCCTTAGAAACCCTAAACCCAAGTTTGGCCTTGATTGTGAGCTAATCGATTTAGAAGAAGGAAACATTTTGGGTGTTATAACTTATAAGGGTTTAGCCCCATTTCCTATCTACTCTTGTATTTGGTTTAACTCTCTTTCAAGCAAGTGACTCCATAACCCAATTGTTTAAAGGCACTAGTCTCAATTGATCTTCTCTCTCTCTCTCTCTCACTGTCTTATTTTATGATAAAAGCAAGTGATTGGTTATTAAATGGTTGATGAACTTTGAGTTTAACTTGTTGTTGTTGTAAACTATTAACTACAGCCATCAGGGCTACTTCTTTCATTTATCTCATAATTTAACTGTGGAAAATCTTGTTTAAGTATTGGACCTGAAAGTGCTTGTCAAGAGTTTCATTTCGAGTTATTCCTTTGTTGACTTCTATGGTTAAATATTTTTTTTGTTACAATTTACTTATTGTTGATCACACTTGTGTAGAAGCTAATCTAACAGCCAAAACTAGTGCTTAAAGGCTTAATCATTATCCACTAGTTGTTGGTTTTCATTACAAATCATTATTGAAACTTTTGACAATGCTTTCACGCAGCTGTTATAACTTTATCATTGTTGTTATAAAATTAATTTCTAATGCGTTTTAGGTCAGCAAGCATAGCTTGCTAAGTTCTTAGTGGTTAGTGGCTTACTTTGTTATATTTGGCTTGGGGTTTTGTGTTCTAGCATGTGTTTTGTAGGTATTCATCATCCCTTGCCAAAGCCTCTCTTCAAGAAGCCTCAACCACCCTCTCCAAAGTGACCAAAAAAGGGGCGTTTTCCACTATCGTGCTCATTCCTCTTTATCCCGTCAAGGTCACCAGGGAAGCCTTCCTTGTGTTGGACTTGTCCATCACTAAAATGAGGGGGATATCTATTGAGGTGACAGTGATAGGTTCCCCTAGTTGTGTCACACGTTTGTTGACTAGGTTGGGATTTTCCCTAGCTACAAATCATGCGATTACATGATCAAAATAATATGTATCAAACCCCCCAGGATAAGACCGGACATCATCATGAGATTGCTGCAATAAATCATCCCTGGGTGGTTGGAACAGATCTGTAATCATGTCATCTTCACATTGTCAAGCTTCTGAAATAGTAGCAATCACATATGGTTGTTGTAAAGGCAACAATTGAAAATGACCTTCAATGTCGTAAATGGGATCTTCACCAGGACAAATCATATCCCATTTATGTCTCCCAACATGTATAAACTCATCAATATTGTTAACCACATCATCACTTTCACTATAACATGAAGGGTATAATGCATTCAAGGGTTCCTCTAGCATATCTTAACTTTCCCATGCATCATCGAAAACTTGGGAGGGAGTGTAACTTACCACATTTTTTTCTTCTTGTGTAGGAGGAATGCAGGCTTGGATGACTTCATCATGTGGAGGAGCACATATCGACACCTCGTCTTCATGGGGAGCCTCTTTGTGGATTAGGTCTTCAACAAGGTGTGTTTCATCAAAGTATTCGTCTTCAACATATTCACAAGGCAACTCATTTTCTTCTTGGAAATCTTCCTCATGATTCCCCTCATTAGGCTCTCGTTCTTCAATCAAGTCTTCATTGTCTGCAGTGGAATCATGAGGTAATTCTTTCTCCTCTTAAAAAGGTTGGTAACCATGTTCATGAACTTCTTCCTCAGGTTCTTTCCTTGCAAATGTGTGATCTTCAAGGCTCTTATTCAATGCATGCTCAAGATATGAAAGTTCTTCGTTATTAAACTCTTCACTTTCAATAGATTCTTCCTCTTGGTCATGGTGCACTTTTATAAGGTCTCGTGTAAAAAGGTCCGAGAAAAATCCTTTCTTTTTCAAGGCTACGACGAGCCCTTGAAGAGTGTTTTTATATGTCTGGCATTTTGGTTTTGAAAACTCAAGAAACCTACTAATGAGATTTGTGAAAGACGATATACCTTTTGGTTCGCAACAAATCTTGATCCATTCTTGTATAAACAATAGCAAGGAAAGTATAAACAGTTTTACTAGTACATCCTCATCTCTTGCTCTTATCTCATGTATGTACTTCAAGAACTCTACAATGTGAGTAATAGGCAAGCCTCTGAATCTTGGAGAGTTCTCCAACTATCTTATGTCAAAATCATGTGGGTATCCCCAAAAACTTTCAAAAACAATAAAAGGATACATTTTCTCCCAGGGTGCCATGATTCCATCACTTGAGAATACCCAATATCACAATGTTGAGAGTAGGATGACATCTGCAAATATATTAGTGGAGTCGCTAGATGATCCCTCTAGGATCATCAAAGGAAGGTGAGGGAACTACCCTTAGTGGAGTCGCCAGGTAAACTTGAGAGGTAAGGGCTTCGAGAAAAGTTTACCAAATATATGTCGTAGAGGAGAATGACTCAATCCTCCCTGACAACGGTGCCAAAATGTTATCACAGGATTTGTACTTGTGCAAAGCCCCACAACAAGTCCCTAAATCTTACGTAACTATGGAAAATTCTACCACTATCAGCTTAGTAAGAAATTCCCTCATTTTAGTGATGGAGGAGGTCCACCATAGGGGAGGTTTCCCCGATGACCTCAAGGGATCAAAGTAGCAAGTAAAGTAGCCAAAGCCTACCGCCCCCTCTCTTGATCACCTAAAGATTAGTCTAGGTCACGACGCTATAGGAGATATGAAGTTGTTTGAGTACCTTCCCGAAACAAGAACACTTTATATCATATATGTAATGACTTCCAAGTTGAAACATGCAAGAAATGCCACTTGAAGACACTAGACATTGGAAGTTGCTATGATTGTTATGAATTTGCAGCGATGAACAACAATACAACAACAATGAATGAATCACAATAGCAACAACAATAATGCTTCTGAAATGCAACAATTGATAAGGAAAACTTGGAATATATCCAGTAGATTAATATCCACAATTTCTGAGTATGATAAACCACCTTTAGATCAATGTATGCAACAAATTAAAGTGTTATTAAGTGGTTGCAACAAACTTTTGCAACGACAACAAGTTTACTAATGAGTTAGTGAGTGTTAGTGTTAGCAAAATTAGTAGAGAGCTTAAGAGATTTGAAAGAGAGTGTTTGTTGATCAAATCACCAGGAGAGAGCTTAGAGATCAGTGCCTTTGAGGACTATGGAGTCTTTAAAAACCGAGAGGTGGGGTTTAAACTCTAAGGTGCTAGCACATTAAGGCCTTAGGGTTTAAACCTTAAAGAGAAGGATTGCTAGAGTGCAAGCACTTTTGGGCTCTAGCATCCTTTTCTCCCTTCTTAATGCTTCAACTAGGTTAAAATCAAATGTGTAGGGATAAAAATAAGCAAAAAGTATCCACAATTTGACCCTGCAAGCAAGACGCATAAGTAGAAGAGCTAGATAGCCCCCAAGAGAGGGCGAAAACTTCAGACTTGTCTCTCACAAATGATGAGTAATGATGATGATATAATGATATGAGAAGGTGGCATATTTATATCAGGCCACCTTAACCAATTTGTCCACATAAGTTTGTCAACAACAAATTAGAAGAGGGCAAAGCCCTTCATTTGCCTCAACAATATGCCAGAAATACAAAATACATAAAATAAAACCCTAGAAGGGTGGTGTCATATGCTATAAAGGTGACATCATGCTCAAGGAGTGAATTGTTGGGCCTCCAAAGGCCATGTGTCATGCCTCCAATGCTCAAGAGTGTGAGGTGAGGTGTCTCCTCATGCCAAATCATCCTGTAACCACATCATCCATTAAACCCTAGCCTCCAATGCAATGTCAAGGGCTAGAGTGTGACGTCATAGGCCTCCAAAGGCCACGACCATGTGCTAGAGGGATGTAGTCTCATCCTTAGGTGTTGTTAAAGTGCCTCCAAAGGCAACGTCCTCCATCCTCTTTGCACAAAAGGTTCTAGATGCTCTGTCCAGCCTGTGGGCTTTTCAGCCCATGTATGTGGCATACTGATCAAAATTGTTCAAACCAAGCCCATTTTTCCATCTTCAAAGGTTTCGAGGATGTGAGAGCCACTATTTGAGGTTGTTGATTCACCGAATGACTCACTGCTCTCCATCACACATGCCAAAGTCCTACAATAAGGCACAACATCCTGGGCACAACCTAAGATGTCCCTCAAAGAAACATGTCAGGGCCATTCAAAACAAAACAGAATATAAGACAAAGCAAATCAACGTTCATAAGACTTTGGCATGTGTGATGGAGAGCAGTGAGTCATCCTTAAATCCTGGAAAGTAAGTTGATGTCTAAGATACAATCCATGTAAACAATTCACCCCAACATCCCCTTCAAATATCACCCAAGCCCAAGACGTTGCGAGGGTTGCCAAGTTTAAGTATGGGAGGGCCTTCATCCCACCCTATTAGGTGTGCCACCTAGACAACAAACAAATAACCTAGGTAGAGGGATAGGTCCTGAGAGTGACAAGGGAAAGTAAAAACCCATCAAGAGCAAGTGTGAATATGATATGGTATTAGTCTTACTTAATGGCTTGTGGTATCCATTTCTATGAGTGTCTTTGTAGAGGTGGCGCTTGCTTGCTTGAGATACCCTTTCCTCGGTACTTTTGCATTCTGAACCCCTTATTTGTCTTTTGATACCCAATTATCATTTGCAAGCCCCCTTTATAATGTTTCAAGCTTTATTCCTTTACTTTTTATTGGGTAGTAGTCCTTTATAATTGGTGCATTCATTCGCATCCAGACAAGGGCGATTACCATTAGAGGGGGTAAAGCTCAAGCTGGCCCGAGACTTTTATGGTGGCCTTTTATAATTTAGCAATAACATATAGATAGAGAAACTGCATCATTCCTTTGGGTCTTCAGCCCCTTCTTCTTATGAGAGAATGAAGCACAGTCGAAGTTTGGTATATATGAAAGGATTTATGATGGAAAATGTTAATCATGGTCGAGAGCGAAATGTTAACCTTGGGAGGGCCCCCCAGTATTACCCCTTTTCCCTAGGCGGTGGCAACATGAGACTAGAGCACAAATGTTGACCACCAAAGTGAAGCTAGGCAACCAAAACAATTTCTCAAGCAAGGGATCCACTATCCAACTTCAACCAACGATCCTTGTCTACATGCCCAATAAATTAAACACAACATTTTGCATGAAAAAGGACTAACCATACCTCATGGTGATGTTGGGTAACCATGCCCCATAACCTGGGATGCTTGAATGTGATGAGCCTTGGTTGATGCAACTAGGAGGAAAATCAGGGGGCTTCGAGTCTGCCATATGTGGAGACATTGATCATCATGATCATGGTGTAGATCATGTCCTCCATTGCGGGCCTCGAGACATGATCTCCTCCAGTTACCCCTAAGAATGGGGGGGTAACATGTCCAAGACAAGTCGACCTAAAAATAGGGTGCATTGTGCAAGAATAGTTGGCACGTGGCAGTGTCTTCGTCTCCAATAAATCTCTCAATTGGGGTGCATTTGTCATGTTGAAAATATCATGCAACTGGTCAACTAGAGGGGCACACATTTATAGGTCAAATCATCATGATGAAAAAGGTTGATTCCAAACATAGACTAGGGTTCTCATCACCACTGCCAAATATAGGTTGTACCAAAAAAATGTGATGTGATCAGAATTTGCTGAAAATTGAAACTTGACTCTGTTACTGGAAGGGTGATTCGGGGTTGTAGAAAACATAATTTTGACCTATATTTTGGCTTTCTTGGAATGACTTGAAATTTTATCCCCACATTATTCACCATAAAGTGTGCCCATAAATATGACCAAATCACAAAACGTTGAAACGCAAATTATGACCTCATTTTTCATTTTCTAGGATCATCACCAAATTCTACCCACATGCTATTTTCAATAAAGGCTAGTATCTAAAATTGTATTTATTTTGAAAGCATAATGACCCTAATTTTGAGTCTTGACCTAATTCTTGACTTTATCTAATTGCCTCCAAAAAATTGAATCATATACTCAACTTTAGAAAGGGTATTGAAATATTCAAATATATGATTAGATTTTTAATATGTGAAATATTCAAATATATGATTAGATTTTTAATAATCAAAATAAAAATATTTGTTGATAATGATACTTATTTGTAAGAAGTTATAGATAAACAGATATCAAGAGAGTTTTAAGATTGAAATTTTTATGAAGGGACAACCTCTCTTCATGTGGAAAGTCACTATTATTAAGAAACATTTGCCCTCTTGTGGAAAGTCACTATTATTAAGAAAGAAACATTTTTCCTAAGGCATGAACCCCTTTACTATTTGGAGCAAATGTGGTTTAAATGGAAATGATAAGTTTAAATAAAATGATAATGAATGAATTATATATATTTAATTTAAAATTTGTAATTTACATTGGAAATAAATATCTCATATTTGATAAAAAAAGTACATGCTAATTAAAAACCACTTTTTTTTATAGTTTTTTTCATATAGAAGTAAAAGTTTAAAATTAACTAAGTATTTCTTACCTTTCATAAAATTAAATTTGATTATAGAACACCCTAATATTATTTTATAAATTTTTAATCCATGAATGCAAATATTATTATTATTTGTTTTATCCACAATCAAAACATATTATTTGTCTAAATGTTTTGAGTTTTGGTCCTTCCTTTTCACCAAACATAAATTTGGAGGAGATTACAATTGTTTTTTTCTTTAAATTGCATTTCTGAATGCATAAATGGATTCAGTGTGCTAAAACAACCATGAGGCACTCAAATTATACAGACTTAGCAACTCAAATATGTAGATCCAACAATTTATTGCCAGATTTTAGGAAAATTTTTACAGAAAATATCTCAGAAAAGGGCCAACACGTAGAACCTTTAGACTACCACTTTTTAAAAACCCCCATTATCATCATCATCCACATCTTCATTATCATTTTAAAAATAAATTCATAACTTAAAGATCATACATTTTCTTATCTAATTTAACTTAGAATATACATCAAGTTCTTGAGTCTAATAATTGCACACTCTCTTTTCAAGACATAATATTTTTATCAATTTGACAGTTATGGTAAGAGGTCTTTATCAAAATAATGAACCAACCTTAAATATGATTATTTTAGTCATAATATCTTTATGAATCTAATTAACAACATTAATATGCAAATTATGGAGCATAGTGACAAAATGAACAAACTATATATATTTAATTAAATTAATTTCATATATATTATTGTTTAGAAATAATAATATAAGAATTATTAATTTATATTATTGTTTATAAATTATAATATAATAATCATTAATTTATATTATTGTTTAGAAATAATAATATAAGAATTACTACTTTATTATTAATGAATGGATATGATCAAAAGAATTAATACTTTGTTATTAATGAATAGGTAAGAAAAACATTTTAGCACATAGATAAGGATCATAAAAGGAAGTCATTTATGAAATAATAATAATTAAAAAACTTGAAAAACCTACGAAATAACTTAATCACCCATCGCCTTGCATTAAAACCTGCAAATCATATGGTGTAATACAATTAAATAAATCGATCGCTAATTAGACATACCCTTTGATCTAATTTCAATCTCATGGAAATATCTTAAATGCTTGATGAAAGGTGAGATGCACTCATGACAATGACAACATCTTAATGACAAAAAGTTGAAATCCCAAAATCCATTCCATGCAAGAATTATGTATTCAATATTAGATCATTGATGCATACGATTGTGCCTTACTAATTAAAAAGCAAGAATCCTCCCCCATATGGGTTGCTTTTCTATAGTATTTTTAGCAAGCACAGAAGGGTCTCTGGTCATAAATCCATTGTGAACATGATTACATGTATGTGATATCATATGCTTTTGTATAATGGCAGGGCTTGGTAGTAGGGTGAACATGATTACATGTATGTGATTGTAATGTCCCCATTTTGGGACATTATAACATTACAAAGTGTTATGCTTAACAGAGTAGCCAGATAGGGGTGACAGAGAGTTCGAGAGATATTGAGGGGTTTTATTGGGCCTGACTTGCATCGTTCATCATCATGATCCATTCCGCACAGCTTGGCTTTGGTTCCGTTGCATTTCAACGATTTCCGTAATTTTGAGTTATTATGGGTCATATCTTAATTAAATTCACTAAGAATGTCATAATGGGCATATTACTTGGAGAAACCTCTTAGTGTAATAGCTCATCGGAATCGGGAGGAAGAGCATTACAGGATAAGATGATGAGAAGTGACTTCCAGTGGTCGGAGAAGCCATCAGATGGATAAATCACTTTTTAGAGGTAAAATGGTTAATTAATTAATTAAGTGATTTAATCAAGGAATAATAAAATAAAGTGGAAGTCACTTGGAGGGAAAAGGTCAACAACGAATTAGGGTTTCATGAAGCTATAAAGGAAGGGTAAAGCAACCTAATTCATTATGCATTGTTATGATTTGATGTTGAGAGTTCCCAGAGGAGGAAGAGAGTCGACCTTGTTGTTTTGTGGATTTCTGGAGGAAACCACCACCATTGATCGGTTTCGGTGTTGAGAGACACACCCTAGCCCATCGGAGATACCAGCCAAGTATTTCACCGAGCTATTCAGGAGAATCCAGTACAGTGTGCGCAACTCATCCAGTGAGGGCACAAGTCAGATTTAGGGTTTGAGGAGTTGCATGAGGACAGAGCTCTGATTACATTTTCCTTTCGACCTAGTTGAGATCCAGCCAGGGCGCTTAGATTGAGCTACTTCCCATCAGATTCTGACGGTGGAATCATTCAGAGCGCAGAATCCGGCCATTTAGGGCGCAACTCTTTCGGACAGACAGTTGGGGGTTGCATGCAGAGTATCAGAGCAGATTCGGGCAAATCCTTCTGACCCAGTTCCGCATTTGGCGAGACGATCATTTTGAGCCCTATAGCAGCATATTTTGTTAGTGGAATCCTTTGGGGCGCATTCAGTGTCCCAGGAGGTGTGCAAACCCCCCAGGGGTCCAAATCTAGTGCCTCAGAGACCATATCCGAGATCTGGCACTCATCCATTTCAGTCTAGAGGCCAGGGCGCTTCTATTGGAGCAGTTTTCGGCGCATTCCGATGATCAATTCTTCCGGACGAGTTTTCCAGTTGGTAGCGGTTACCGTACTTCTTCAGAATCGCATATTTTTGTCGATCTATCCGTGCATGGATCAGATCTACTATCATCTTCTAATCACGGGTATTTTGATGTTATTTGCTTGTATTCTAATGACAATCCACGAGATCTAGCTGACGATTATATTCTATATTTCCATTTGCTATTGTATTTCCATGCTTGAGTCGTATAATACATGTTATTGAGTAGTTGATGTTCTTTACTTCTGCATGCATCCTTATATGCTATTTAAACCATAAATACGCAACATGCACATGCAATAACCAACATGCACATGAAATAACCCACATGCACATGCAATATCCATCAAGATCTCAAACATACAACTGAAACACATCCAGAAACCCCCTAGTGTATCAGATCTGCAAGACAAAACATTAGATCAGTAGCAAATATCTTGATCAGCGGGATCAAGGATATTACAGTGGTATCATAGCTTTAGTCCTGTCGGCCTGTGACTAAAGTTGATGAGTTCAGTGGGTGACCTAGAAGGCAGAGAGGATGTGGGGAGATAGATATGAGAGGTCAGAGGGCACTGGTAAGGCACCCATGGATCGAGAGGCAACCTTCATGCAGGTAGTCAATGATTTGATAGCCAGTCAACAGACCATGAAGCAGTCTTTGGCACAGTTGGTTGATAGATTAGCTATAGTGGACACCCCGGGCACACCAGCCCCACATGCAGCATAGGGGAACTCGGGGGTAGGCAGTAGACCCCAGACACCTACTCGCACATACACATCTTCGAGTAGGATTCCCAGACCATGGTTCCCTAGTTTTCAAAGGGCACCTCCAACAACAACACAACAACTATTAGCACAGAGGTCTCCCACTGAGGCGGAAGACATTGCGGAGTACAAGAGGGAGTATGCAACGTTGGGTCGTGACTTCCATCATGACATGACACTCGTCGAGTATTGTGGAATTAGGGGCATGAACCATCCTAGAGAACCTCTGAGAGGAGGACAACAGTAGCAACAGGGGAATAACATAGATTTCATCTGGAAAGTTGGTAAACTCACCATACCTTCTTTTGACGGATCGTCCAAATGCACTACCAGAGCTGGGGTACAAAAGTTAGACATGTACTACAAGCTCAACCAGATGGTCGAGATAGAGGCTAGTGACTCTTGCGCATTTGAGGGACGGTTGGATGGACAGGATGATAGTGCATGTCCTTCATCTTCCCCATCAGGTAATGTTGAGGATTCAACACTTCAGCATAGTGGTGACACTTGTGAGGATTCATATGTGTTGGCACTTAGACATGATGAGATTAGGAGGTTGGATGACCTACCTATGGGTGTAGACATGGCTTCCAAGAAGTCATGTATGGAGGATGATGAGATTCCTATGATGAGCGAGCCACATTTTTCATCTTCTTAGTCACCTATGCTAGCCACGACACATGAGGATATCAGTGGCATTCCTGATATGGTGGAGGAGCCTTGTGTGAGGATTGTACACTAGGGACATATGGATCTACAGACCTAGGAGGAGAGACATGACTGGGAGACAGTTGACCTTACACATACCCACCAGTATGGGGAGAGGGAGTCACCTCTTTTGGAGATTCCATTGCTAGATTAGGTTGTGGAAACTGACAGTTTGATAGGATACTCACTTCTAGGACCAGTCCACAGTGATGAGGGTGCACTCTACATGGGTCAGGATGACCATATCTCATGTCTAGACACATCCATATGGAATCTAGGTGCAGATGACATTAGCAGAGTGAGCGCACAGGAGGATACAACTGCCCATACAGGATACAATGCGATTCAGATGGGGGAAGTAGTTGGTGATGGTGTGCAGTGGCATATAGGAGGACTCAGTAGCATAGTGGACAGTGGGCAGTTCAGTGCCTTATCTTTTGAGGAGTGTGTTGTTGGGGATTCCATTGTTGACGCTAGCAGTGAGGAGCATGACGTAGGACCTCAGCGGGACTTTGATCAAGAGTCACGACACTGGACATGACAATTGAGAGACAACGAGAACATGATCATGGCAGACACTAGATGCATGGACGATACACACGCATTGGTGGCAGATTATTGTTGGAGGGCATCGATGGCACATGATAGTTCAGATGGGGGATTTTCCATGGATGACTTTCATACTCTCAGGGAAAGAGTAATTATGATGAGGGCCGACTACCAACAGTTGTTTATGGACAGAGATTACCTATTGGAGGTTGGCGAGATGTATCGCAGGGCCCTAAGGGAGCAAGAGTTGGAGGTGGACCGACTCACTCATGAGTTGGTGAGCACACAAGGATTCTTGGAAGGCAAACATACAACCCCTCAAGAATTAGAGTTCAGATTAGATGAGCTCCTTGAGGAGACTGATCAGAGATACACTATATCTATCTCGACAGAGAGTTAAATATGTTCCTCAGTTACATTGTTGGAGGACGTCCATAGGTCACAAGGACCACCCTTCACGAGGCGTGTTGAGACAGTTGGGCACACATATACACATGAGGATTCCAGAGCCAGGGGCAGTTATGAGGACACTTCCATTTGTGTTCCAGGATTGGTTGACCTTCATGTAGAGGATGACCCCGTAGTACACCCAGGATCCATGATGTTGCAGGTGTATATAGGAGATCACATGAGTATGCAGGGGCATACAGTGATGAGTGGTAGTTCACAGAGACATATAGATATGTGCAGTGGGATTCATGGGGATGCATTGGATTGCAGGGAGGAGACACACTTAGTGTAGCATGGAGATTCCTCCCCTTTGCGGCAGCACATAGTTCTGAGAGATCACCTTCACAGTAGCAGCATCTATCTGGGTGATGATGGAGGGAGAGTGATTGACCAACAGTTTGTGGATTTATCTATTGTTGTATCTGATAGTTGGAGTTTAGACGATGATTCACCATGGGTGCTAGTGGATGAGTTTTTGGTCCAATCTTGGGGATTGACCAAAGCATATGATACTTTTCAGTCCTACAGTCGGTTACAGATGTTTCTGTTAGCTTCTCCTGATACTTTCATCATTGACAACAACATAGGGGGAGATAGACAATGGTAGGGGACATGGAGAGTGGGTAGGCTGAGATCACCCGACAAGAGTGTCTTTATTGCATACAGTAGGATAGGGGTGGATCATCAGAGACAGACAGTTGAGACCTTGGGTGTGATGGTGAGCATCTTAGGCTGTGGGATAAAAGATATCTCAGAGGGTGACACAGATTTAGATTCTCATTGGGATGAGGATGGAGCGCTTTCAACAATTATCAGTATGACACATGAGCAGTTAGTGAGGATTGGAAGTGATGAACTTCCAATTTTTCCATGGGATTCGGGAGTCCATTTGGTTAGTGGGTTGTTTCATCTTATGATGGCCCAGGTTGTGCTAGAGAGAAACATACTTCACACTTGGATGGATTTGAGAGGGCTTGCAGGGACTTGTTCTATGTGGCAAGACATGTTATCCCTATTGATACTCATGATCAAGGATGGAGGTGGTTGGGTAGATGATGATTCCACATAGATACCTTTATAAATTCAGCTTCTTGACAACATGCCCAGTTTTCACAGGTATTTCAGCGTGAGGATCCAGGAGTGGGGGATCCAGTATGTATATTTTGAGCGGACAGTCATGATCACAGTAGTGCAACATCCATGTGATGGTCCCTATTAGAGGCTAGCATGGGACCCTAGGATTATAGGGCTGGGCATTTCATTGACTGATGGAGATGAGTGGATCTTTACAAGGGGAAGTCACTTTGACTTTCCAGTGAGCTTCAATATTGAGGGGAGCATGTCACTTGTTGGTGATTCGTTGAGGTCTTGTAGTACCTCACTATGGCAGCAACATGTTCAATTGGTGGAGGTCGTGTTGGGGTTGGTACGGTCTTGGAGGACAGACTCATTTCAGGTTGAGACCATGTTCTATTTGCAGGAGACTTGTGGTAGTGATATGTTACAGGACTATATTTCACGAAGCATTGCAGTTCACATTCGGATATGGGATCCAGGGATTGGAGTGCTTGGTAGTTTCGTGATTGATGGAGTTGAGTTTCGAGTAGAGTGGTTTCTCGGGGAGTTGACTGGGATTCTTTGGTCGTTGATCATTCTACTCATCAGGAGCATGTGGGTGTCATGCGTGGTGAGCACTTGGAGAGGCCACATCTTGAGGGGAGTCTACCTTGTGTCACATGGGTGGATATCGAACCCCAGTATCATATGTAGTTGGATTCAGTTATTGCTTGAGGACAAGCAATATATCGGCAGGGAGGACTGTAATGTCCCCATTTTGGGACATTATAACATTACAGAGTGTTATGCCTACCAGAGTAGCCAGATAGGGGTGACAGAGAGTTCGAGAGATATTGAGGGGTTTTATTGGGCCCAACTTGCATCGTTCATCATCATGATCCATTCCGCACAACTTGGCTTTGGTTTCGTTGCATTCCGACGATTTCCGTAATTTTGAGTTATTATGGGTCATATCTTAATTAAATTCACTAAGAAGGTCATAATGGGCATATTACTTGGAGAAACCTCTTAGTGTAATAGCTCATCGGAATCGGG
>ML803299.1:80607-100891 GCA_009831015.1 Picea engelmannii
AAGGCTCCTCTCTGCACCATGTCACGGATGTAATGATAGCGAATCTCTATGTGCTTCGACCTGTCATGGAATACATGATTCTCTGTCATCTTTATGCAGCTCTGGTTGTCACATAGGATCGTGGTTGCTTCCATCTCTAGGTCAAATAGATCGGTCAACAGCTTTCGAAGCCATATAACTTCGCAGCTAGCAGAACATGCGGCAATGTACTCTACTTCCGCTGTGCTGAGAGCAATACTGGATTGCTTCCTACTCTGCCACGAGATCATGGCTGATTCCAAACTGAAACAACACCCTGAAGTGTTTTTTCTATCAACAACGCTTCCTGCCCAATCTGAATCAGTATACCCACTCAATGTGAAATCATGATCTCCATCATAATTGAGACCATAATCTAATGTACCCTTAGGTACCTCATCACATGTTTTGCAGCCACTAGGTGAACATGTCTGGGCTCTACCAGAAATTGACTCAACGTGTTCACGACAAAACAGATGTTTGGTCTAGTGTTCGTCAGGTACATCAACGATCCAATAATCTGCCTATACAGTGTGGCATCAATCAAATCTGACGAAGTATCGACCAACAGCTTCAACTTCGCTTCCATGGGTGTATTCATGGACTTGCATTCTAACATGTTGAATCTCTTCAGGATTTCGACTGCATACTTCACTTGGTTAAGGAAGATCCTCTCTGGACTCTGCCATACCTCAAGACCTAAGAAATAATGCATTAGGTCAAGGTCTTTCATTTCAAATTCTGATGCAAGTCTCTTCTTACATTCGGTGATGAGCTTTTCTTCTCCAGTTAAGAATAAGTCATCCACATAAAGCAATAGTATTACTGGCTCATCATTCATAACCTTGAAGTAGAGGTTAGAATCTGCTTTACTTTTGGTAAAGCCTAAGCTCGTCAAGAAACTGTCTATACGGCCATACCAAGCTCTGGGAGCTTGCTTCAATTCGTATAAGGCTTTCTTTAATTTGCAGACATGAGACTTCTTGTCTTCAACTTCAAATCCTTGAGGTTGCTCTATATACACTTCCTCTTCGATGACACCATTTAGGATAAGTAATTTTAGTAAAACTACATTGGTTGATTTACCTTCAAGCCCTTTAGAAACGTTATAAATCTCCAATAAAAACTGAATTTTTGTTAGTTTGTTATGGTTGAGTAAAGTAAATAATATATTAAAACTAACTAAAATATATATTCTTAATTATTATGTTAGTCAAGTTACCTCTTCACCCATTCTTCCATATAACATTAGCGTAATAGTTTATATTTTATTAAATTTATGATAATGTGTCAATTTATTAGGATTGGGTTTTCAAATAAATTTTTATAAAATGTACGGAAAAATCCATCCAAATATTCTATCAATTTTTTTTTAATTTCTAAAAACAAATATAATACAATTGTGTGTATTTTAATGGAAACATAATTTTCCCATCGCATAATACTTATATGAATGTTTAATATTTTATTATGAGGAATTATCAGATTCATAATAAAAACCTAAAAACTTCTCTCAATTTACTTAGGCATTCCCATTCGCTCGCTTAAGAAGTATGCTAGTTATAACAAAGATATAGAAAGAGAGGGGTGCTCCCCTAGGCCCACCATGTTCATATGTAATGTTTACCACTAGAAAACAAAGGGAGGGCACACCTTTTTGTGGGCTCAACTTCTAGAAGAAGTTGGGCGCCCATCTTATGAAAATAGTTGTTAGAAGGGTTGATTTGGGTTTATTTATGTGGGCCCAGTTTCTAGATGAAGCTGGGCGCCATTCTCATGAAGATAGGTGTTAGAAGGGTTGATTTGGGTCTATTTATGCCGAAGGCATATTTAGTGTTAGGTTTTGTAGAAAACCTGTTAATTGGTTGACATGTTTTCAGAAACAACCATCACTGTACATTTATGCTGTACATTTATGCCATCCTTAGAAACAACCATCTCCTCTTGACAAATAATTTTTCTTATTAACTTCCTTGCAACGCTGTTTTCTTTAGAGTAGATATTTTCCGTATTCTGATAAGATATTGTTCTACCGCCTCCGGTGATACGAAAAAACTGGATAAGATATGACTTGAACCCGAGACTTTCAATCAGTTCAGGTCTAAACTATACCTGTCACTCTTTGCACCTCGATTCCGCTTCCTTCGAGATTCGAACTTCGGTCTTCGAGCAAATGGAGGAATTTATGAAAACCGCAACGAAAAATTCGCATTTGGACGGATTTCGACAAAATAATGCAATGACACGAAAGGCAAAAACTTCTACCCGAAGGTCTAAACTTGTAAGTGAGTGACAGTTCGTTATAGTTTTAATGTAGTATTTAATATGTTTTTAAATATTAAAGGAAAGCAATTCCTTATAGTTTTAGTGTAGTATTTAACATATTTTTAAATATTAAATGAAAACATGTTTATGACATGAATGTTTTTATATTTTAAGATTTTTAAAATAGAGTAATTATAAATTAGTTATATAAGTTAAATTATTTGATAATATATCAAATAAGTTATTTTAATTATAATATAAAAATATTGTTATATTTAAATTTAAGTTAGGATTTTTAAAATAGAATAATTATAAATTAGTTATAGTAGTTAAATTATTTGATAATATTTTAGATAATATATCAAAGAAGTTATTTTAATTATAATATAAAAAATTATTATATCTAAATTTAAGAAGAAATCATGGTGAGATAAATAATTAGAAGATAAAAGAAAATTAAGATACTATAAGGAGGTGATCAACTCTAATGTAAAATATTAAAAGTATTTTTATGTTTTGACTAGCTAAAAATGAAAATTAGCATTGCTAAAATAAAATACTCTCACAAGCTTCATAAAACAAGGCATTGGACAATTCCTAAAACACATGGGTATAAAGAATTTGCCATATTTGTGACAAGAGGGTTGAAGATGAAAAGCAATTTTTCTTAGAATGCACTCCATACACCTACATTAGATCACAATTTCAACATATTTGTTATAGTATTGATCTTCCTAACCTTTTAGTTCACCAAAACTATGATGATTTAAGAGCCCTTCACATTAACCACTTCTTTTAAATTTTACATCTATAAATTAAATTATTTTGATTTCACATTGATTATTATATTTTTGCTTATGTATTATTATATTTTTGCTTATGTAGAGAATAATAAATTTTAATAAAAGAGTTTAGAGAAATAAGCTTTAACTATAATCCAAACATAAAGGATGGTGTTGTTTTAAAAAAAAATATTATTATTTCAAGGACTTGAATTTCAATTAAAATTTGTGAAGTATAAAGAGTATTATGGAGAGTGATGACATATGCTCCATTGTTACAGTTAGTTCATCCTCGAGCTTATCCTTAAAGCTTTCCTCAACTTCAATGGTTGTTTTGGCCTCTCCCTCGCGTTCTACTATATTTATTACTCAAAATGTCCCTCTAGATTTGATGCATTTGCACCTAACCTCTTCCTCAACAATAGCGTCGATGGAAACCTCCTCATCCCATTAAATCCAATTTGTTATTGGGGTTTCTATTCAAACTGTATCTACCATCCCTTCAACTAGTGTCACTTCCTCTTCGACTAGTGTAGTTTTGTCCTTAGGTATGGTTGGTGCTTCCTTTCAAATGTGATGAAAATAAGATTTCTTAGCGCATCTCAGCCCCCTAGACTTCATATGGTCTAAGAAGCCCCTACTTTGACCATTCCTATTGTTAAAGATGTTATAGATTAATAAGTTTTTTACAAAAACAATGGTTTATTTGCAGTTCTAATTGTCTCTTGCCAAGATTATATAATTTACACAAATGGATCTCATGTATTTGGAAGTCGAATCTCAAAGAAGAAACCTTTATATATCCATGTGCTAAAGGTTTCTTCATTGTGGAATTTAATTTTCGAGAGCACTGAGACTGGATCTTCAATCTGAGTTATTGGTTTAGGAAAACTATGGTCTTTGCATGAAACCCCTGACTTTATCTTTCCAAAAAGTAAAAAGAATTTTTAATGAAACATTTAAGTATGATGTGATGTTGTGGCATAATGTTACACTATTGAATATATTCTATATCTCAACTTCATTAAAAATGATTTAAATAATATTTAAAATTGTTTTTTCATTAATTATGTATATGATATTTATTTAAATAAAATTGACACTTCTATAGAGGGAGTAAGCTACTTTAGGGGTAAAAATTCATTAAGAATTATTTAAACAATATTTAAGTTTGATTTTCCATTTATGATATTTAAATTTAAAATTTTCAACGTAACACTTCAATAAAGGGGGTAAGCTATTTTAGGGTAAACAAAATTATTTTTAGGTTATGTTTATATGTAGAATTCTATGGAATTTTTAGATATTATTAAAGGGTTTATCTTATTCTAAAGCTATTTTATATTAGAAAATTAATTAAAGTTTGATATTGATAAAAAAAATTAATGTTTTTAAGTTGTTGGATTCAAAAATAAATAAAATTACTACCTAATTACATTGTTTCTTTTAAAAATTTATCTTCTTTTAACGAGTAATAAATAATTAATAGAATGATACACAATATTTAACTTAGAAGTAAATTAGGGAATTACTAATTAGGGGGTATGCTTAATATTGAAGCCTTATTGCTTAGGGGTATGCATGATAGGGGGTATTACATAATCCCCCATCAGCATTAATGTAGAAATCACTTGTACCTGTGTTCATCTCAATCCTTGTTTCTGGAGTGCCATCTCTACACCACCTATCTTTCCAGCGGTGGGTTCAACAAAATCCAAATTTAACTCCGTCCACCTGTGTTCGTCTCAATTCTCGTTTTGGGAGCGCCATCTCTTCACCGCCTATCCTTCCAGCGGTAGGTTCAATGAAATCCAGATTTAACTCGCATTATCTCATTCGTTCATTGTGGCAAAGGCATGAACAGATGTACTATGAAATATATTTCAATGTAAAGCTGGCTGTAAATCTGAATAAGAACAAACATGTTTTGAAATGCATATGTTGGCTTTAACATTGGAATGAAATATATCTTCGTGGAGCAAAAATATGCTTCCATTGTCTGTGTGGTCTGCCCCCATCTGGATGACATGTCTCGAAAAAGGATGAGGCCGATTTTTGAAAATAAGTTACCCCTCAGACTGACGCCTAAGCTAAAGGAAGTGTGTACTATGCAGTGCAAGTCTGCGAACTCATGGTGTATTTCTTGTAGCAACTTCCAAAACATAAAATTTATATCTCATCAGTAAGTTTCAAGAAGAACATGTTGAAGATATTACATATGGGATATCACTGCAATGCCCCACAACCCCTTGGCTACGTGTCTCTCTCTCTCTCCAACAAGATTGAGTCTTATATCACCAAATTACGAAAAATATATCATGTACAGTCCATAGAATTTCCCCTCTTCCAACCCAGGCTAGAAGAGATAATGTATATGACTCAGAACCCAATAATCACAGTCCATGTTGTATTTTCTAAGAACATGGCCTTGCAATGCCCCCTTTTTTTGACAAGTGATCTTGGCTTTACCGCAAATTCGTGTCTGGTTTTTAGTACAATGATTCTGACATTGATAGTGCACTCTTAAGTCCGCTTTCCTGAATCAATTTCGCTGAGTTGGTTCAGTGAAGTTAACAATGCCTTGAATTTTCTTTTTCTCATTTCTCTATGTCAGATAAAGTTTATAGATCTAGATTTGGCACTTAACAAGTACTTATAGTTAGAATAACACACATTTACACACATGGAATTTCTGCAAAGAGGGAGGCAACTTCATCGAGTGGCACAATAGTAAATGTTATCCCCGATTTCTAGGGATAACTAGGAGATCATGTCTCGAGGCCCACAGGTCCTAAACATGGAGTATCGAGAGCAGGATTGACCTGAGCATGGCCCTGGAGGGCCCATCTTTCTTCTTCTTCATCAGACTTGTCCTGTTGGCAGCAGCAACATCCATCACCTTCTGTTTGGACTTGCATCGGAGAAGACTCTTGCTCCATGAGGTAATTGGTCCAGGTATCATGGTATGTGTCATGTTTGATCATTATAACTCTCAGATATATGCATCATATTCCTTTCATTTCTGACGACTGCTTGGATCTTACACTAACCCACTTGACCATGGTTGGGGGGATTAACGGGGTGCCCTAGCAAGCTTTTATCCATAGGTTTTGGTTAGCCACCAAGGGGGATTTTGAAGAGCCATCGTCCGCTCCCACCATATTATCATTTTTACATCTTATCTCCCATTCATCTATCCCATTCCCCTAGTCTGGGCATTAGGATGACCTATTTGGGGGGTTACACTTTATCCTATGGGAAGAAGGGGCTAAAGGCCCAGGAGGTAAAAGCAGCTGGTAAAAGATAAAAGCCATAGAAAATAAAACCTAGAGATGCCTCGCCCAGGAATCCCCGAGAAGGTAATAAAAAGCCTCTCGATAAGAAACAAAAGGGACTCGAAGAAAAATAATAAAACAAGACCTAGCCAAGAGGATGGAGGGTCTCATTGCGAGCCGACCCATTATGTTCATAGGTATCTAGCACTGTGACCTTGCCATTATCTGGTCACCACGCCAAGGCAGTGACCCTTGGTTGCATGGCCAAGGGAAAGGGGGTCTCATCACAAGCCAACCTTATCATTTCTACGAAAATACTCGTGGGTAACACTGTCAGCTCTGGTCACCACGCCAAGGCAGTGTCCTCTGGTTAGACCTTGAAGCAAAAAGAAAGAAAAAGCAATAAATAGAGGAAAAAATAAAGACAATAAAGGGCTTGGAAAGAACTGCATCCATGACAGGTACAGCTCGCCTCCTACAAAGGCACCCACGAATAATACCCACCCTTGGTTTTCACTGTGTCTGGACATCCTTAGACCATACCACCTCGTATTGCATGGCTTGAATGATATCCTTTGGGAACTTTCCTCTTCTTATGGGTGCTGGCCCAATAGGTTACCGTGTCTTTTTCTTCAGCTTTGTATAGTAGGTTAGTGTAATGTCTTTGAGCTATTAGATGATATGCTAGGGGTCTTATGCATGCATTTGATAAAATTAATGATGAAATATGATTGACATTGCTATGATCCCGAGGACTAATGAGCCCATGGAGGGTGAAGTTTTTGATGTGCAGGACCATACCCAACGGACAGGTACCAGGTGGACCGGTACACATGGGGAGATTATCAGTTCGGACCTCCATGGGGCTAAAGAGCCCATCAGATGGTTGTTGGGACCTCATCAGGGGTAGAGACAGGACAATGATTGATCAAGCCTTTGCATAAGAGAAGAAGGAGGACGTTTTCATCCAGGATGCCTTGGTTGAGCCCAACCTAGGGGGATTGACCCATTGCAGGTGGAACGTGTGCTTTCCGATGCCCTAGGACGTCATCTAGGAGTCATGACGTCACTTCCAGTGAGTGGTACCTTGACAGAGCAGTTTGGCACGTGTGGCAGAGTTTGGAGCCCCATAGAGGGCCAACGTTTGCCTTCTAGTGCTGAGTTTTGCCCTAAAAAGGGCCAACGTCTCCCTCAGAGGGGCTAGACATCCTGCTTATTGCTCATTTAGGCTTTTATTTAGCAGTTAAATGTAAAAACAATATGATTTTAGTAGTCATCCTTGTTGGTTGTTTTAATGACCTAATTTTTAAATTAAAGGTCATTGGATGATATAAATTGAGGATGTTTTCCCTCATTTTAAAAAGAACACAACTCACTCTCTTGCGAGATCTGATTTTTAGTGCCCTATTAGGGTTTTTGGCTGAAATAGTAAGGCACAACTTTTGAAGGAGGAGTTTTCTTGGCATTTATGGTGTTTCTTTGAAAGGAAGGTGTTACAACTAGGGTTTGCTTGGATATTTCTTCATGAATTGTAAGTGTTTTTCCTGCAAAACTTCTTTTTGAATGGTTGTAGTTTAAATCACTTGCATTTTACTTATATATTGCTGAATCAAAACCCTAGGGGACAACCACACAAGTAGGTTGTTGTCTCATGTCCCCTGACAAAGAAATCTTAAACCATTGAATAAGAAAATAGAGCCTAGCTTTAACTACACTTGTTTTCTTCATTCCTCAAGCTAGCCGTACCTTTTTTTGAAGCCAAGAAGAGTGAGACGTCCTTAGCCTAGGCTTATTACACTAGGGCCATACCAATCCAGGGTTTGTTGATAGATCTTGTTTTAGCAACGTCTCCCTCATCAAAACCTCTTGTCTTGGTTAAAACTTCCTTATTGTGCTATCCGTTTGCCGGGAAAGAGGAGAGAGCACAAGGCCTTGCCTTTGCAACTCCTAGTAGCTCTCTCTCTCTTAGGGTTTCTGCTTTCAAGGCCCTGCTTTAGCAGCACCTTGAAAACCTACCCTCTAGTCCTCAGAAAACTTTTACCCCTCTTGCGTCCATCACTTGTTGACTCCACTAACCCTTAGGCATTGATCCTTAGACTCTAGTGTTGAAGTGATAGTGACTAAACAAACTTTCAAGACTTTATAAACTTGAAACCCTAACTAACAACTAACCCTAAAAAGCTGACGTCATCCCTAGGATTTTTCATCTTGACGCAACAATCTATTATTTGTGAGCAACTGAATGATGTTTAATGCATTGATTCGATTCAAGGAGTGATTATATTCATTGGATGCTATATTGTTCCAGTATTTATTGACAAGTAACATTATATTTGCCATTGTTATTATTGCAAACATTGACTTCGTCAATATTTACTGCTGTGTTTGCTCATATATTAAATTTAGATAGTCACCGATTTATGAAGTATTAACCATTATTGCACGTACTAGTTTTATAGTTGTCTTGTCTCGCAAGCAGGTGCCTTCTCCGTGGTTATACTTCATTTGACTATCTCTTTGGGCGGTAGTCTGTGAAAGGGGAAACTAGCCTTAATCCTTTGAGCCTTTCCCTTTCAAACCCCAGATTGCCAGGGACGTCTCCCTTGGGTCTAGCCTCCCTAGATAGAAAGGACCTCCCCATTGTGGTGACATTGGGTGGGGTAGGTCCCTGTTACGCCAGTTTGGCCTTCTACTTTATAGCCTTTGCTCCTAGCTACAAACTGTGCGATAACAGTAACCCAAGATGATGTTGGGTTAGTAAAGTATCTCTTTAACTATTGGGCCTGCTTTTCTTCTCAACATGGACTTTTTTTTTACTCTTGATGCTTATTTTTGCAAGTGATCCTTGTCTTTATTGCGCATTCTTGTCTTCCCTCTCATGTAATGATCTTGAATGTCTTTTTAGGTTATTAGCAAAGCCTTGCACCAGAAAACAATGAGTGTACACAACTTTTAATAAACACTATTATCTGTAAACTATTATGTGCTTATTGTTGAACGGTAGCGGGAGGAGAGAACTAAAGATATCCAACAACTAGGTGGAGATAAACAATATTTTAAAAATGGTTCCATTGTACAGTTGCTCGGGAAGGGAGGTTGAACACTTGTTGAGAGCTTTAAGGATGAAACATAAAAGTTGGGTAGGTTGACATTGCAAAGAGAATGTAAAACTTTTCCAAGTGAGTTGTACCTTAAGAATTTTGTAATATGTTTCATCTTTAGTCTTCATTGTTTTCATAATGATGTATTTGTTACTTCTGGTTATGTATCAAATACGACGCAATTACAAATTGAGTGATAATAAATCAATAATTTCTAAACAGTGCACATATTATAAAAAAATCAAGAATATTATAAACTTATTCATATTATTACATAAATAACATTAAACTTATTATATATTAAATATTTTAAACTTTTTTTTTTTAAATAAAGTATTACTATATTAGAAGCTTCCAAAAAAAAACCAGTGTAACAATGCCAAGTCAAACAGGCCGCAGTTACTGGACTGCCCCATCACGGAGGAAACCAGTCCAGCCGGCCCGTTAAAGTCCAGTCATAAGCAAAATAGAGAGAACATAACTTGTCTGTTGCCTTCCTATTGGACCTAGACATTTAGACACCTAGAAACTAAGCAGAGTAAGCCTAGACACCTGGCTTGCATGTCGACCAAGTGGCTGGAGGATCCGCAGGTCCATGCTCATAGTTCCCAGGCTCGTCTTGCTCCGGAGTGCGCTCAGCTGCAATGGTCCTGTCCTCCTGCATCTCCTCCTCTTTGCGCTGGCCTGGTGTGCTCGTCGCAGGATGCAGGACGCCATCTACCTCGACTCCGGGGTCTTCATCTTCGGCTTCTGCGTCAGAATTTGGAAACATGGCATCGCGCAAGGAAGCCAGAATTTGGAGACAGTCGGCCACCTTAATCTCCGTGACCTCCACTCGAAAGTGCAAGTCTGCAACCTCCTGCCTCAGCTCAAATACCAGGGTGTACAGAGTGGCTAAGTTGTCCCTGAGTTGAGCTTTGTCAAAGGGAGCCGGGCTACCTGTTGCTGGCGGACTGGATGGGCTCTGAGAGGCTTGGCTATGGCCCAAATTGCTGGCGGGAGGTTGGGAAGGTCCAGGGTCGAGGAGGCGCCGATGCAGAGTAATTGAAGTAGTCGGGATGATGGCCATGGAGCCAAAATGCGGAGGCTGCAGATTAACAGGGGACGAAACTGTTTGAAGGCTGGGCTGTGAATCGTCTGAAGAAGTGTCTGGAGAGAGCGAAGGTCGCCGAGGCTTCCACGACGCTCCTCGCCGTGGTTTGCCTCGTGGCCGCGGCATGGTGCAGTCGATAGGAGGTGCCGAGGGAGCGGAGGTCAAAGAGTAGCAGAGGGGGAGGAGCTCTTGCTCGCACCAGAGGAAGCAAGCAGGGTGACTACCGAGCTTCGGCGGAATGAACCCGAATAACATAACCGTCGCCATAATAGCCCAACGCATTTGAACGAGCAGCGAAAGGACTCCTGCGTTAATGCCCTTCATATCAGAATTTATGCAATTAAATACCGGGTGGGGTGACTGGCCTTTGCACACGCCCGACATGTGTGTCCATACCACGACGCCCAGTACCCTCAACCTCCATTTGCCACGATGTCCCTGGTGATACATTACAATTACAAATTGAGTGATAATAAATCATTAATTAAAAAAAAAAATCAACAATATTATAAAAAAAAATCAAGAATATTATAAACTTTTTCATATTATTACATAAATAACATTAAACTTATTATATATTAAATTTTATATAAGAAAACAAAGAATATTATAACCTTGTTGATATTATTACATAAATAACATTACATTTATTATATATTAATTGTATTAAATTTTATAATACTATTATTATATATTAAATTTTATAATACTATTATTATAAAATTGTCTCACAAACAAGGGTCCCTTGTCCCACAAATAAAGAGGTCTTATATACCAATTTGATGTAGTGATTTGATCGTGACCTTAAAAATAGATTATTATTATTATTATATATTAAATTTTATAATACTTTTATCTTATATCATCAAATATAATTGTAAATATATAAATATTTATATATATGAAAAAATATATAAAATTTATATATATAAAAATAAATATTAACATATATAAATATATCATTATATAAAAAACTATTATTCTTATAATAAATAAGATTTTATTTATTTTTATGTTTGTAGTATTAAATATTATATATTTTAAATACAAATATATACATATTTATATATGGAAGAACAATATAAACATATTTATATATATGGAAGAACAATATAAATTTTATAAATATAAAGTATATAAAAAATAGAGGAAATATATAAACTTAAAATATGTATTTAGCTACATGTATCAAGGGAAGATAGAAGGGAAGATAGATGGTGTTTTAGGGGCTTTATGTAAGGTCTTTACTTATGTATGGTAGTGGGCAGAAAGGGTTGAGGTAAAATGTTGCAATGTCAAAAGTTGTCTGTTAGTGGTGAACCTCCATATTTCTATGTTTCCTTTATACAAGTTGAGACACTTTGGGGGCATGAGCCAAACATTACCCAAATAGTGAACCAACTCGCGGCATGAGCCAAACACTCAACTTCAAATACATTCATTTTAATTACAATATTTGTATAGTCTTAATTAACAACATTAATATGAAACTTCCCTCAAAACTTTTATAATCTCAATTAACAACATTAATATATGAAACCTTCTTAATTCTCTTTTCCATTTACCGTTTTATAATCTCAATTAACAACATTAATATATGAAACCTTCTTAATTCCCTTTTCCATTTGCCGGCTTAAGGCGTGGGATTGCACACTGAGGCTCTCCTCGTTTTTTCTTGTATACAGCTTGTGGATGGTCCGTGTGGTGCGTTCTATTGAGGCTGAATTCGTCCAACTGCTTGAGCTCATCAATTCTGGAAGCCTTTTTTTTTTTTTTTATCAGTAACAATGCACCCAATTCGCCCTGGTATACTCCTTTCATTTTAAGAATAATAAATCGTTTGGAATGGTTTCAATCTTGTGCGTTCTTCTCAACTAATGGTGAAAGGTAATAGATCCATTTCCTGATATTTTTTTGGGTTTGCAGAGCTATTTTCTTTGTCTATTTCAGCAAAGAAGCTGGATGGAGGTCTCTGGGTTTTACTAATCAAATGTTTGGTTGCACTTGGCTTGTATGCTTCAGCAAGTGCGCGCTTTCTTTTTCAACTTGGCGATTTCCCTTTTCTGAGTACTCTAGACCCCACTGGTACTCTTTCTTTTAACCTCCAACTTTTTTTGTTATTTCACAAACTTTGTTCCAGGGCAGCAGATCTGGGTTCAGTCCACCACATGCATATCTAAGTCTGCTGCTCATTATAAATCAGCGCTCTATCTTTTCATGAAGGGCGCTGGTCAATTTTTTCTCATACACATTCGTGGAATGGAATTACATTTATTCAGATCTCAAACCACAAATTTGTGTGAGGAACTTTTTCCTTGTGTTACACATTGATCATTATGCTTGAGAAACCTTTTATAGAGTGCTGTAACAAATTTTCCAGAGGTACACAGTGCTGCATACGAACTGTTTGACAAGAAGACTGAGTGGACTCTCCTATATCTTGAAATAGCCTGTCATGCTCTGCATATTTGTCTTAATTGGAACTGGTAGAATGTTATAGAACACCTTGTGGGGTGTCAATTAATCCTCAAGACTGATATTTCTGGTCCATGAAAAGGAGAGAAATCTGACTGTTGCTTTCTAACAGGGTTTAGTGAGTGACAAGTTTGCTGTACTATTGGAAGTATTTCGAAAAAGTTTGAGTGCCATAAAACAACATTGCTATAAGCCTGCTAAACCTGGCACCAAAGTGAGATTCTTGGCAGAGACACATGTGTACGTCATTTCAAACTCTGCGTGACAGCTTTTATACTATGCTGGTATGATGATGACAAAACCCTCAGGAATTCATAGTCTAAATTAATCATGTGCTTGCTAGCTATCTAAAGTTGCATATATTCTTCTTTTCAGGGTGTTTTTATTTTATTTTTGGTTAAAGGTCAGTCTAGCATTTGTTAAGGGATTTTTGTTTCAGACTCTATGAATCATGTCAGTTGGTTATTCCAAATCTTAACAAGCATGGGAATATAAAGTCCTGAAGCTGGTGCCACAAATTCTATTAGTGCTTTCAGTGAAAGTTGAGTTTGAATGCTGGTTTTAGAAATTGTCATTTGGAAATTTAAAACTCTGTTGACTATTCCACATTGAAGGGAAGAAGGGAAGAAGACCAATTCCCTTAGAGAATTTAGAGCTTAGGTGCTTGTAGGTGAAGCAAGTATCTTGTTGGCATCCATTTGATTATTCACCTTGGTGACTCCATTGTAGTTGTAGTTAGTTGAAAATGGCTCCATGGGAATTTCATGAGCGATATGCTACTATTGATGTTAAAGGTGTTAATGTTTATGCCATTATTATAGTTCTTTGCATTTCAATAGATAACACAACATAAGAACAAGATCACTGAGAAATACACAATCACAAGAGACAAAACATTTATCCTGGGAAACCCTCTAGGGGAAGAAAACCCAGCAAAACTTCCTTATTATAGATTGCCAATACAATGCCAAGAGATAACTCAAACCAATACAGAAAGTCCTCTCCTAAAGATGCGCCACTCTCTCTCTCTCTTTTCCAACTGCAGCTCCGAAACTTGTCTCTCACACTGAGCAAGTGAAGTGTGTCTAAGTGAGGCGCTAGCCTTCTTATTTATACAAGTCTGGCACGTGTGAATTGTCTCTTTACTGGCAGGGCCGACTACTCAATCTGGGTGGGTAAACCCACCTTTATTATATTCTGGGCTTCTTTAATATTATCCGGGGCCGACTTCTTCTTTAGCCTTTTACAATTACATTATGACCAATCCGCAAAAGGGGATTTGGTCCTATTACAATAGCCGACATGATCAATCCATAATGGGGATTGATCCTATGAATAATATATCAATAATAAGTAGAATGCACTTTACAGTTACATTATTTCAACACTCCCCCTTAACAAGAAGGGTATTCTTCAACAACATCAGGCGAGAGAGGTTTGCATCATCAGTGGCATCATGAGAACAATATCGTCAATATCATGTTGGAACATTGGCTGGCATATCTATAAATCATCGAAAGTTTTCTTCATCGGTAGCATCGTCATTCTCAAAGGAATGCCATCATCATCTGCATCAATATGTATCAGTATAAAACTGATACCTCATCACAGCACGAGGCTGGCCCATCATAATACTAGACTGGCTTTACGTCACAGCCGTTAAGTCGGAAGCTCAGTGCTAGTCACATCTCATCATCTTGCTTTACGTCTAACAACTAGGTCAGAAGCAAGGAACACATCATCTTGCTTTACGTCTAACAACTAGGTCAGAAGCAAGGAACACATCAGCTACTCCCCCTTTCAGGGAGGGTCCTTTCGGACTATACCAAKCTTATCTCGAAAGTGCTCAAACTTTACACGAGATAGAGGCTTGGTCAACACATCAACAACCTGTTCATCCGTGCTAACGTACTTGAGCTTTAAGGCTCCTCTCTGCACCATGTCACGGATGTAATGATAGCGAATCTCTATGTGCTTCGACCTGTCATGGAATACATGATTCTCTGTCATCTTTATGCAGCTCTGGTTGTCACATAGGATCGTGGTTGCTTCCATCTCTAGGTCAAATAGATCGGTCAACAGCTTTCGAAGCCATATAACTTCGCAGCTAGCAGAACATGCGGCAATGTACTCTACTTCCGCTGTGCTGAGAGCAATACTGGATTGCTTCCTACTCTGCCACGAGATCATGGCTGATTCCAAACTGAAACAACACCCTGAAGTGTTTTTTCTATCAACAACGCTTCCTGCCCAATCTGAATCAGTATACCCACTCAATGTGAAATCATGATCTCCATCATAATTGAGACCATAATCTAATGTACCCTTAGGTACCTCATCACATGTTTTGCAGCCACTAGGTGAACATGTCTGGGCTCTACCAGAAATTGACTCAACGTGTTCACGACAAAACAGATGTTTGGTCTAGTGTTCGTCAGGTACATCAACGATCCAATAATCTGCCTATACAGTGTGGCATCAATCAAATCTGACGAAGTATCGACCAACAGCTTCAACTTCGCTTCCATGGGTGTATTCATGGACTTGCATTCTAACATGTTGAATCTCTTCAGGATTTCGACTGCATACTTCACTTGGTTAAGGAAGATCCTCTCTGGACTCTGCCATACCTCAAGACCTAAGAAATAATGCATTAGGTCAAGGTCTTTCATTTCAAATTCTGATGCAAGTCTCTTCTTACATTCGGTGATGAGCTTTTCTTCTCCAGTTAAGAATAAGTCATCCACATAAAGCAATAGTATTACTGGCTCATCATTCATAACCTTGAAGTAGAGGTTAGAATCTGCTTTACTTTTGGTAAAGCCTAAGCTCGTCAAGAAACTGTCTATACGGCCATACCAAGCTCTGGGAGCTTGCTTCAATTCGTATAAGGCTTTCTTTAATTTGCAGACATGAGACTTCCTGTCTTCAACTTCAAATCCTTGAGGTTGCTCTATATACACTTCCTCTTCGATGACACCATTTAGGAAGGCTGTCTTCACGTCCATCTGGTGTAACTTCCACTTCATCTTAGCTGTAAGGGCTATGATGGTTCTGATCGAAGTGTATCTGGCTGCAGGAGCGAATGTCTCTTCATAGTTAATGCCTTCTTTTTGAGAAAAGCCACGAGCGACAAATCTTGCTTTATACTTCTCAATACTTCCGTCAACAACATGTTTTGTTTTGAAGAGCCATTTTGACGACACCACATCCTTACTCTTCGGTCTGGGAACTATTTCCCATACATCATTCTTTATTATGGATTGGTATTTTTCTGTCATGGCATCTGCCCATTCCTTCTTCTGAATGGCTTCTTCAAAGCAGGTAGGCTCCTCTTCTAGGAGATCACACATCAAAGCCGTGTAACTGGAGAATGGATTTGGTCTTTTCACCTGTCTTGTAGTTCCTTCGGGAACACCATACTTCTCTCCATCTTGAATAAGCTCTCTTGCCCAAGCATGCTTTCTTTTATGGGAGAAGGTCATTTGAGGAGGTTTTTGAACTTCTGTTACATCATGGTCTTCAAGAATTTCCTCATCAGGGGAAGTTACGACTTCCCTCACTGGTTCTGCAGCTCTGGGAATCTCCCTCATTGATTCTACAATCCTGGGGATTACGGGTTCCTCTTCATACAGTTCTTCAAGCTGGCATCTTCTTGATTTCTTGAGCGCTGCATCTTCATCAAAGGTCATGTCCCCGCTGATCTCAATGTGGCGGTGACCTGGTATATAAATTCTGAAGGCCTTGGAGACCTCACAGTATCCCACAAATATTCCCTTCTTTCCTGAGGGTTCCAGCTTGTTTCTCTTCTCTTTCGGAATGTGTATGAAGACTGACAGCCAAATATTTTGAGATGGCTTACCTCTGGTATCTTTCTGGTGAACATCTCTTTCGGGGTCTTGAAAACAAGTGTGCTATGGGATAATCGGTTCTGTACATAAATAGCTGCCATTGCTGCTTCTGCCCATAAGCACATAGGAAGATCTTGATCATGGATCATGGTCTTCACAGCTTCCATAATCGTTTTGTTCTTCCTTTCAGCTACACCGTTCTGTTGAGGATTATAGGGAGTAGTGAGTTCCCTCTTGATCCCAATATCTCTACAGAAGTTCACGAACTCCTTTGAGGTGTATTCTCCTCCATTATCTGACCTGAGTATCTTAATCTTCCTTTCAGAAAGATTCTCTATCAAGGCTTTGAATTCCTTGAACTTGCTGAATACTTCATCTTTAGATTTCAAAAAATATATCCAGGTCTTACGAGAATAATCATCAATGAATGATACATAGTATACATACCCACTAATGGAGGATGATGGCATTGGGCTACACACATTTGAATGAATGAGTTCTAGGACTCCTTCTGCTTTGCTGTTCCTCTTTGGAAAAGGGTTCTTGATATTCTTCCCTTGCGCACATCCATTGCATATGCCTTCCTAATCAACCTTGAGTTCTGGTAAACCTGTGACAGCTTTGCATATGTATGGTAGCGCCTTGTAGTTGATGTGAGCTAATCTTCTATACCAAAGTTCGCATGAGTTTTCAATGGCATGGGTCATGGCAGTCTCTGAGTGACCCTTTAGCTTATATAAACCATTTTCTTCATTTCCAATGGTGATTGCTTCATTTATGGTTTCTCCTCTAGCCCACATAAGAACTTCTCCATCTATAAAGGCAACTTTGTAGCCTTTCTTGTCTAAAGCTGAAATGGATAGTAGGTTCTTTTTCAAGCCTGGTACATAGAGTACGTCCTTCATCTTTATTGAATTTTCTGAATCTAAGCTTGTAGTTTGATTCTCCCACTCCCTTGATGGGATATTGGTAATCATCTCCAAGTGTCACTTTCTGAGAAAACTTCTTTTCTGAAATACAAGAAAGAGTGTTTCTCTTACCTGTCATGTGCTTTGATGCACCACTATCAATGAGCCACGTGTCCTCTCCAGGTGTTACCGATCCTGAGAGGGCCGAGATCAAGACATGGTCTTTGATCTGCTCTCTTATCATTTTTGTAGGTGGCTCTTCATCTTCGACTATGTGGGCATGGTGCCTCATATGTTTCCTCTTGTATTCTTCTCGTCTGACTGGACAAGAATTCACCATGTGTCCCATCTTTTTACAATGATAGCATTGTATAGATGAGTAGTCTCTTTCCTTGTGTTGTCCTTTCTTCTGAAATCTCCTTGGATGAGATTTTTCATGATTGAATTTGTTTGGGGGTTGAGATTCTTTGTAAGACTCTTTCTGGAAGTAAGGTTTCTGCCTTCCACTTTTGGTGTGAGTAGCTAGGGCTTGATCATCATCCCTTGCTAGTAACGCTTCACGGTTAGCAACTCTTGTCTCTTCTTGGATGCATTCTTCCCATAGACCATCAAACTTTAGTTTCTCCTTTTTGGCACAAATCGTTTGGATGATTGCGTCCCAAGGTCTTGTGAGACCATTTAGGGCCGTCATTATGAGTTCATTTTCGTCTATGGTGTCTCCAATTGCTTCTAACTGTTGTTTGAATTATGAGATCTTAGTATTCTTCGATTGATTCTCCTTTTTGCATTCTCGTATTCTTGAGCTGAGATCTAAGATTCATCTTCCGGTTTATGTTCTTTCCTTCATACAATCTGGTTAGGGCATCAAACATTTCCTTTGGAGTCTTCTTTGATGACACGTGAGGGATCAGATGATCTTTGATAGAGTCTGCAATGATTCTTTGAGCCCTTATCGTGTCCTTTTGATGCTTTGCTTTTTCTGTAGCATCTTCGGGTTCCGACACTTCGTCTTTGATGAATCTTGCTAGGTCATTCTCAACAAGGATGAGTCCAATCCTATACTTCCAGGGACGAAAGTTTTCCAGTCCTTCTAGCTTGTCAACAAGCTTAGTGCTTGCAGACATCTTTTTCTTGGATCTAGAAAAATGACCAAAAAATGAAAATGCTCAAAATCAATTTTTGATCTTACCAGGTGGTGCGCTTGGCTGAGGCGAGTAGCCTGGTGTGTCTGGATCTGAGAAAATCCAACTTTTGCCTCTCCAAACTTGCTTTGCGGATTTCTGGACTGGTGCTTCTGGTTTTCTGGTACTATGATACTTCTGGTACTTCTGGTGCACTGGTTTTTTGGTACTTCTGGTACTTTTGTGAAACTAGGGTTTCACTTTCCGGGAGATCCACCCACTGAAAAGGTGTGCTGAAGGTGCCAAAATGATCCTTGGGGGAGGGCGCACTTTTCTAGATGGTTTTAGGGCTGAAATACCTCTCCATCAAAAAGCCCTAATTTGTATGTACGACAACAGTGAAATTTTCACTTTTCTCTTGTGAAAGATGCTCTCTTCAGCTTGGCTCTGATACCATGTTAATGTTTATGCCATTATTATAGTTCTTTGCATTTCAATAGATAACAACAACATAAGAACAAGATCACTGAGAAATACACAATCACAAGAGACACATCATTTATCCTGGGAAACCCTCTAGGGGAAGAAAACCCAGCAAAACTTCCTTATTATAGATTGCTAATACAATGCCAAGAGATAACTCAAACCAATACAGAAAGTCCTCTCCTAAAGATGCGCCACTCTCTCTCTCTCTTCTCCAACTGCAGCTCTGAAACTTGTCTCTCAAACCGAGCAAGTGAAGTGTGTCTAAGTGAGGCACTAGCCTTCTTATTTATACAAGTCTAGCACGTGTGAAGTGTCTCTTCACTGGCAAGGTCGACTTCTCAATCTGGGTGGGTAAACCCACCTTTATTATATTCTGGGCTTCTTTAATATTATCTGGGGCCGACTTCTTCTTTAGCCTTTTACAATTACATTATGACCAATCCGCAAAAGGGGATTTGGTCCTATTACAATAGCCGACATGATCAATCCATAATGGGGATTGATCCTATGAATAATATATCAATAATAAGTAGAATACACTTTGCAGTTACATTATTTCAACAAAAGGAATACCCAGATATCTAAATAATTACTCTCCAGAATGGTTAGAAGGTTTTCGAAAGTACGATGGTGATCCTTCATTAGCTGGTCCTCACATTGTGAAGTTTCTAAAATACATTTCAGAGATCAACGTGATACATGGGGACATGATGATGGGACTTTTTGTATCCTCTTTTGTGATGAAGCAATGTGATTGGGTTAAGTATTCTGGGTGTCCAAAAATAATACCTTCCATGGAACTTTTCTTTGAATGATGGAGTCCTCATTTTCAAGATTATGGAAGTGTTTTAGATGACCATGTGGCTACCTTACAAGAAAACGAGGATGAAGTGCTTGAGACCATGGAAA
>ML803299.1:111116-121152 GCA_009831015.1 Picea engelmannii
CTTATTTTGTCCTTTGTAATTGTCCGATGACTAATCCGCAAAAGGGGATTTGGTCCTTATACAATTACCGACATGATTAATCCTCAATGGGGATTAATCCAATAACAATAATAATAATAATGACATGATTAATCCACAATGGGGATTTAATCCAATAACAAAATAATAATAAGAATGCTCTTCGCAGTTACATTATTTCAACACGACCGGCCTTCTAGTGCCACGACCCTGCAGAGAAATACAAATCAACCCTCAAAGCAACTCCACTAATCTTCAACCCCACGGTCTGCCAAATATGGGAGACGACTCCCTCAATATACCTGCGGCCCCCCTCTTGTCACTCGATTCTGCAAAATGGGAAGAGCTCGGCCCTTCCTACAGTCTGCAAACCCTCCACAAGCCCCTCATGACTTGTTCAAGTGCCCACGATGTCAAGCAAGGAGTGAGATCGACCCTCCAACTAGCCTTCTAGTGCCACGTCCCTGCAGAGAAAGACAAATTGACCCTCAAAGCAGTTCCACTGATCTCCCAAGCAATTCGCTGCAACCTCTAAGCTGAAGAAGAACTCACAAGATGACTCCGATGGAAACCCTGGATAGATTTCTCATTTGTCTAGCTAGGGTGGATATTGCACGATCGAAACCAAACTAGCAATGGAAGGGTTTTTGCCAAAAACCCCAACGAAAACTTGGCTCAAAGAGCAGTCCAAAACAAGAGATCAAATCATAATGAGAAAGGTGAGGTTCTACCCTTCCTTTATAATTCTTCAAACCCCTTCTAAATCTTTCCTCCTTTGACCAAATCCACATGATATTCCCGCTTTTAATTTTCATTTAAGGATTAATAATCACTTTATAACCCCTTTTTAATGTTGGAAAGTGATTACTTGGCTTGTAAGTCATTCCTCGACGCTGGAAGTGCCTTGCTCATCATCCCAACCTTTAGATCTTTTTGTCCCAATTCCAACGAGCTATTACACGAAGGTGTTCCCTCCAACAAATGACCCAAATAACACCTTTAGTGCATTTAATTAATTTATACTCAATAATACCCTTAATTTACAGGAATTGTCGGAATGCCACAGAACCAAGAACAAGCTGTGTGGAAGTGATCCTGATGATGAAATAAGGTGAATGGACTAGATTGGGGGTCATATTGTTAGAATTTAAGGGCAAAAAGTAGACTAACTAGAAACATAAATAATTTTATTTTAATTTCCAAACATTTGCTACTATAATTCTGGATCAACAACACATTAAATTTCTGATGCATAATCTAATAACATAAATTAGTAAGTAGCATAACATAGACTTTAATATTACCTCGACTGAAACAAAGAACAAAATTACCTGATATGCTGCTGTTACCTTCCTCAATGTATGCTCAGAAAAAGCTTAATGGATCATGGATCAAACCCTCAGGGTTGATCTCATCATGATCATTTGGACATTGCCAAGAAGAACTCTTAGGATAGTAAACCAAAAAACAAATCAGCAGGCTGAGAATCTAAGGATCATGCCACTATCAAGTAATAGGGCTGAAAGCAAAACAACACTGTCCAACCTAGTTCTGGAAAGAAACCACAAACAACCTTAACACTTTTAGCCCACATAAATCTGCCTCAAATATCAACAGTTCCAGAACATCCCCAATAGTCCAGTTCACAATAGTACTAGGGCTGCTTGCATACAAGGTGAGGCAACACACAAGGGCGACACCAACAAATGGTTAAGGTGGCATCATCTAGAGAGCAAGGCGACACTAGCAAGAAGATCCAACACACCAATCAACAACCAGAAAACCCTCTACGGTTGGCTGGGAAAGACTTTTAGGGTCAACGACAAGCTTAAACAAACAAGGCTGATAGGAATAAATTGTGGAAATTAGTGCAACTACAAGAGCCATTCTCCTGGAGGATGACATAAGACCTTAGTTGTGGACTAGGGCCCACAGGACACTCCTGGGGTTTCTTGGTATGAGACCAAGCAGTGATAGCCATGGCAAAAGACCCTTGTGAGGGCCCCCAGTAGATGACTGGGGTTCTTGGTCTAGGACCAAGCAGTAAGACTCTAGATGTGTTCTATGGCCCCTGGATATGTTCCAGGGAATCCTTACCCGATGCTTGGATTGATCCTTGGATGTGTTCCTTGGTGGTTGATATAAGTCCCTAGATGTGTCTAGGGCCCCTGGATGTGTTCCAGGGAACCCTTGCTTAATGCATGGGTTGATCCTTGGTCTTGTACCTTGGTGGATAAGACCCTAGATGTGTTCTAGGGCCCCCAGATGTGTTCTGGGGCAACCCGGTCTTTGACCAGGTAGGTCTTGGTGTAATACCAAGATGTGTTGATGTGTGGTCCTCTTTCTCTCTCCCGGGATGGTCCATGAAACCTAAGAGAGTCTATGAAGATGGACATGACCACATTGTTGATGTACCCCCTTATGCAGTGATGATAAAGTTTATAGGTCACTATGAGACTCATGTGGACATGTTTTTCCATTAAGGAACCCCCCCCCCTTGACTTTATCTAAATAGGTACCCCCTTGTTGGTTTGCTTTCCTTCTTGGTTTATGTGATTGGGTTTTATTTTGTGTAATTGGGGTTTTATTTTATGTGATTGGGGTTTTTATGTAATTATGGTTTTAATTAAATATTAATTGACATATTAATTAATATTTATATTAATTAAATGTCAATAATTTATTATAATCCTAATTACCCTAACCCCTCTCCCTAACTATAAATTAGACCCTACCCTATTGCTTTTCACACACACACTCACTCTCTCATCTCCCTACTTGCTGCGGCTACCTCAATGACTCTTCCCTCTTGTTAGTGCGGCCTTCCCTTTGCTTATCAGTTACAGATCTGCGATTTTTTATGCTGGCTGGAAGTTTCCTCTTTGGAGTTTTTGCTGAGGTTGCTGGATTTGTTTCCTCTGAGTTGTGAGGTGCCTCTAAGGGCTGTCGGACCTGTCTCTTGCACCAAAGCTGCCTCCCTTTAAGCTGTCAGGCCTGTTTTGTGGATGTTGATTCCTTGTCTAGGGCCATGGACCTGTGTGGAGGTGCCACGACCTCATTCTGAGCGCTCTCCTTGGCTATATATGCTTCCCTCTCGCTGTCGCGTGGAGTGTTAGAGTCCGGTTTCTCAGTTTGCTGTCCAGTTTTCTGAGTAAGGGTGTTTGCTGTTGGAGGTTTTGCTTCCCTGTCCAGATCTCTTCCTGTGCCTAATCATTGTTTATTGGAGGGTTTTTTCTGCTGGGGTTATTGCTGTTAAGTCATAGGGTTTATTGCTGTTTTCTTTGAGGGTTTCCATCCATGGCAAGACTGTCCCACAGTTCTCTTTGACAGAGATCAAACCCTAGAGGTTTGATCCATGAACCTAAACTAAAGTTTGAGCATATTTACAGAGGCTTACATCCACACATGTGATAGGTACATCTATCATTGAATCAAGAGGTAAGCTAAAAGTTATTTTATCATACTCATAAATTTTATTTGCTTCAGATCTATTTGTATGTCTTATTCTTTATGCTGATCTAATGAACAGAAAAATTTAAAAGCATTTTGTTTTTCAATTTCCCCTAATTCTAACATGGGATCAGAGCTTAGGACATGAAAAGAGCTCAAGAATTGCAGACTTGAGCCTGCGTAGATCCATTCTTTAGGGTTTGTTTTGCAGATCAACAACATATCATCTTCATAATCTGATCCAGAACTCAACATGGCTTCTTCTTTAGTCAAAGCTGAAGATAGACTTGAAGGGGCCTCTAACTTTAATGCTTGGAAGTGTAGGATACTCAACATCCTAGAAGAGAGTGACTTGGATGAGCTGGTTACTAGGGTAAGAGAAGAACCCACTTCAAATACTGGCAGGGAAACGTACAAGAAAAGACAGGCCAAAGCTAAAAGAGTCATTTTTGACTCAGTTAAGGACAACATGATGCCCATCATTGGTCATCTAAGGATTGCAAATCTCTATGAAAAGAAGGCTCCAACTCAGAAGAGAATATTGAAGAAACAACTACGTACATTAAGGATGAAACCATTGCTGCCTTCTTCTCCAAGATTGCTCAAACCAGATATCAACTTACAACAATAGGAGTTGCTGTGGATGATGATGACCTTGTGCAAATTGTAGTTGATGGACTCCCTGAGTCATGGGGAATCTTTCTTGCTTTAGTCAATGGAAGAGAAGCTCAACCTAACTTTGACAGATTATGGCATGATTGTAGAAGAAGAAGGAAGACTCAAAAGCATAAATGAACTCGGTAAGAATATAAAGAAAGCGTATCCTCACAACAATAGAAAATCTAATGGCATTTTAGATTTAATTCATTCTGATCTTTGTGGGCCTATGACTGCTCCATCTATGGATGGTTGTATTTATTATATCATTTTTTTATTGATGATTGTTCTCGTAAAACTTGGATTTATTTTTTAAAGACTAAAGATGAATCTTTCAGCAGATTTCAAGATTTCAAGAATCTTGTTGAAAATCAGACAGGTAGACACATCCGGGTTTTCAGAACTGACAATGGTAAAGAATTTGACTCCTACAAGTATGATGAACTCTGTCGGGCTTTCGGGATTAAGAGGGAGTTGACTGTGCCTTATAATCCCCAGCAGAATGGGGTTGCAGAAGGAAAGAACAAAACAATCTGTGAAGCAGCCAGAGCCATGATGTATGATCATAATTTACTTTTATCTCTTTGGGCCGAAGCTGCAAGTACTGCAGTCTACATTCAGAACATGTGTCCTCACAAAGCCCTTGAAGAGAAAAGTCCAGAAGAAGTTTTCACCTGTATAAAGCCATCAGTGGATCACTTGAGAATCTTTGACAGTCCAGTTTGTATTCATATTCCAAAAGAAAATAGGACTAAGCTAGAGCCCTCCAGAAAGAAAAGAACTTTTGTGGGATACAGTGAAACCTCAAAGGCTTACAGAATTTATATCCCAGATCAAAAGTTCATTGAGGTTAGCAGAGACGTGACTTTTCATGAAGAAACAACTTTTCGTTGTGCCAAATAACTTCCATGTGATATAGAGGAGCAGGAAGCTCCATCTCATGAACCTTTAGATTCACCTCTTCCAGATGAGCAGAGGGAGGAGACCTCATAACCTTCAGATTCACCTCTTCCAGATGAGCAGAGGGAGGAGACCTCAGAACCTTCAGTGGATCCCACAAGGGATACTATTGAGTTTCCTTTAGAGAAACCTCCTGTTAAAAGGAAACCAACCTGGTGTCGGGAAATTCCAAAGGAAGCAGAAAAACATTCAACACCTAAAGGCACTTTCAGAGAAAGCAAAAAACCAGATAAGTACTCCGGCCTAATAACTCAATTGAATCTTGTGATTGATTCAGAACCTTCCACCTTTGAAGAAGCCTCCAAACATCAAGTGTGGAAAGAAGCTATGATAGAAGAATATGATTCAATTATCAAGAATGATGTATGGGCAATGGTCCCAAGACCTCGTGGCAAATCAGTGGTAACCTCCAAATGGATTTAGAAAATAAAACATACAGCAGATGACAGTGTTGAAAAATTAAAGGCTAGATTTGTGGCTCGTGGCTTCTCTCAGAAAAAAAGAATTGACTATGACGAGATTTTTTCTCCTGTTGCCAGATATACTTCCATCAGGATTATTATCTCTCTCGCCGTAGTTTTTGGTTGGAAACTTCATCAGATGGATGTTAAGACTGCTTTTCTTAACCGTGAAGTTGAGCAAGAGGTGTATATCGAACAACCTGAAGAGTTCGTGATCCATGGGAAAGAATCTTATGTGTGCAAACTCAAGAAAGTCTTGTATGGATTGAAACAAGCTCCGAGAGCTTGGTATGGGAGAATTGATAACTTTCTACATAGTCTTGGGTTCACCAAGAGAGAGCATAGCAGATCCCAATCTTTATATAAAGATTGTATAGAGTCATCCGTTTATCTTAGTCTTATATGTGGATGATTTGTTCCTCACTGGAGAGGAAAACTTGATAGCTTAGACTAAGAGGGAGCTTTCAATAGAATTTGAAATGAAAGACTTGGGCCTTATGCATTATTTTCTGGGCTTAGAGGTGTGGTAGAAACCAGGTGAGATCTTTCTCTCACAGAGCAAATATGTAGTTGATGTGCTCCATAAATTTGGCATGATGGACTGTAAGTCCATGTCCACATCGATTATTTCTAACCTGAAGAAATTACAAGACCGGGTTACAGGTATAGATTTGGAAGACCCCACCTTATATCGACAAATCATTGGGTCCTTGTTGTATCTTATACATACCAGACCGAACATCTGTTATGTAGTGAATGCCCTCAGTCAGTTCATGTGTGAACCAAAGCATATACATATGGTTGCCGTTAAACATATTCTGAGATATGTTCGGGGGACTATAGCCTATGGGCTCAGATACACTTCCAGTGGAGGTGTAATGCTTCATGGATATACAGATTTAGATTGCATGGGCAGTACAGTGGACCGGAAGAGCACTTTTGGATATTGTTTCAGTTTGGTTTCAACGATGATCTCCTGGTCTAGCAGGAAACAGGGCTCCTGGAAGAGCACTTTTGGATATTGTTTCAGTTTGGTTTCAACGATGATCTCCTGGTCCAGCAGGAACCAAGCCTCCATAGCCCAGAGCACTGCCTCTGCAATGCTCTGGGCTATGGAGCCTTGCTTCTTGCTGGACGAGGAGATCATAGCTAAACCCAAACTGAAACAATATCCGGAAGTGTTCTTCCGGTCCACTGTACTGCCCATCCAATCTGAATTTGTATAGCCATGAAGCATTTTACCTCCACTAAAAGTGTATTTGAGTCCTTAAGCTATAGTGCCCCTGACATATCTGAGAATATGTTTAGCAACAATCATATGAATGTGTTTTGGATTACACATGAATTGATTGAAGGCATTTACTGCATAACAAATGTCCGGTCTGGTGTGTACTAGATACATCGAGGACCCAATAATCTGACGATATACTGTAGGGTCTTCTGGATCTGAACCTGTAGCTTGCTCATGTAACTTCTTCAGGTTAGAAATCATAGGTGTGGTCATGGACTTATAGTCCAACATCCAAAATCTGCGAAGCACATCAACTGCATACTTACTTTGTGAGAGAAAAATCTCACCATGTTTCTGCCACACCTCTAAACCAAGAAAGTAATGCATAAGACCCAAGTCCTTCATTTCAAACTCTGTTGACAACTCTCTCTTAATCTGAGCTATCAGATGTTCCTCTCCAATAAGGAACAAATCATCCACATATAAAACCAAGATAACAGGATGATTCTTCACGATCTTTATATAAAGATTAGGGTTTGCTATACTCTTGGAGAACCCAAGACTTTGAAGAAAATTGTCAATTTTTCCATACCAAGCTCTCGGAGCCTGTTTCAATCCATATAAGGCTTTCTTGAGTTTGCAGACATGGGATTCCTTCCCATGGATCACAAAACCCTCAGGCTGCTCGATATAAACCTCTTGCTCAACTTCACCATTAAGAAAAACAGTCTTAACATCCATTTGGTGAAGTTTCCAATAAAAAACTGAAGCAAGAGAAATGATGACTCTGATAGAGGTATACCTGACAACATGAGCAAAAATCTCATCATAATCAATTCCCTCTTTCTGAGAGAAGCCATGAACCACAAATCTAGCTTTGAATTTTTCAACACTACCATCTGTTGTATGCTTTATTTTATAAAGCCATTTGGAGGTTACCACTGATTTGCCATGAGGTCATCACTATTTTCACTAATTGCCTATCCACCAACTAAATGACTTAGGAAATATGGGTTTTCCTTAGGAGTGGGCTTATTTAAAATTATTAACAATGTTTTCCTAGGTGAACTTTAGGCAAGTGTTTAAATTAAATTAAAATGTTGTGTTTACTAGGAAATAATCGCTTGGTGCTATGAATTAATGACTTTCTAAGTGGTTAGACGCATCATCCTAGGTAAATATTGCACATTAGAGCGTTATTGACCCATTGGACACATGGAGCACCCCTTTTCACATTTGAACAAATGTTTAATTTCTCAACTTAAGTGGAAGGGCAAATTTCACCTTGGCATGTGATTTATTTCATTAATGAAAGAAGGTGATGAACTTATTTGACCATTTTGACCCTTTCCTAAAGAGGATATATCATGAAAATATTATTTCATGGTAATTGACCTTGTCAAGGAGGAGAAAAACACTATTTTATTATGATTTTGACCGCATCAAGAGAGAAAATCATTATTTACTGTAAATAACACATTTAAATATTATTTGGCTCATGGTTCTATAATTCTACCCATAACATTTTTCTTACCCATGGTTTTTGTAAATGGTTTAGGTTTCCTCTTCACCTATAAAAGAGGAAGACCTCTTCATTTGTGAGTGGGGATTGATTTGGAGAATAAAGAAATTTTCAAAGCATTGTGGTGTGGAAGACCATAGTTATTTTTTTTTGATTGAGAAATGTTTGCATAAAATTGTGATTGGATAAAGTATAGTTCACAATGGTTAACATTTATAAGCAATGAACATTTGATGAACAGATAAACAAACTTGAACCCTGTCTGTGGTAAAACTTCAGGGGTCGACCCCTTCTTTTCAGCAAATGATTTAAACGACATGCACTGGGATAAATTCCTTCTTTCTTCGTAGTGCACGCTCCAGTGGAGAGAATCTGCCCAGGAAATAATAATAATGCTGCAGCGAACTTGCACCGTAATACAAATTCTGATCTGGGATTTCGGGAAATATGCAAATTTAATTCAGAACAATAACTCGGGAAAACAATTTGATAACGATGGGATTATCGATGATGGATAGTTCTGATAAATTCGCCCTAGGGCTTTGATGTTTAATGTGATGCAATTGAAAGTAGAGCCCATATTTGTTCCATGACCCTCCATGAATAATTAAATCGAGCCCTTTAAATCCAAGGTTAAATTAAATCATAAAACCAATCACAACTCTCTTGGGATTTTTTTAAAAATCCGCTAGCATGAAATATGCGTTATCTAATTGTTCTACGAAATGTTTTTTTTCGCCGGTAAATTTGCACTAAATGACTATTTTTTTGTTGTACAGAAATGGATTCAAAATGTTGAAAAACTCTTGGAACCCAGAAAATATAGTCGAAAAAGAATAATTTCGTAGAATATTTAGATTATGACTATTTAAAATATGAAAGATATTCTATTGAAACTCAAAAAACAAATAAAAATTGACGTATTTTTTTTTTAAATGGGGTAGATTAAAAAAATTCTAAAAATGTTTTTTTTCGTTCATTAGGCAATGGGGTCTCTTTACCCTTAGTGAAATATTAAAAAAAAACTTTAGAGACCCTTATATCCAACCATGAGTACACGGAAATTTATTTAAACTTTCATGAAAAAAAACGAGTCCAATAACATTACTACTTTAGAAATGTAAAATTTAATCAATAATTATGGATAAAATAAGTTGTGAACTATACTTTATCCAATCACAATTTTATGCAAACCTTTAAAAAAATTAAAAATGACTATGGTCTTCCACACCACAATGCTTTGAAATTTTTTTTATTCTCAAAATCAATCCCCACTTACAAATGAAAAGGCCTTCCTCTTTTATAGGTGAAGAGGAAACCTAAACCATTTACAAAAACCATGGGTAAGAAAAATACCATGGGTAGAATTATAGAATCATGAGCCAAATAATATTTAAATGTGTTCTTTACAGTAAATAATGAGTTTCTCTCTTGATGCGGTCAAAATCATAATAAAATAGTGCTTTTCTCCTCCTTGACAAGGTCGATTACCATGAAATAATATTTTCATGATATATTCTCTTTAGGAAATGGTCAAAATGGTCAAATAAGCCTATCACCTTCTTTCATTAATGAAATAAATCACATGCCAAGGTGAAATTTGCCCTTCCACTTAAGTTGAGAAATTAAACATTTGTTCAAATGTGAAAAGAGGGTGCTCCATGTGTCCAATGGGTCAATAACGCTCTAATGTGCAATATTTACCTAGGATGATGCGTCTAACCACTTAGAAAGTCA
>ML803299.1:121187-138981 GCA_009831015.1 Picea engelmannii
ACACAACATTTTAATTTAATTTAAACACTTGCCTAAAGTTTACCTAGGAAAACATTGTTAATAATTTTAAATAAGCCCACTCCTAAGGAAAACCCATATTTCCTAAGTCATTTAGTTGGTGGATAGGCAATTAGTGAGATTAATGATGAAAGAGGAAAAGGGGAATGTTCACGTGATGACTTTTAGAGTTGTAGACATGCAATAGGCCATTTTAGCTTTTATTTATGTCTCCTAGCTTTATTTTAGCTAGGCAATTTTTTTATATTAGCCTTCTAGACGAAGCCTTAACTACTTCGGTATGCACACACACATCCCCTTTCTTTTCTTTGATTTTTTTTTTGAAGTCCCTTTTTCTTTGATGTATAAGGCACTACACATATTGATGCTTTACGCCAAGTAGAGCCCATTTCTAGGCTCAAGCGAAGGATCTCGATCATCACCGATGAACTCATGAGCCATTGTCGACATCATATGGCACACCATGTCGGGGCCATGCAACATATTAACGAATTTATGCAATCAAAGATACTCATCGTGAGTAGTGTCGTGAGATATGGAGGCTCCTTGATGATGCCCATCAAGACGTGAAGGATGTATGAAATGTGAATCGTGGACAAAAGGGGAAATAGATAATTTTGTAGCAAGTTTTGAAAAGGATAACCAAGGTGGAAAAGGGTCAAGACTTGAAGGTCTATTGGATGCCCTAGCTAATGCCCCCAGTCCTTGATCGAGACTCATCGTGCTAACTCTGGTGGGTTCCAAATCAGGAGAAGACGATTGATGCATCATCTCATCCTTGGGTTCATCTATGGAAGCCATGACTTCCATGATGGCCTCTTCTGAAGGAAACTCGGTATATAGGAAATCATGTGAACGCGGAGAGTCAACAACCCGTTCGGGCAGAGTAGGTTGATCTCACTCTATATGAGGATGGAGTTGTTGACCAATATCAACGAATGATGATGGGATTGCCAGATCGACAATCTTGACCGCGATGAGCGGCATGGAAGCTTCAGATGATTCAACATCCTTAAGGTGAGGTACCACCCAAGGATCGACAGACCCAAGGGATCCACTAGTAAATGATGAAATCATGTTGATAGGAGCAATGTTCACAGCAAGGGAAAAAATTCTCATAAGTGAAGGATCTTTAAACATCCCCACAACCACACTCAAAGAAGATTGTTGGGTATCACAAACAAAGGGTACATTAGACCCCGCATTGGATCCAAGGTCTGGGGTACAAAACACAAGTTGATCAACCATCACGATTTTCCCTTGATGAGGGAAGCGTAAGACCCTAAAGATTGACGAGACAATTGCAGTCATCTCGTAGAACCAAGTGCGTCTGAGTAATAAGTTGTACTCAAGAGGTGCATCGACGACCTCCACAACAATAGAGACCGTCTTACCACCTAACTCGATGGGTAAGGCGATTAATATCCCATGGGGCTGGAACATATGTTCATTGAATGTTTTCAACAGTGTTGCAAAAGTATCAAGCTTAGGAGAGCCAAGGGCCTTCCAACAAGACATAGATATGATGCAAGTCGACGCTCCTTCATCAACCATGGTTTGAAGATGTTTTTCCCCATTGAATGCACTTTGATTTGGAAGGTAACTTGATAGGAGAGCCTATGAGCAACCTAATTAGAATCAGAGGTTATCGAACTCGACTTCGAGGGAGAAACCCCACCTATAGCATACAAGAAGGCTTTATGTTGTGTTGGGCAGCTTTAGAGAACTCCAAGTGCAGACATGGCACAGGGTGCATGGGCCAAGTCTTCCACAATATTGTAGTTGTGGGTGGCCTGTGAATTGGGATTATGTTTCATGCATCGAAGAACGCCCTTTGGGGGGAGAAGTACTATTTCAAAGGATGGATTCTCAATCTGAAGAGGGCCACCAGGCTGGGAAGAAGATGTTGATACATGAAAGGCAAGAGTAGGCCCGGAAGTGTCGTAGTTCTTGGCTCAAGTTTGCAAATTAAGCATCTGGTCACATATAAAAATAGAAGCATTCGAGGAAGACGCTTCATGATGAGGGGTACCTTCCATGCCCCCTTGTGGAAGGGTAGGATTTGCTGCAACCATGTGTTGCGGTTGAGGGGGAAAAGGATGAGTTAGGATAGCAGGTTGCTGGGGGCCTCTTTGCTAAGCCAAAAATCGATGGATCTCATCATTTCCAAGACACTGATGAGTAGAGTGGTCCTCCCCACAAATCGTGCAGGGAAACTGACTAGATTCTTCTTATCTTTTATGCCCCCCCTTGATTGTTTTGTGTGGGAGCAATATCTTGGTCGGTGTTAAAATTTTTCTTTTTATTCCTCTTCTCTTTCCTCCAAGTTGTTGAGGATTTTTGGTTGCGTGGATTGCACTGAATTCACCTCGGAGGTATGAGTAGGGACCATGGTAGTTTGAGCATTAGAGCTAGACGCTGACGGGTGTGACGAGATAGAAATGTGACCCATTTGGTCAGCTAACTAACCCACAAAGGCATGGGAAACAGAACCCACCACGCCATCGGTGTGGGGTGTTGGGTATGGCTTTTTGGGATCTGTCAATGGCCTAGGAGCATGCGGGATAATATCATAAAGAGTGCCAGATTGAGAGTAAATCAAATCCAAGTGTTGGGCACGCATGATGACTTGCTCTTCGATAGTCACCTCGGCCATAGCTACGTCTTTGGCAATGAGTGGTAGGAGGGACTTTTTTAACCACTCCATAAGGAGTTTATCCAGAATCTGGGTCTTGGTCATCCTACGTCTTCGTCTCCACTCATGTATATGATAAAAAATGTGAGTGGTGATATCTTGTCGCGGAGACGTCAAGAGCTTTGTTCCATTCTCATATTGTAAGGGCAATCGATAATGCGTGAGAAACCCCATTGTCAAGTCATTAAAACTTTTAAAGGAAGCGCCTTCGAAGTCAATGTACCATTTTCAGGCACTTCCGATTAGGGATCTTTGGAAAAGACGCAACCTCACACTATCATCGATCAAAGAGTTGGATGAACACCACAAATGGTATGTCATGATGTGTGGAGGGGTCTTCTCCCGGCTTTCCTTCGAATTTTTCCATGTCTGATGGCAACTTAGCAAGCATGATCAATCATGAAGAGTTGTGGACAATAGGGTCATTGGTCAAACACGACAAGTCGGGCAAGTCTAACCTTACAAGGAGAGGCAATGAGAGGGAGTGTCGATAACTCCAGCCAAGACAAAATCCAAAATACATTTGTGTGAGACTTGGCATGATAAAGAATGCCTCCTTAGCTGAGAGGGAGTGTTGATGAATGCAGCTATGTGAGACGATCTCTAGCTTACAAACCTGTGAGGTGTGGATCATTGCAGTTATGTAAGTCTTTCTCTCAGCTTACAAACCTGAGAGAAAGCCCCTAAGAAGGGTACGTGGTTCCTGCTTGAGACAGAGCTAGGAACGTAGAGATGACCTCCTCCATTCAGAGAGTTGAGAAGAACTCCAGATGATTATCCAGTGGGAAAGGCGATCTGTTGAGTTGGACGTGCCTGTGGCTGAGCACAAGGTGAACGTGTGAAATCCCAAAGTGCGGGGTGCATCGTCATGTGAACAGAAATGAAGATGATGTGTTAGCCTCCTATGAGCAGCAGAGTTGACGAGAAAACTCCAGATGATTCTCCTGTGTGAGGCAGTGGGAAAGAAGATCTGTAGAGTGGACGTGCCTGTGGATGAGCACAAGTGAACGTGTGTAGATCTGGTTCTTCTGTGTAATGCTGTGAGCCAAAGATATGACATCCCTATGGATGTGCCCCTAGTGGATGAGCACTAGTGGGTGTATTAGATCCTTTGCTATATGTTGTTCAAGAGTCAGACCTGCCTGTAACCCTAATTGTTATGTAAAGGTTACAGGTTGTCCCCACCTTAATGTGATTAATAATAAATGTAAAAGATACTATGGTTTATAATAATAATAATAATAATAATAATAAAGTGACTTAGAGAGGTCGGCCCTGTTGAGCCAATAGACACTTCTGTTGACAGGTTTAGGTTAGTATAAGTAAAGGTAAAATACCCATAGTGGAAACACATCTTTCTTGTGAGTTTGGAAATTTCAGCAAGTACACTTCCTTGGGAAAAGTGCGCACCTCTCTTGGGCGCTAGATTTCTAGGGTTTGAGCACCCTCTTGTGTGCTAGGTCTTTCTTGGTGGTGAAGGTCTTTCTCTTGAAGAATATAGCAAAGGATTTGGCTGGGTTTTCTACCCTTGTTGAGAAGGGTTTCCTAGGATACTTCTTGTGTTCTTGTGCATGGTGTTTCTTCTTGTGATCTTGGTTGCTGCAACATTATTGTTTATGGTTAAATAAAATGCTAAAAATGGAATGAACTTCATGCTTAACCTAGCTTATAAAAAATCAACAAGCGTGTACACTGGGTGGCAGCAAAACATATGTTGAGGTATCTGCATGGGACAATTGAGTTTGGTTTGAGCCATATTTAGGGGGATGGAGTGAAGCTCGTGGGTTATTCGGATGTAGATTGGGTAGGCAACAGTGTGGACAGGAAAAGCACATCAGGTTGTTGTTTCAACTTGGGTTCAGGGGCTATTTCCTGGTTCAGCAGGAAGCAAAAATCAGTTGCTTTGAGCTCTGTAGAGGCTGAATAAATGGCAGCCAACTTGGCATCATGTGAGGCCATTTGGCTTCAAAAGCTACTCATGGGCTTGTTTGATCAGGTGTTGGACACAACAGTGATTCACTGTGACAATTAGAGCTGCATCAAGTTCTTTGAAAATCTTGTGTTTCATGATAGGTCCAAACACATTGACAGGAAAAGCAGCAGTGTGGACAGGAAAAGCACATCAGGTTGTTGTTTCAACTTGGGTTCAGGGGCTATTTCCTGGTTCAGCAGGAAGCAAAAATCAGTTGCTTTGAGCTCTGCAGAGGCTGAATACATGGCAGCCAGCTTGGCATCATGTGAGGCCATTTGGCTTCAGAAGCTACTCATGGGCTTGTTTGATCAGGTGTTGGACACAACAGTGATTCACTGTGACAATCAGAGCTGCATCAAGCTCTTTGAAAGTCTTGTGTTTCATGATAGGTCCAAACACATTGAGGTAAGATACCACTTCATTCGGGACTGCGTGCAGAAAGGTTTTGTAAAGCTACAATATGTGCCAACCGGTGAGCAGATAGCAGACATACTCACGAAGCCTTTGGTGAAATGAAAATTTGTCTACTTCAGGGACAAATTGGGGGTTGTGCAGAACACCTTCCTCGCTAAGAGGGAGTGTTAATTTTCTGTAGCAGCAGAAGGTGTCTGCTCACGTCTGTGTCCTAGACATGTGAGTGGACATTAAACTTACCCAAATCAGCCTAAGTCTGACTTAGGAAACCCAACAGAAATCTCCTTGTTAGTGGTTTGTGGGGCCTTGCTAGGTGGAGCGTTCAACTTAGTGCTGAGTGGGGTCCAGAGGAAAAAGGGCGGCTCAATTTGAGCCGTTGAAGCTCCGGCTGGGCACTAATAACAAGGCAACCAGTGGGGGTGGCTGGGTATAGAGGGGCTGAGGGTGCTGGGCATTGTCATTCTTCATGCTTGAGAGAAGGAGGAGAGGAGGAGGCGCTAGAGGCTGTGGAAGAGGTTGAGCTCTGCTGAGGAAGAGGTGAAGTCTTGGCTGTGTTGAACAGAAGTACCAGGGCTATTTCTGGGCATACCTGGCAGCAAACAGAGGACACCTACAGGACTGTACAGGACTTAAAAGAGTTGCTGGGAGTTGAGTCTTGTTACATCAGCAAAAGGGGGACTGTTCTGGTCCATACAGTTTCGGCATAGAAGGCAGAAACAGGGGCAGAGCTACAACAACCAAGAGGGTCTGTTCTGAGGCCATAAATACAACCATTAGAGGAAGAAATCAGGGTCGTACAGCAGCAACCTTGAGCAACTGAGTCTGCTGGGCCATACACTCAGGACGTGGAGCATTTCTGGGCTGTAAGAATTTGTGTTTATTTCTGCTGTAAAATTTCACCTCTGAAGCTTCTAATAAAAGCCCTCCTTTGCTGGTTTTTCCCACAGGGGTTTCCAGGGTAGCTGGGTACCCACTGTGTTATTGTGTGTGTTTGCTTTCTTACTTCCGCTGTGCATGCATGTATACTTAGTTGGTATAACTTTTAGCATAGATCAGATTTAATTTTCTGAGTCTGAAATTAAATTTATGGGTATAATCTATTGGCTAAATTATCAGTTGGCTGAGTATTACAAAATTTACAGTAAGTGTTGAATTGTTGATTCTACTTAGTAAAGGATGGTATTATCATTTAATAAAACAAGGTGAATCTATTTCATGATTATAATGCATCATTTTGTCATTTGGTTATTTATGGTAGCATGATGAATTATGCATTGTTAGGTGTTCATAATGAGACTGTTTATTAACTTGGTTATAATTGAAGTGAAAACAGGAAACAAGCATAGTGTTCGAAGGTAACGCATTGCAAGTGGATCAATAATCTTCTATTTGCAATGGTATGCATTTCTTATTTAGTATTCCCTTTTTTCCATTTTTTTTTTTTAACTGCTCGATGAGTCCAATATATTTTTCTTAGTTTAATTATTGCTCGATAAAATGTATTATGATGTCTCGTACAAATGTGTAAAAATGAAATGTTATAGAGGGTTTCTGTCGACTATGTAAGAGCTCATATGCTTCTAGAAATATCAAATATGAGTGATATCATAAGAGTTTAGGGTGTAAACTTCTTGTATTTCAATACATAATTCACATGCATATAAATTTTACCTCTATTGAGTTTGAAACATGAATCGCTTTTGGGAATTACTTAGCAAACAGTTCACCTAGAATTTGATATGAATACTTAGGATATTTCTAGTTAGAAGTAAGAGTATATAAACTCCAAATTTCTTCCTAAGTACCAGCTTAAGACATTACCATGCATATAGGTTTTATCCTGTACTCAAAATATCGTTTTATGGAATGGTGATAGAAATACGTACATAGATGTTTTTCTAGAAATGCATGAAACACGAAACTTATTTGGGGAAAGTAATATATTTTGACTATAGGGAATGTCAATATGCTTAGTAGATGTTAGTAGCTGCTTGATCATATGGAAGGTTTACGTATGGCACCTGTTATCTGTAATTAATTATTTATGTTTAAAATATCCTATAGTGTTGACTACAAAACAAGGTATAATGGTAATATATCCTTTGCAATGAAATAAAACAATAGAAACAAAATGTAATGCAAAAATCCTACATAGAGACATTGAAAATAAAATATTGTTAGCACAATATACTTGCTAGGGTTTGAATTAACAAGTACAAATGAGGGTTTGTGGACATGCATTCACTCTTCCCTTTGTTCTTTTCAAAATTGCGTGCAGTCCCATGCAATCTCCAAGTTGCCCCTAATGTGAAGAGTCTGTAGAAAACTGAGGTCCTATGAGGCTTCCAACTAAGGTCTGTCTTTGACCTTGAGATTGGCTCTAAGTTTCAATCTTCAAAACTATCCTTTGCTGTTTTAGGACAGCAAACAGTTTAGTGATTTTCTGCCCATAGTTTTTTGTAGGTTAAGTGTTCTTTGAGGTGCCCTTGCAAGTGTTTTCGTAACCTAGCACATGCAATATAACTCAAAACAAGTAACACTTCCTCTAGATCTTAACAACACAAGTAAGCTTATCTACACTCTAAGCATGCATGAAATGAACACATGTATTTTTGGTCAACATGACCCTGGATAAAACCCCCCCGGGGAAAACCAGTTTGGAATGGAAGTATATATAAGTGGTATCTAAAGCATGAGATACAACAAGTACATGAAACAAATGAACCTGATACACAGGCAACCCCTATCAAGATGCTATACAAGTCGAAGAAGGTGAATGCGCCCAACCATGGTCCGCCCTTCTCCTGTGTTGCTCAATTCCTATCTAGCCTTATGTCCTTGCTGCTCAAAGCCTTGTAGAAGAAACTCTTGCACACAAATCTGCCCTTGTGTGTTACCTCTCCAACAAGACACTCCAATCAGCAATCTGACAAGTAGAAGACCTCCCTGCTAGGTGTGCGCCCTCCTCCAAGCAAACATGAACACCACAAATAAATGGAAGCCAAAGCCTCCTAGATCCCTCCATGAAAGGAGGTGCCCTTGTTGCCCTCTTCCTTCGCTTCCATTCCCATCTCCATTGCTCTCCTCTTCCTCTCCAAGTGAACAAAAGAGTGAATGAGCCTCCAAATGCCCTATGTGCCCTTCTTAAGGAATCATAAGGAAACCTAAAAAAGTCAATGGCTAGGATCACTCCAAGCCATATCTAATCCATGGTGGAGATCTCTCAAAAATAATCTCAACTCAAAACCCACTTTGGGTTAAGTTTCCATAGTTCACTTTATGTCCCTCATTTCACCCACAAAGTGAATTAATAGTCACTTTTCACTCAAGTGACAAATTTCACCCTTTTGACTTAGGAAAATGTCAAAGTGAAATTAGACATGAAGTATAAGGCACAATGGGTCAAATATTTCCCTCTTGTGGTTAGAGACCCACAATCACAAGGGGACCACTTCCCATGGTACACCAAAACTCAACACTCCCTCTTACCGAGGAAAGTGTTTCTCACCAATCAATCTCGTCGCAACTGTGGACTTCCTTGCCTTCTGGCAAGGCCTAGGTGCGTATGGATGTACCCTCTGTCTTTGATCTCCTCGACCTGTGGTGACACCGTTCTGCTCAACCTGCCCTGACACTGATCTACCGACCTGCCTTGATCTCTAGATGGAAGTCCATCTCCACCTACCTGAGATCACCTAGATCTTGTCATCTCACCAAAGATCTCTCCCTCAACATCTCTCCAAAGGTCTCTAGGTCTTGCATCTCACCAAGATCCTCTCCTTGGTCTTTCACCAAGGTCCTATACTCATGTCATGCAATATGAGTCACATCTCTTGGTATTTCACCAAGAGTCTCTAGGTCTTGGCATCTCACCAAGATCCTCAACCTTGGTCTCTCACCAAGGATTTCTACCTCCTGGCATATCGCCAATGGTCACTAGTCTTGGGATCTCACCAAGAGTATCTGGATCTCGGCATCTCACCAAGATCCTCAACTTGGCCTCTCACCAAGTGACTTCCACCTGAAGTGGATCCTGAACCTGATCTGCCCGTCTTCGTAGTCAAGTGAGGCTCAAGCCTTTGTGGTGCCCTGCTGCTCCTCCTCATCAAACTCTGAAGCTCTAAAGCCCCTGCACCAACCCTCTGTCTCGACAACTCTGAAACTGAAGCTGTCCTGGGTGGACCAGTCACCTTTGAAGATGCTGTCCTGGAAAACTGAGTCTAAGCTCCGTCTAAATCAATACTCTGAGTCAGTAGGTCCTCCTCAACTCTGTCTCCCCACTTGACACTGGATGGTGTATCAATTGACAAATAACTGACGAATGCACGCTCTCTCGCAAACTGTGCATCAAAATCCTCTTCCTCGGTTGTCGCTGCAGTACCACCTTGCTGCCTCTTCTTCTTCCTCTTGGGACTATTGATATTATGGTAGCTGCGGTAGGTATTAACCTCCATTTGTGACCTTTGACGAGATTTGAATATTTCGGAAGCAAGAAAAGATTTGGATATAACCCTAGAAGAGAAGTCGGCTAAAGAAAATATTATATACTAAGTATTTGGCACCCAGAATGAGAAGTCGGCCCAGGTAGTTTGGCAGAAGCAGTATAAATATAGGAGGCTAGTCTTCATTTTAGCCAGAATTCTCAGAATTGTAGAAATACACTTGTGCGCACTGCAGAAGGCCAGTAGTGCGCAAGTCTGGGGAGCATTCTTCATGCTGGCCTCATGGAGATTGGTTGCTTTCGTGTGAGGATGCCTTGCTTTGGAGGAGGAGCACTTGGCATTTCAATGGAGGGCGTTGAGCCCTAGATGGCATGAACACACTTGTATCTCTTGCATGGAGGCTTGTAATTGACTTACGCTAGCTTGGGTTGAGGTAGTGATCATGTAGGTGGGGTGGACCTGAAGCATGCACATGACTTAGGAGATGCATTGAAGCCTTGGAGCCCTTGGAGGAGGAGCGTTGGACCCTGCTTGAGGAGTGTTCATACCTTGGAGCCTTGGTTCTTGAGGACATCACCTTGGAGCTTGACATGTGTCCTTTTGGACTGTAGTGCTTCACGTGTGGGCCTACTTGTGTAGAGTAGGTTGCTTGTAGGGGTTTAGGCCCACTTTATATTGTTCACCTCCTTTACCTCTCATATAAATATAGGAAGGAGAGAGTCCTTTCTTTAATTATTCATTCATCTTCTCGTGTAAAAGATGTGGGGAGAGGAGGGCACCTCCTCCTCTCTCCTTGTACTCTTCTTTAGTTTATTCTCTCTCTGTCTTGGAGTGCTAGGGTTATTGGAGACTTCAAGTGAAATTCTAGGCTTAGGTTTTCGAGCTAAGGAGGCAAAGAAGATGAGGGTTTGATAAAGCCTTAAGGGTGGAAAGAGCATTGTTGAGGAGGAGAAGAGAACAAGACACCTTGCACTCATGGGAGACGAGTGTTGGAGCCAAAACGGACTTGTTCGTGTTGATGCTTGCTTGTTGGAGATGTTTGGTGGTGGTTAGGGTTTTCTTCTAAGTTGCACAATACATGGAAACATGTACAAGTTTTCGAAAAGGAAATGCAATGAAAATGTGACCAGTCAAAAATTTGGAAACAGAGATATATATAGTAGTAGTAGTAATAATAATAATATTGTCCTATTTTACAAATAGAAAATTATATTGAAACTATGAAGAAAGCACTTAACATTATGATTCAGATTCATGAATAAATGAGCAAGAATATTTAAATGAGAAACATAAATGACAAGTGTTACATCACAATTTACTCCTAAACCCATCTCTATATTATATCTCACAGTTGATTAAAAAATTCAAGTAGTAATATCCAAAAATAACCTTTATAAATGAGGCTATATATCTAAAATCAGCCTTTATGTATGAGGCTATATATCTAAAATCAACCTTTATATACGAGGCTACAATGCTACATGTATCAAACTGTGAAAAATGAACATAGAAATAAAACATGAGCTAAGCTAGTAAAGCCTAATGGTCATCATCCTCATCTTCATATTCATCATGAAAAATAGTAGAAAATGCACATTCAACAATGGAATGTGGAGTGGAAGAAGTATTTCCAATTCCACTTCTAAGTTCTTCGAGACTTAGTGTAGCAAGAGGGATGTCCAAGTCAGTGGATTATGGATTCACATCCCAATCTCTATAAGTCGAACCACTGTATTCTAGACTCCTACAAGATGCAATTCGAAGGTTGTAATGCACATAAATAAGATTCTCAGCCTTTTGCGAACCCAACATGTCGCGCTTCATTGAATGAATAAAACTATAGGTGCTCCAATTCCTTTTTGTTGATGAAGAACTTGCCACTTGTGAAAGAATACAAATGGAAAGGGTTTGCAAATGTACACCATTTGCTCCATGACAAATTCACCATCTAACCGTACTCATGGTGCTCCTCTCATCCAAATCTGATATGTCTGACTAATAATCCAAACTAGCAACAAAACTAGCAAATTCTTTCTTCACCTCCTTGTGTAGATGAGCTGGAAATATTCTCAAAAGGACTCTTTTCACTTCATTTACCATCCCCTATCCTTATGTGGTGCCTTCCTCTTCCCATTGCTTTGAGCAATAAGGTCTTATTCATTCAATCTTGGGTTGAGGGCATGTGCTAAAGTGTGCAATGAAATGTTTAATTAGTTCCACCTCTCAACAATGATTTTCTTCATTGAATCACAAAATGAGCATCAACAAATAAATGCCAAGGAGACTCTTGTGAAATGATTTCCATAGTTTTCTCAACCATGATATCTATGCCATCGTAATTTTCTCCCAAGAAAGGTTTCTCCGTGTCGGCGCATTGGAGAAGTTCCAATGCGGGGGATGTGAACTTGAGCAAAACTAGAGACCTCAGGACAAACTCTGCCTTGAAATAGTGTGTTTGAACTGATTGAGCTAACCCAATTGGCTTGAAAATTTGAAGGACATCGGGGTAAACTTTGATCCACTTATATGTGCACGGGTCACGAGATAATTTAATAAAATCCCTTTGGGTGCGACCACACATTCAACCATTACTTTAAGATGATCCCATGGCTCTAGGAAAAACCTTGACGAGAATTGAACCTTACCCAATGGTGAAAAATTTAGAAATCCTTGCTCCTCACCATTGGGTAAAATTGCATTGAGCTAAGATACAATATAGTTATATATAAGCTTATTATGTATTATTATATATATATAACCCTATTATATTATATAGTTATAACTTATAATAAGGTTAAAGTTTATAAGAATAAGAGTTAGAGTTAGTACCTTAATCAAAGAATCTTTGGAAAAATTTACAAATACAAAAGGGCTTTCTTGAATTAATTGGATTTTATAAAGTTAGAGGAGATAAAATCACAACAAAGGGATATGAGATTTTCTGATGCAATTTTTGACAGAATAAAGAAATAAGTTCTAGTGAGGAGAAAGGAGTATTTCCTTATCAATTTTAAAAAGTTTTCTTTCACTTTTTTAAAACTTGAAGTGACTATTCAAGAAAAAGAAGTTATCATTGTTATCGATCCACTTGAAATTGACAATTACATCAATACTCAATTGGCCAGCCGCCAGCCAATTCTATTTTCCAGAATTGAGCATAACCAAAAACCTAGAAATTTAAGTGAAAAATTCTATGGAATAAACAATCTACAATTGATGATTATATTTTAAAATTGAGTTCTTATAAGGAGAAAGAAGGAAGATTCCTTCATATTGATCTAAAAAGGTTTCCTTCCACTTTATTAAAACTTAAAGGGAATATATAAGGAAAAGAAGTTGTCATTGTTATTGATCCAATTGAGATGGACAATTACATTAATACTCAATTGGCCAACTAATTGCATATTCCATAATCAAGGATAACCAATAACCTAAATTTAAGTGATGAATTGTATGACATAAGCAATCTGTAATTGATGATTGATGATTATATTTTAAAATGCTAGTTTAAATTCACGTTTATGTGGGATAATATAATTTGGGTTTGACATGGATGGAAATGTTGGGTACCTTCTATTTAAACTCAAAGTAATATTTGCCATTTTGGCATGATAAAGTAAGATAATGCTGTATGAATTTAGAATAAAATTGTGCATGAAAGTTACATTATCATGATGCACAAGAGATGGACAACTTTGGTGGAATAGATACCCCCCACTCGCAGATGCTTAGCTGAAGGGAAACCAAATTGAATGGTGCTAATGATTCCCTTGTAATCCTAATTCGTGGCAGGTTAACCTCATTGTGATAAGGAGAAACTAGTTAAAAAAATACAATATATCGATAAAGAATTATTTATAATCTCAATTAAATATAAAAATTGCCATTGATGGGATTTTTTTTAATTGACAAAACAGTTGAAGCATTTGATGAAGATATTAACACACAACTTAAGGTTAATTAGGAGTATCCTAAACTAGAGATCAAGATTTATTTTTCCAGTGAAGCCTTATTGTCATCCTAATCACGAGATTCATTACTCTGATTTAGTCAACTTACCAACATCTGTATTACTTTGAACAAAGGCGACAGTCTGTTTACATTGCAAAAAATCAAAATTGCAATATGACTTCTTTTCGAAAACATACTTGGTTGGAGTCATAAGAAAAGTTTTGTTTGAGAATCTTATCGGCATATATTCCCAATAAAAGTTGACCTAGTATCGATTGATGCATCTACAATGCATCAATATTGCTTGGAGCTTGGACAATCTTTTCGTCTCGTTTCCTGTTGTGCTTTGAGAACAAAGCTTTCCTAGACAAGAGGGCATGCAATATCCCTGGACCCTAGCTACTGTTAGTATATTTAATAATTTTTATATAGGGTTGTGTCCCTCATAATAAGCATGTCTGTTATATACTTCATATATGACAATTTTCTTGACTACATATCACCGTTCTATATCTATCACATTTTTTTATTATTTAGTTGTCCTTTTGATCTATATCGGCTTCTCTATCTTCTTATGAATGTCTACAGCATTCCTTGACCATTGGAAGGTACATCACACGTTTATTGCCTTTTTTGAAGTTCTACCATGTGAACCAGAGTTCAATTGAATCATTTCTCTTGAATTTTAAGGATCATCTAGCTCAAGTTGGGTTCTGAGACTAACCCAAGCTTCCTTATTTCTATTGCCTACCCACATTCCTAGTGGCCCTTCTTTGTCGTCTACAACATCAAACATATTAAAATCTCCACAAAGAGTCCAATGTGCTTCTGAGAGCTTGTTAGGAATCCATCTCTAGAAACTTTGTGTTTCTTCAACATCATTCAAGCATACAGGTTGGCCAACCCAAGCATGCAACTGTTTGGATTAAGCATAACCCAAACAAGTCGCTGAGTTGGGTTTACTCCCCAATAAAAAACACAAACAACCACTTGAGGGGAGACTCTAGGGGGTGAGCCCCTCTTTCCTTTTTTCATGGATTGAAGGAAAGCCAACACTTGGCCAAATCAAGCACTTTTAACCTCTTTCAAACAAAAACTCTCTAACTCCTGAAATGAACTTCTTATTCTTCTCACTATAATTTTATGACAGTGTCAGATAAACCTTGATGTTCTATGATTCTACTTTCATTGAGAGAGTTATAGACATAAAAATAAGATAAATTAGTAGCTAGTATAATATTATATATCTATAAATAATAAATAAAAGATAAAGATAAAGTAAATAAATAATAATAATAAATAAGTAAATTTATAGTCACAACCTTTCACTAAGAAACGCACAAGGTACCCGGGATCACAAATGTAAAATCATGATTCATTTTTCTTATACATTATACGTTTATGTACTTGGTTATATCCAATTAAAATCTCGGTTCATAAAGTGTGTTCCCCACAGAGAGAGGGCAATGGGAGACTCAACATTCATTTCCTTTGTATCCTGATTCCTCTCCTAGTCCTTCAAGGGTGTCGAGTGAGTTGGAGGCAGACAAACCCTTCAAAATATGGGAAAAATTATCATTCATGGTTCGCATTTTCGGCCTTCTATGAAGAACCTAAGTATCAAGGAACTTATGGAAGTTCCAAAGCGGGGAGGAGAATGGTTCACATTATGAGGAGCCATGCCTTGAGAGGAGTGAGCAGGATCCCTACGTTGGCATTGCTGAGCCTCCAACCTGACATTGGTCTGCAAGGTTGAAACTTGGGCCTATGAAGCTTATCTACACTGTCTAAGCCTTATTGGCTTGTAGATTCTTCCTCACTACTTGGGTCCATGATCCTGGGGGAGTTATGTAGGTGACTATGTCCATGACAGTTGGAATCAAGCTAGGGAGATGTTTGATTAGAACCTAAGTATGGGCACCTAGAATTGGTCCCTGCTTTAGAAGTGTGGAATTGTGCAAGAATTACTACAGACCACACATTGAGTGAGAAACTCCCTGCACAGTACAAAGCGGCAGACATGACTGTGTTGTAGATGTGCTAATATACAACTCATCACATAATGAAGTTTGGTCACATTAACATTTTGTCGTGCAGTGTAGTGCTCTGATCTCACTGCATACACTACAAAAAAACAATGCAGAGAGTGTTGGTGCAGATGGAAAACTTAGGAGAATGGTGCACATAATTCCAATAGTCATGATGGATCATCTCCAAGACCCTAAACGCCATAATAAAACAATGCGGAGTGTGCTGGCGCAGTTGGACAACTCAACAAAATGGTGCATGGAATTTAACTCACTTTGGTCCTTGATGCAACCTACTTATACCATTTATAATCTAGTTTTTCATGAGCAAACCTTTTTCCACACTAAGTATTTATAATCTTGGTTTGACTTACCATCTTAAGCTTTACTTATCATCAAAATACTTGTTCAAACCATTGTTTTCTTGTCTATCCTTTTCTTTTTGTTGTACATCAAACCATTCTTAGTTCTGTGAGCTGTATTATGTAATACTCTTGAAAGTTGAATTTGTGCATTACTGGTCTTCACCTACTAATTGACAGAGTGCTCATCTCTCTATCCTTGTGCTGTTTCATTCACTTTCACTATATTACTCATGATCTTATAGTCTTCACTTCTATTTCCTCCATTGCAATACAAATGTCTATTTTTAAGATTATCACATATAAAAGAGATCTTCTGATCAAATTCCTGGTAAAATACTCTGAATACACATCCAATATTATCAGAAACTGCTCAATTTTTACTTTACATGTTAACAATGTTGAATGATGTTCACCTAATTTGGCATATATTTTATGGGCAAATCAATAAGTTTACTTGGTATTCATTTCCAATCTTCTTGCATATATTTATGTGTTTGCTTACTTTTCCTGTTAATTGGTTTACAAGCACTAGTTGTTCTGCTGTGATTATCTTACTCTTTCTTTAATTGGACAGACTGAATTATCAAGCGGAACAGAGGAAGTGCAAAAAGGAGCAATTAATTTAAATGTCTCAGCTGGAGATCTCACTTTTGAGGACAATGATGACGGGTAATCATCCCCTTCTCATATAGATATCAAGTTTCTTGGCTTTATTCACAAGCATCTTGCTGATTAGCAATTTTATTTTAAATCCTGTAGGAAACTCTTCTGTTCAAATTTTGTTTGTTGACATTCGACATTCTCTTAATAAGCTGGCTTCGTAGGGAGATTGCTGATGTTACCAAGGATTGCCATTGCTCTCCAGGTGTCTAAAGCTACAGAATCTCTCTGCAGTTGATCCGAGCTGCCATATCAGTAGCTGAATGTTCTACTATCTCTCACATATCTTTTAATGCTTCTTGTAAGATAAGATACGATAAAATAATTTTATTAATTTCCAACAAATGACCTCAAAAAAGGCCAGTGGGACTGCCAAGTTTACATGTATCAATACAAAGTGGGAGTGCCGAAACAGCTCCTAAATAAAGCAAGAAGCGGGAAGTAAGAGAGCTAAAGTGAGGCAATGCCCTAATTCAAGATCTAAACAGAGCTCTGATATCTAAAAACACAGATTTGGGAGAGATGAACCCAAAATCTAGAATAGGAGAGAGTAACTCAGGTTCTGCTAGCAACTGCTATCCTACCATCCGAGGCTGAATGGAGGAAACTCCGAATAGAACGCTCTCTGGAAGAGGAACTAGAAGATAATATGCACTGTGTACTGTGCTACTGTTTGGACAATGTCGCCCATCGTTGAGGCCTGGGTGGCCTCTCCTGGTTGCTAGTTAGGGGTCTGTAATGGCCATGTCTATGGGATCGTTGAGAAGTGCTGATAGTCCCATGGGCTCAAGTTGATCTAGAGTTGAGGGCCATACTACTAATCATCTTACTGTTGGTATCCCTGGTAGAAGGCAGCATTGGAAAGGAGGAGGTGATCCTCTAGTAGGATGGTGGTCTAGGGGGAGGCCAGAGAGTATGGGACTGGAATCTGAAGGCCTTCTACATGTAAAGAGTCAAGCAACTTTGGTTGCAGTACTTGAAAAAATTGGAAAGTGCCTGTGACTCCCAAAATAGACAGTGAAACTGCCCTCGAATCTCACAGTAGAGGGAACAATGAAAGATGAAATGTTCCTCAGTGTCTACCTCTCAAAGATGGCACAGTTGGCAGATACTGTATGACTGGTCGATATGGTCATTTGTCTCCACCCGAAGCCTATGGGAATACACTCTGAACTGGCCTAGGGGGATGCGAAGAGAATGCATCCAATGACGACAGGTGTACAAAGGTTGGACAATAAGTTCACCCCTCA
>ML803300.1:29509-51508 GCA_009831015.1 Picea engelmannii
GTTTGCTGTAGGTGTATAGATCGGTGCTTATACCTTGGTGTTCTTGAGCTTTAGGAGGTTGGCCCGAGGCCAATGTATTCCTTTGCTAAAACCTTTGTCAAAATGTCTTGATAAACATAGGTAAACCCTGCAAACAGGCCGAGGGCAAATTGTTGCGCACTTATCCATAAAACTTCTGCATAAATGCAAGGCCGAGGGGCCAAATTGTTCTTTTCACCAAAGATAATTGATAGAACCCCACACCACATTAGCCCAGCAAAAGTAAAAATTCTGTCCTTCAAGCCATTTCACCAATTCTCGCCAAAAATGCACCAGAACTTTGCTTTGAACTTCACACGCAGGTGTCTATTGTATGATTGGTCAGTGTAGGGCACTTTTCGCTGCCTTCGCCCAGCGACGTGAGAGAAAACATATGCCTGAAAAGATAAATATCAGTCATAAGATGATTCCCTATTTTATAGGGTGATAACAGATAGTATATTAAAATTATTATTATTATTATTATTTTATTACTATTACTATGTGTAATTTTTTCTTTATTGTTGCGTGCTTCGAGAGTCTTTGTCATTGTTGCGTATGTAAACAGGCCCGCCATGCTGCATTCTTTATTAAATGTTTTCATAGGGCGACGCCCTTCGAAGGTTATGACAGTCTTAAGTGTTTACCTAACAGGTCTCACAACCATAAATGTTTATTGTATAGATGTGTTGCAATACAGTTTCGTTCAATTTTTTTGATGGTGTTCTTTCCAGTGAAATTGTGCAAAATTGTTCTCCACTGGCATCCCTGGTTCAGTGGTTGATGCTTGTTCGTTGGTTTGTTCCAAGCTTATTTTTCTTGTTTGATTCAACTTTACAAAGTTGAGGTCTTGCATTTGCAGTATGACCTCTTCGTGGTTGTTCACCGGTTTGTTTTTCTTCAAATTTGCAAGTTTTTGGACCTGTTGTTTCAGTTTGCAAGTTTTGGGGCTGAGCTCTTGTCATCCCTCAATGACGGGTAAGTTTTCGTGCCATCATATTGTTGCTATTCATTTTTTTCTACTTGGTGTTTTGCACCTTGCAGGCAAGCTTTTTCAATGGTAAGAGTCCCTGCCTCAAAATTCTGTTGCAAAACATCTTTCTGTGTGGTCTTATTTTTTGTTCCTGGAAACCATGCGTCTTCATATGTTGGTTGCCACATCCTGCATATTTGATGCAGGAGCATCTCTCCACATCAGCCATCCAGCCAGCCATGTCAGCGCGCATGCATTCAACGCTGAATAGAGAGGCGCAGTCATCATTCAAATTTGAAATTGAATGTAATTTAATGTTGTAGGCTGGTGATCCATGGAAGCCATGCCTTTGTGCAGGCTGTAGATAGGATCATCTTTAATGCCAAGATCGGCTGATATCTAGATCCAGGCACTGGACTAGGCAACCATTGAATGTAATTTATTAGAGTAGGTAGACCTGGAGGGAAGCACTCGAAGAGCCCCTCGGGTAAAAGAGATTTTGAGATCTCATTTTGAGTTTGTAACAGTAGAGTTGAAGAGCCAGAGAGAGATCGGGAACACCATTGTAAAGATACAGGCATTTTTCCATTTTTTAATACAAACAACAGTTTTTTCCTACATGAGTTTTGTATTGTATGGATGTTTGTGAGTGTTCCCTTTATTCTGTAAATGTATGATGTGGTTGTATGTTTGCAGAGAATTGTGTTTGATTTCAGGGTTGAAGGTCTTTGTGGTTTCATGCCAGGAAGGTGTGACAGAGTGCTGCGGACTCTGAATACCAGTGCACAAAGGATGCATTTCTAAACTCTGTGGAGTCAGACAGAGACGTGGTGTGGCACAGAAGCTGAAGTCAACAATTCAAGAGAAAGACCTTTGAGGTTGCTGAACACCTCAAGAGGCAAGGTTGTGTAGCTAAAACACAGTTGCAGACAGAACTTTGCTGTAAGTTATGTAGAGCTCTGCCAGGTGGGAATTGAGCATAAGCACGAGGTGTTGGAGGAAGAACTCTGCTGAGAGTTGAAAATAGAAGACCAGAATCACTGCGGATTCTGTGAGAGCTCTGCCAGGTGGGCATCGAGCGAGTGCATAAGTGCATAGCAGGACATAACTGCTGAACGTTCTATGGAAGGAAGACACTATGCCAGGAGGGAATAGAGATATTGTGCATACGGCACAGGAGAAGAGGACTCTTTTGAGTTCTGTCAACTGAAGGAAGAATCCATTGAGAGATCTTCACTGGGTTAATGAATATCCAGAAGACTCAGCAAGGGGGTTTCTTGAACGAAAGACTGCAAGGAAGGCGTTTTATTCTACATCTATGGGAGAAGAAAGACAAAATCCCTCAAGGGGTCTGAGTGTTTCTAGAAGCTCAGAAAGAACAACATTTTCACGCACAAACTCGTGACTGCAAGTGGTGTGCAGGAGCTCAGGTGGGAGCAGCAGCAGCCGTCGGATCGGCTGGAGAAAAAGAGATCTGGACCGTTGAAGATTCACGTCCAGGAAGGCATTAGAAGAAGCGCACAGAGGAGGAGAGCGACAGCCGTCGGATCTCATACTGAAAACCCGTCAGCCATTGGATCGGGAGAAGGCGCATGACGTTTAGCCTCAGGACGAGGAGCGCACAGGAAGTCGGGGTCTGAGCCGTCAGATCTAGATCCGAATCACCGATAGCCATCAGATCAATGGAAGTGCACAGGAGTTAAGCTCTCATAGATAGAGGAGCAGTCCCGACAGGCATCGGGATATCGGGAATCGACATATCATCGTTCATGTGGACAAGACATCAAAGAAATCCAAGTTGAAAACCTCGATATAATCAGAGTCGTCCGTTCATAGGGACGAGTGTCGGAGATCCGGAGTGGGTCGGCATAGCAGTCATCAGGAAATCGGAGCTCCTGAGGACAAGAGAGCTGGGACATTGGAAGTCACGATATCCTGACAAGATCGGGACCATCCATCTGGAAGGATGTGTGGCAGAAATCGAGCGCCACCGGGGAAAATCCCGACAAGGAGGCCATCTATCGGCATATCAAGAATCGGGATATCGGAGATCCCGAGCACAAAGGTTTTGTGCATTGCAGAATCCTGAAACACGATTTCCCGATAAGGCATCGGAGCACGTGGGCCACGCAGGAGTCGACAGAGGAGGACATGTGGCGGAGACCAAGTGCCATCAGTGTTTTGGCACATCAGAGAATCGAAGTTTTCGAGTACAAAGAAATCTTGTCATATGGAATCGCGATCCGTGATTTCCCGACAAGATCTGAACTATTCATTTCGAGGACGCGTGTAGGGAGATCCAGAAGAGTCGGGGTTCGACATATCGGGGTTGTGAAGACGAGATACCTAGACCCTTTGAAATCACGATCCGTGAAACCCTGATCAGTGGGGGACAACTGTCAGCATAGCGGGACTGAGGAAAGGCACCGTAGTGGGAGCCAGCTGTCATCACAGCAGAGGAGGACCGAGCCATAGTGGAGGCCAGCTGTCAACACGACGAAGCGTTGGGATTTGGACAATCAGAAATCCCGTGGGTGTATGCATTTAGGCATCGTAAACCCTGAAACCCGAACAAGGGGTAAGGTAGCGGTCACGAGGTGATGGTCATGTGGGCCAGGAGCTATAGCCAAAAGGGCTAGTGTGGAAAAGGGCGCGTCAGGGATCGAAGTATCGGGATTCTTGGCGACGTAAAACCCACTGTAGGAGAAGTTGCGAAACCCCAAAACGTGACGCCCAATTACTATGAGCACTTGAGTGGAGAACAGGTGTCGCACCGCATTGGCGTATCGGCATATCGAGAGTCCAGGGGACTTGTGCATCGTGACATTGAAAACTCTGAAACTCCGATGGAGAGTATGACTGAGGCTATATGGTAGCAGGTCGCATGGACCATTATGTAGTTGGAAGGGGATAAACCTCGGGAAAGGAGCATATCGGGGATTGGAGAATCGCGAGTCCTGAGGACTCGTGTCTTACGACATTTGAAACCCCAAAACCCCGATAGGAGCAGCCGTGAAAGGAGATAAGGGCACGGTTGCGGAGGCAATGGTCATATGGTGGAAGATGACCCAGGAGGGCCAGTGTGTGGAGAAAAGGGGTCATCGGAGATCGGGAGTTGGAGAGTATAGTGACTCTTGACAGCGGGAGGTCTGAAACCCCGAACCCCAATACAGAGTCGGGGAAAAGTCACGATCCGGTGCAGAGGCCATGAGGAAGTGAGAAAGGACCCGTGGATCGGGTATTTGACAGGGATTCCACTTGGGAATCTAAAGAGCCGCTTCGGCTCAGCAGGAGAGGGAAATTGAATGACCCTGAGAGCGGGTGAGCTGGAGGAGTTGGACAGTCGAGACTCGCTTGCGTCAATATTGTTCCATATCTATTTCAAAAATTTCAATACAAAGAGGTTTAAAAAACAAACTCAGAGTTGTCACAATGGGGAACCATCCGCCGGGGTGTAGAGGTAGGGAATGCTTTTATTCTCTAGGTCAAAAAACTGCATCCACTTGTTGCCTTTGTCCTATCCTTTCTATTTTGTAGAAATTTTTCTGCCTCTGAGAAGCTTGTAGGATGCACACCATGAATAGGTTCAAATTGTTCTTTATGCTCAACAAATTTATAATGTTATTTATTTGCATTGTTTCTTCTGTTTGGTTCACTTTTTAGTGTAGGTTTGTTTTCTTGTCATCTTTTGTGGTGACTAGCGGGAATTGAAATGGAAAATAAGAAGGTTGAAGGATACATACCGAGATTGGTACACAGTTCCGCGCTTGTAGTTTTCTATTTCACTTTTTTTTTTTCTTTTTATTATTTTTTCCACTTTTCTCTGTTTTCATACAAACTAAAAGTAGCTAAGAAACAACTTGAAAATCACAGTTCAAAAGATGAAACAAGTAATAGATGTTGAGTCGTATGAAATAGATACACACTCCATTATACATGACAACATTGACAAGGTGTTTCATAGCAATGGGATTTTTAGATTGGATGCATTCTCGTATACTGTAGGAGATTGCCTTTTTGATTCATTTTAGGTTCTAATACATTTTCATTATTCCTCGACCGATCTGCGCAATGGATTGATAGATTATTTCTTGGTCTATTTAAAAAATGGCGATGTTGAGGCATTGGAGATGTATCAATACGAACTAAAATCTGATTTTCTTCGACAGTTGCATGGAATACATGATGTCACTACGTATTTTTCAAACATGTGATTGTCTGCATCTCCAATTATGCCTACACATGAGAGGGTAGTTTGGGGAGATACATTTTTTATACAGTGGCTATCTAAGTGGTTCAATATATCAATTGGAATATGGTCATTGACAAGAAAAACAAGATATCTACTATTCAACAAAATTGCATCTAACAATTCATATTGCATCTTGTTCCATGATGCCAATGTTGTCAGTGGTCACTATGAACCACTACTGTACAGAAAATTTTCCATATGCAATCTTGGAGGACCTCATATTTACTTGTCCCTCATTTGCAAAGACCTTGAATCACAATGGAAGTGGATTATTCATCGCATAGACTGCCATCATTTGTAGATAACAACAACTGTTGTATCTAGATGTGGAGATAGTTTGTTCAATGCAATTTTTTGTTTGGTAGCAACAAAGTTTGATGTGCAGTCATTGCATCTTTACACTGTACAATCCTTTTGCAATGAAATTATAGGCGGCAACCAACATGCTTTTAGCTACTTGCATCAACTCCTTTCTCCATATCTCCTAGAAAATATGTCGACAATTGCAAGTTGGAAAGAATACCTTGTAAACATGGCACTACCATATGAAAAAGGAAATGTGGGGGGTTGTAGATTCTGTTTGCAATAGTTATCTATCATATTTAGAGTAAATATCCAAGTCTGGTCAGCCCTACTAGATGGCACTGTCCATTCTTGTTTGACATCCTCTTGTTGAAAATAGATACGACACATATCCATTATCAAAAGTTGCTTGGACATATCACTGGTTTAGGGTTCAATGTCCATTACACCCAAACCGCATCGAATTTGCATACGTGTGGCATTCTTTTTAATGATAATGAAACTCCTCCTAGTTGCGATAAGGCCATACAGGGCTTAAACAAAAAATGTAGGCTAAGTTATCAGAACTTGAAAAAAGTCATGCATGAAATTCATCCCAGTTGTGATGAGGCAATACAAGGCTTAAACAAAAAACGTATACTAAGTTATCACAACCTGAAAAAGTTCATACATAAGAGAGAAAAAAACATTGGTGGTATAGGAAATACTGTCATTCCAGTGTCAAGTGTCAATGCCAGTCAAACCACATAGAATGTGCATAAGCATCACATGTTATTTAATCAAAGTGAAATTCATCCCAGCTGCCATTAGGTCATCCCGCCCTTGAACAAGAAACATAGACTAAGTTACCACAACTTGAAAAAGGTCATGAACGAGAGAAAAAATGCATTTCTATGCTTCCTTATAGAGAGAAACTGACATATCACAATCTAAAAAAAATTGCCCGTGCACAACACAACAAAAACATGTACGGTCGCATATCCCATAATGGTCATGCAACTGTCCGAGAGGAAAAAAACACATTTTTTGGGTCAGAAGCAACATCGTGCACAACTACCAATGAAAACCAGCAAACACTTTCTACCCATACTTCCCTGCGAAAGAAAGATGTAAGATAGACCTACATGAAACAATTCAAAGACACTCCTTCCATTGCATGTGCAATTTGCGATCAATTGAATGTCACAAAAAACAATAATTCTTTCACTCCTGATTTGGAAGCAGAATACCTCCGCTTGACAACACATGATAAAACATTTTCCAGTGGAAAATTTTGTCTTCCATGCAAACAATGGCTTGAAAATGGAAAACTACCACAATTTGCAACCCCTGACCAAATAAGATGTAATACACCACTACCAGATGTAAGTGCACTTACAGAACTTGAAGAGAGACTTGTGTCTCTGCGAACAGATGGGATTAATAGGTTCAATTATTAATGTGCATGTTCAGCTAGATGTTGTGCAAAAATCCTTGCCACAATTCATTAGCGATACAATGAAATTTGTTGTGGCTCTCAAAAGACGCCTGCGATACAAAAATGCATATCAGATAGGCAAAGTGTGTGTGCATGCTGTTATGAAAGAATTAAAGGAATTATGTTCCAAGGCCCTGTACAAAGCATATAACATTTGTATAAATGAGAACTGGAACAATGTTCTTGGAGAAGAGGATGACAACTCTGCAGAGACTCTCAAAAATGCTAGTGAATTTCATACAAGTGATGAATCGAAGAATGAATCACCTGCTGAGACATTGGTGCATGGATTCACTGATTCATAGTGCATTCGTGACTTGCAAGACAAGATTATCGAAATTGTACCTGATGAGGGGAAACATCCACTTGGAACATTCAAGGACATATTCTCTCAGCAAATGAACTTCCCAACACTCTTCTATGGAGATCCACATCCCACTGACATTACAGAACGATTCAGTTATCATAAAATAGTTCGATGGGATCTACTACATTCAAGTGGTGACTTCTACTGTCACATAACAAATTTGTTTTTCAAAACAATACGCATAATAATAGAGCAAGTGTTGTCTTGCATGTGGATCTGAATAAGAAAAGGCCAGTTACAAGGAAGAGAGTTGTTGGCCAAGGATGTCAAGTACAAATTAAACCTAGAAAAAATTCTGAAATCTGATATTGGATACATAGATTTCAAAAACATTTGCATCTCTCCTGACTATTTGCAACAAAACAAGAAAACTATTTTTGCAATGATCCGACAATTGGGCCCGCCAAAATTTTTCATCACATTTACAAGTGCAGATCATTGGTGGGATCCATTGGTGGCTACCATATCTGACTTGCATAGAAACATGAAACGTAAAAAACAAACCGATACATTGGAAAATAATGACATTGACTACCTCATAAGAAAAGACCCAGTGACATGTACTTGCTACTATAGACATAGAATAAATGCTTTGAGACAATTGATATGCCATGATGAAACGTTTTTCGAAAAAATATCAAACTATTTTTTTGTGATTGAATTCCAGAATAGGGAGAATGAACATGACCACACACTCTTGTGGATAGAGGCTACACCAGACTATGTAGATGACAACAATTCACAGATCGATCAATTTGTAGACAAATACATAACATGCAACATAGATCATTTGGATCCAGACCTTTCCAAAGTTCATACACATTATCATACAAGAATTTGTAGAAAATGAAAAAAACTTGCATTGCAGATACAACTTTCCCATGCTGCCAATGAGAACAACAAGAATCATAGAGCCACTTAGTTTAGAGGACAATGTTGTTGTTGATAAATCTAAATCCCTATATGCATTTCTAGAACAAGGAGAGTTTGACGAGTTGATGAGATTCGATGACTTCTTGACATAGCTAAATCTATTAGAAGATGAGTACATCCAAGCCATACAATGCATGCTTAAACAACCAACAATTTTCCTTAAACAAAAACTTTCCCATGTTTGGAACAATATTTTCTCCAAGGACATGTCAATTATGTGGAATGAAAATACAGATGTACAGTACGTCTTCAATGCATATGCTGCAGCATCGTACTGTACCTCACATATGACAAAGGTTGACAAATCTATGACAAGTGCATTCATAAGAATATGCAAAGAACATGAAAGAATTCATATTGATGCCATACAAATGATACGTACACTTGGCAATACATTTCTTAATCTTCAACAAATGTCTTCTCAACAAGTAGTCCACATTGCACTTTCCTTGCCCCTCAATTGTAGTTCAAGAAAATGTGTCTTCATAAACACATCTCCTCTTGAGAAATGCACATTTGTGCTTAAACCACCTTTTTTTCTAGAACAAGATCCTGACAATTCATAATAATACACACAGCTTACATGCACACATGGATGATATACTCAATGACTATGATACAATGCAATCCAATATTTTGTGCTTGCAGGAAACATACATGACATTATGCATGCAAAACAAACAATTTCCAAATCACAATTGCATATCAAGTTACATTACACATGGGGTGATGATATTGGTGAAAAAACATGTACCAATTTTGGACCATATATATTTCAAAAAAAAGAGTGTTGAGATGGTGCTTGCAAAAATATTTTTCCATGGAACAGAAATTGCAATATTGAATCTGTATGTTGCTCCCCATGCAACATTCTCCAACTTACTAAATGTTATTTTAGATGCATTAGAACATTTGCATCTGAACGGACCCATTGTGCTTGTAGGAGACTTCAATATTAACATGCTACAAAATAATGCCAGAACAAAAGAATTGGAAAACTACATGTGAAAATACAGTCTCCGCTTTCTTTTGAACAACATAAGGCATGTGAAAAACACACTTATTGACCATGTGTGGTCAAATGTGCCCATTCCTCAATACAACATATTTATCTTAGACACATACTGGTTTGATTACGATACAATTGGTATTTCACGTGAACTATGTGATATACATCAAACATATTTCAAAGTCATATTTCTATGTTTCAAAGCATATCTGTATAGGTTGTTACTAAATTTTTTTTTATCCAGCTTCTTAGTTTTCCTTGGTTTGTACACATACTGGTCGGGTCACCACATAGTTGATGTTTCACTTGAATTATGAAATATACATCAAGCATATTGCAGAATCATATTTCTATGCTTCAAACGACATCTACCTATCTTGTTGCAGAAAATCGAGATATCCAACTTCTTAGTTTTCCCTGGTTTGTAATTGCTTTTGGTCACAATTTTTTTTTTTGTGAAAAAAAAACAAATATATATATATATATATATGCAAAAACTTGAATGAACTAAAAAAAAAGGTACATTATTTTCACACTATCTGTTACTCTATTCCTCTTATTCCATTTTATTTACTCTATGTACATAATACTTGCTTTTTTCTTTACATTTCAACTTATGTTCATGTCCGTTTTGTTTTTTGCCTTTGTTCATAGAAACAAACAGGAAAACTAGACACTGCAAAGAAATCCTAACCAGGAATGTAGAAGAATCCATGCAAAGGTGCATTTTTCTACTCATGTTCCATATCCAATAGTTTTTCGTTTACTCTGTCTATATTTGTTGAACTGGTTTGCATCCTTGTTTTTTTTTTCCTCCTTCGACACTCCATATCTTCCTGTACATTGACTTGTCTTCGTGTCAATTATATTTTTAGTTTTCTATCTTGAAATAAATCAATTTGTACTCCATCTTTTCTTTTCATGTGTTCCTATGTAACAATTTGCTTTCATGTCGGTTCTTACCTCCCTTTATTTTTCTTGTTCTATACTTATTCGTTCTCCCTTTTTTTTCTTCCCCTCTATTTTCATTTCTGATTCTATACTTAGTCCCATGTTTATGCTCGCGAGTTCCAAGAACGACGGAATGGAAGATTTCATGTCCATCTATATCTCTACATCACTTAATGCTCTTCATTTTCATAGTTCACGAATTTTAAGGCCATTGGTTCCTGCGTAGGTGCCATCAAAATATCATGCCCTGTGTGCGTGGTATACATATTGCACCCAAAACTTTGGTTATGTACAATTCGACCCAGAATCGAAGCTTGCGACTCATTTTTCCCAACATTTGTTGATATTTTTCCTAGTTCATCTCAATAGTTATCCAATTTTATGGCCGTGGGTTCCCCCCCAATTCATTATCGAACTCCCATGCCCCGTGTTCAGATAACATCTTGCATCCAAAATTCCATTTATCTACAATTCGACCCTGGGATCCTCGAACTCCCAAGCCTCACTCTTTCTCGAACTCACAATTTGTATATCCATCTATATCTTGACATCATGAGTCCGACCGAGATCTTTCATTTCCTTAGCCAATTTTATGGTCATGGGTTACCGACTATGCGTTATCAAACTCTCATTCCCCGTGTTTTGAGTATACATATTCCATCAAAAACTTGGGTCATCCATGTCTATGCTCGTGAGTTCCCAAGACGACAGAGTGGTAGATTTCATATCCATCTATATCTTTACATCACGAGTCTAACAAACCACTGTTCATTTTCATAGTTCATGAATTTTATGGCCACGGTTTCTTGTGTGGGACCCATCCAACTCTCATTCCCCGTGTGCACAATATACATCTTACGCCTGAAACTTTGGTGATCTACAATTCAACCCAGACTCGAAGCTTGTGACTCATTTTTCCCAGCGTCATTTGATATTTCAAATAATTTTTTGATATATTTCCCAGTTCGTCTAAATAATTAGCCAATTTTATGACCGCGGGTTCGCCCCCAATGCATTATCGAACTCCCATGCCCTGTCTTCAGATAACATCTTGCATCCAAAACTTCGGTTATCTACAATTCGACCCTGGACTCCTCCAAGTCACAAGCCTCACTCTTTATCAAACTCACAAACTGTATATCCATCTATATCTTGACATCATGAGTCCGACCGAGCACTTTTGTTTCCTTAGACAATTCTATGGCCATGGGTTCCCGGGTACGCGTTATCGAAATCTCATTCCCAGTGTTCCGAGTATACATCTTCCATCCAAAACTTGGGTGATCTACAATTCCACCAAGGACTCTCAGGTTCAAAAAAGTACCAAAGCATCTTTAATTCTCATCCATGCCCGCCATGTTTTCCACTTTCCAATAGACATTAATTATGATTTTACTGGTGACAGTTCACAGATGTTCGAAAATATTGGCATTAATAATCTAAAATCTCGAGGTAATCTCCCATTAAAATGCATTTATGGGAGAATATTACGGAATTTGATTAGTTTCCTCTGTCAATCTTGAATTCGCAAAAAAAATGGTGGTTGTTTTTGTTTTTTTAAGATGTCATCATAGAAAGAATTCAATATTGTGATGGCCCGCTGTCATCTACAAAGGTGTTCACATGATGTCGCTCTTTAGTATTGTGCACATAATTTTAGAACCTTATAGGCTTGCATATCTGAGGCTCTACCTACATATGAAAATGTTGCTCCACCATTCCAATTTGAACATAGTTTGCATTTGGGCCATATAGAACATCAATAAAATAAAATAATATGAAATTTTTTTAAGTAAATATTAACAAATTATCTTCTGACTTGACCCTTCTTTTGTCAAAATCCAGGCATATTACACAGTTGTCAATGTTTTCCTTGCTTTTCAATAGTTTCTTGATTTCCCTGCCATCTTCACATGCTTTCCCAATGCAAATTGATGACGCTTTTATTAGCTTTGAAAATATTGGCATTAAAAGGAGAAAAGGTCGAGGACATATGCCATTAAAACACATTGAACCAAGATTTTTCGAAGATTGTATTATGATGTTGTAGCATCCATTTTATATACAATAAGAAGAAAAGGAAGGTTTTCATCACCTTATGGATGCATCTCAACAACATGTCTGTGGAGATACCCTGAATATTTTCAAGCACGAGGACCAACGTTTTTAGTGGTCCATAGCTTATGACTACTACTCATCCACTTCTGCCCAGATGAAATTTATCTCAACATCTGAAATTGCAATGACACATTGTATCCCCAATTTGTTTTTTTTTTACTTTAAGGACTTTGTCATTTACTATGCCGAGAACTATATTCCAAACTAGTGGATTGTCCAAATGGGTGACCATTTCCAAATATCCCTATCGCCTAAAGTGTTTTGAAAGATGTTAACACTTCCTGACCCAATGCCTACTTTCAAGGGCGATAATTGCAAGCAGTTCTTAAAGAAGCATGGCAACGAACTAGACCTCTTGCCGAATTTATTACAAGACCCAACACCCGCTCCCCGAGACATGGCCGTATTATAGGTTAGTGCATGTAAAAAGATTTTTCGGCAAATTGCATTGCTTTTCACGAGGACAATGAGACAAGCCAATGAAACCGGCATCTCTCAGATGATTCTGTATATTTTATATTTTATGGTCAAGAAACAAATCATCTTCCACTACCACAAGCTGATTTCCATTCAAAACTCTTCCTAGTTATTGCAATACAAGAGGCAAAATAAATTCTTGATGCCACCTTATTTAATTTTCGTCATGCTAAATTGCTATACATTTCTTGGACTATATATGTGTAGGAGGATGAACTCAGAATTTGACCCACTAACACTCTCGCGCCAAAAATTATAGAGACACGACACTTGCCAACTATTTTATAAGGTCTTCAATTATTTTGTTTCATTTTTAAAGCATTGATATTTGGAAGGTATTTCCCCTGGTTTTCTAGCTAGTCAACAATCTTCCTGGATAGGAAGGACACAGGAGAATAAATGGAGCACTATATATTATAAGTATTTTCGGGTCTAAGAAAAATCCTTGCTTCCTTCCATGTCACATCTCTAGTACAATGATTTTTGCTGGAATAACAAGGGAGTACATCTACTAGTTGCATTTTTTCCATGAAAAAGGGAAAGGACAATTCATGTCTATGCCTTAGAAAGTCCAGAATTTCATGGTCAGGAACCACTTCAAAATTTATTTCAATTATACTATCATGAATGGACTCTGAACTAGTACCAATGATTCGCACAAGTAGAACCGAAAATACCAAGGTGAAAAAAGTGCCCAATCCCCCACTGCCACAACCAAGACGAAAACATCTCGTGGTAGTACTCCAACGGCTTACCCAAGTAACAAAGTCACACACAGTTCTTCAAGCAGAGGAGGAGATAAGAACCCTCCCTCCGACAAAATTGAAAGTTGTCACAAGCTTCCCATGGGCAAAAAACTGAAAACAATAGTCCAAGAACATGAGGGACCGAGGGGAGAAATTGATATCTACATTCTCTCCCTCGAAGATATGGAACTAGAAAATGACATTGAAAAATTGTTCCCTCGCAATGATCACCTAGACAACATTGCTCCTCACAATCCTGGGATGGAAATACTTGGCATAGATACATTGGACGAAGAAGAGTCTTTTGCATTTCAAAGCGTTGTTTTTTACAACGAATCAAAAAAATTGATTATTGAAAACAGAGATGTAAAGAATAAGAAAGGCACATCTCATTCAGAGTTCAACCTACGCAACATGCCCCCATCCCAGATATCCAAGATGCACCGAGCAACTCGAAATTCTCTAGACAAATCTATTAGCAGCCTTGAAATGGAGAACCTCATGTTAAATACGTGAATTAAAGAATTGGAGGAAACTCTAATGCCTCTTCCATTGTTTGCTACTCCTTTGGCAATGGTTGGGTCCACCACACTTGCACCAAAGTTAAAATGATCAACAAGCCTTCTCACATCGGCCCGAGACTATGTGGAAAATAATATAAACAAAAGAATGGAATTAATAAAAGAAGCTTGGGAGATGTCAAAGAATATGGTCTCTTTTGGAACAAGAGCGCATGCTTTTCATGAGTATCTGCAAAAAGATCACAAGAACGAGCAAGGTTTTTATATCGATGCAGTTTTACCATTTTGTTTTGAAGTTACATATATGACAGAATCCAGAAGAAGACAAGAGGATCTCCCTTCCTTGGATCGAATAGACCAGCTAAATGCATGCTGGAAAGAAAAGTTAAAGAACCTGATTGGTATTGTTCAAGAATGTAGCTAGACCATATCTAAAAGAGAAAAACTATTCAAGAAGCTAACTGAGATAGATCTAGCTGGTAGCACCAATGAAGTCCAGGACCCAAAATTGTTATTAAACTCGTTGTTTTTAACCAAACAAGCATTTGATGATCAAGTTCATATATATATATATAAGACTGTCATTTGAAAATTTCTATGGCATTCTTGAATATGGTGAAGATGACGTGAAAACTTGGCTAGTCGGTTATGCAATTAGAAACAAAATTATTCAAGAAGAATTGCACAACTTGTCTATTGATCTAAGGGACTTGGAAAGTGAACTCTTCAATATAAAAATTTAGCATGAAATGAATGTGGCGCCCATGAGGAGCTACATCGAAGAATGGTTGAAAAAAGTTGTTGACCAGATTACCAATGAAGGTCAAAGCCGAGGAAATCCATAAAAGGACATCAGCGAAGAAATGACAAGCCATGGAACACCATCATAGTAAGTTGATACTAATTACATTCTTTTGTCTTCATCCACTTATTCTAACAAAGCTTTAATCCAAATCTGACAATTTTCTCTTTCTTCCTGCTAGGTTTTGTTGTTTTCCATCGTTGACTTTCTTATTTTTGCAAACTTCATTATCGTACATCTTTTCTTCGTAGTCCGTGGAAGTCCCAATCGGAGTCATTCTGGAAAACACATTTTTATTTCACATAATATGTACTGAACTATAGTTCTTTTTGCAAATTCGAGGACAACGTTTTTTTTGGGAAATATTCTCAAATGTATTTTGTGACCCAGTTTATCTAAAATATAAATATTTGGGGTTGTTCTATGCTGATATTCAATGGTTGGTGTTGTTATTTGGAATTTGTATTTATTCGTAAAATTAACTCATTTCGATGTACATGTTCCTGTTCTATATTGTGCATGTATTGCAACTTCCTATATTTCAAAATATTCTTCGATATACAAAGTGTAAAGTCATGTATTTTTTTCTTTGTTCTTTGTAGGTTTGAGCAAAAATCATCGAGCCTAAAACACCATTCAAATTTGAACATGGCTTACATTTGGACCACAAATAATCTAGTAAGATACATTAATATGGATACATTTTAAATAAACATAAACAAAATCCCTTTAAACTTGAACCTGACTCTCTCGGGCTCCTGGATTGTTCGCGGGTTGATCGGTTAGCGGACTGTCAAATCCTCATTTCCATCTATATATTGACATCAAGAACCCAACCGACGACCGTCCCTTTCAACACTTGGCCAAATATCTCACCACAACGTCCCAACTTAACTCTATCACATTCTTATCCCGTGTGTTCTGTTATATACATCTTGCACCCAACACTTTTGTCATATACATTTTGCACCCAACAATTCTGTGATAAAAGAAGTTATATATTCTTTGATATACAAAATGTAAAGTCATGAATTTTTTTCTTTGTTCCTTGTAGGTTTGAGAAAAAAGAGTTGAGCCCAAAGCACCATTCAAATTCGAACATGGTTTACATTTGGACCACAAATAATCTTGTAACATACACTAATGTGGATACATTTTAAATAAACGTAAACAAAATCCCTTTAGACTTGAACCTGACTTTCTTGGGCTCCTAGATTGTCCGCGGGTTGATCAGTTAGCGAACTGTCAAATCCTCATTTCCATTTGTTACACATTATTTTTGTCATCCCTATGACCATTAATGATGTAAACCTATCTGTAGTCTTCAGAGGGGTCAGTGGCCTGAGTTCCTGAAGAAAGAAGGGAGAAGAACTTTTCCTGAGAAAAGAAGTTGTATTTTCCTTTGTAAAATTCCTATAAAAAAGGAAGTTAGTAGGATGCCTATGCATTAGGGTGCGAGAATGCTTGATTCTCGCAGACCACCCACACTTAGGGTGTGAACTGTTCATATTTTTCACTATAAGCAGGGTGTGAGAATGCTTACACATGGGAAAAACGAGCGTTTTCTTGAATCTTATAGAAGGAGAAACTTCCATGGTGAGGTGGAATCCGAATGGTTTGGATATTACTCGCTTTCATGATTTAGTGGGATCATCCTAACCTCCTCACCTTATCCTCTTCAGCTTATAAAAGGAGAGGAGCTCTCATGGAGAAAGTTAGCTTTTGGGATTGGCTAAGTTGAATTTGGCTTGGAATTATTAGCTTGGTTGGAGTGGCTTTGAGTTTTTCCTTTGTCAAGAGAGATTGTGAGTATTATCATATCTATACTCTCAGAATTCTTGGGGTGGAAGTGTGTGGGGAACAAAGGACAGTTGGAAGGGACCTTACGACATCAAGGCCATGGTTGTAATCTCTCTTTCACATTTAATATGATATAGTAATATGATTCTTTCCTATAAAGCTTGTTGTGTTTTATTGTATGATTCCATGATCACATACATAGGTTTATATTGAGTTTATTCTATTGCTATAACTTTGGTTGATTGCGTTCTTTTGCAGGTTCATCATTGTATGAGCATTGGAACGGAGATAGGATAGCGATGGCGAGAGCAAGCGATGTTTAAACGGTATGTCACCTATCCCTTTTTAGTTAGTAAATTCAATATTTAAAACTTAAGGAAAGAATCATGTTCTGGTGTGTTTTGTTCTAGATCTAGGTGGATCTAGGGAGATCAGTTAGTGTCCGCACCTACCGATTTGTTCGATAACAAAATTGGTGAATCCACTGGGGAATGGATTGTTTCCTAGTTAGTCTAGTTTCCCTTGCTTTGATTTCTTTTTTTCTGGTCTCTGAGTCTGTGGGAGATCCATCCAGACTCTCTGGATTTGAAAGTTCACTCAAATTTTTTGTCCTTTTTCCAAATTTTGTTATTACAAACCTTCTCGCAGTGTACGTTTCTGTGGCCTGCGAGAATCACTGAAGTTTGCACCCTACTGTGTAGTCCAGTGCGAGATGTTCACACTCTACCTATGTCCATCCTGTGAACTCCATTGATTTTCGCACTGCACCCTATAGCTAGGCTGCGAACCCATTTGAAATTTTTGTTTGGAATCAGGATTTCCTATCTTTTGATGCCCAGTTTTTCTTTGATCAGTTGGATTGAACTTTTGGAGCCTATATTGATCTGTTTACAGTCTGCATGGCATTCTATGAGTTACTTTTACCCACATTGGCTTTGTTTGGTTTTGAAGGATTAGTCTCTTGCTTTGAGTGTCTTTCAATTACAAAGTATGTGTTTTCTTTAGAATTGTTTATGGAAAGATCATATTTCTTCTGAATAGTTCACTTTAAAAGAAAACTTTTAGTCTGGGTTTATTTGTTTTAAGAAAGTTCATTATTGCTTTTAGTGAAATTTTTGAAGAAAAAAGATTTGATTTCTTGCTTTATATTAGATTGGGGGCATCCTTGCATTTGAAGTAGCGAAATTGCATGATTCTTGGCACTTTTTGATCTTAAATTATAAATTCGTGTACAGTACCTTTTTCTCATTTCTTGGGAATATTGATATTGATAAGTTTTAATATTTTGGGACATTGTACATCTGGGAATAATAAATGTTTTCTCCGTCTCATAACATAGCTTTCATCGAAATGAAAAGATTGCATCTTCATCTCTTTTCATAACTTTTGAGTTGGTCAAAACACCATATTGTCCACGACATTTTCCTTTTGAGTAAAAACAGCCATAAAGTAAAGCACTTATAAAAATTGATTAGACATTTTTTATATTTTCTGGTAGCAAACCCACATTATATAAGTTGTAGGTCTTTGGAATAGGTATGAAAGATAACTTTCCAAAGTTGCAAACAAACATAGAATCTTGAGTTAGGGAACGGTTAAATCCACTTATTACATTTGGTCCTGGGAAGCCCTTCTAACACAAGGGTCAACCACGAGGTCGCATTGAGACTGGCAGAGTTACTCACCCTACTTTGTTGGTCTTGGTGTAGAGGTTGCGCATATTATGGGGGTCGCTTGAGAGGTATACCCACAATGATGAGTGGAATCCTTTCAAGTTGATTTCGAGCTAGATACCCTGCCCTTGCGCATGGATCAAACTATCGACTGTTTCCCCAGGCATCACTGTAGTGATTGGTAACCTTAGTGGCCTATATCTTTAGTCTCTTTACACAAGGTGACTGTGGAGGGGAAAGTCTTCACGGTACCTGGAATTGACATTGTCCAAACTCACTTAGGCTCCTTGGAGGGTATACCCACGATTATGTGTGGGAGATTGCACCAGGGTGTAAGTCTGTTAAGCAAGTCGTCAACGTAACTTTTCCACTTGCTCTATCTCATCCGCTTCTTACATTGTTCTCACGACGTTGGATTTCATTACCAACTAGTGTGCTCATTGTGAGAAGGTTTTGTTTGCTTGCTTACTAGATTTTTAGCGTGTGTTGTTTTTTCTCCCTAGTGGACTCTAGATTGGTTTTTTGTTTTTAATGGCATCAGTTCTCGAAATGACCAATGAAGAACCTCTACTCTAGTGGAACCTTTTGTTTTTCCTTCTTACGGAAACATTGGTCCTCCTCACATCGCTACTTTGAGCCTTCCATGTCTCACAATTGGATTACCGGTATGGTTGTTTTCCACTCAGGTAATCCCGAATGCAGTAAGTGCTTTGTTCGTAAGCACTCCCCCCTAAGAGAATCAACCTCATGTTGATCCTTCACCTTCTTCACCAGTAAGGTCTTATTCACCTTCTTCGCTTGCAAGGTCGCCTTCTATTTCATCTTCTTCGTTGAGTGAAAGTTCTGAAGCTAGTAACTCAGTGAATAAGAAGAAGAAGAAAGATAAATAAGGGTCGAAACCTCCAACCACTGTAAAACATGTTGGAAAACAACCAGTTACTATTAATCGTTCTGGGAGTGTTGATGATGTCAATATCACCCAAACAACTCGTAAGCCCAAGTACCCTTGCAGACTTTGTAAGGGTAGCCATCTTCTTAAGGAATGCCCTAGTCTATCTAAGGTTATAGAAGCATGGTCTACACATCCTCGCCAATCCATGTCATTAGCCTTTGAACAACATGTTGATGACTTCCCGTCAACTAGTCAAGATATTGTTGGGAAGCAAAAAAGTAGAGTCAAGTTCCCGTGCATGTTATGCAAAGGGAGTCATCTCACTCACCATTTCCCTCGTATGGATGAAGCCTCGAAATTACTGGTAGACATGACTGTTTCATAGCCTCAACATCTAGCTTCTTATCACAAGCTTTCTCTCAACCCACTTGTAGTTGATGGAATGATCACTCTGGTCCCTTCACCGGTCAATCCGATTGATCATGTCATCAATTTGGTCATGTCCTTAGTTGAACCAGTTGACAAAGTGGTTGATCCGATACCATCCTCGGTCAATCCCGCTCTCCCCTCATAGAGTGAAACTAAAGTGGTCGATCCAATCCCATCCTCGATCAATTCCCCTCTCCCGTTAGAGAGTGTCACCCAAGTGGTCGATCTATTTCCACCTATCGACCCCATTCTCCCCTTGAATAATGAAACCCAAGTGGTCGATCTGATCTCTCCATCGATCTATCCTACTCTCCCACTAGAGAGTAAACTTGATACTGCCCATGTTTTTCTCATTGATACGGAATCTACCATGACAGGGGCTATTCCTCCTTCTCCCATGGAACCCCCTCCAAGTTATGAGGCCATCCATTTTGATTGGGGTGTGCTAACTAGACCTCGTATTCCCTCTCACATTCCTTTCCAGATTATAGTGTAGGTTTGTGGTCTAGATGTTCCTCAGACACTAATAGATGAAGATGCATCTGTTAGTATTTTGTCCTCTATTGCTTGGCAAGCTTTGGGTTTTCCTCCACTTGTGTCAGTTACGCAGAATCTATTAGCTTTTAACAAAAGAACTAGTCAACCTTTAGGGACCCTTCCTCAGTTTCCTGTAACTTTGTGAGGGAAAACTGTCTTTATTGACGTCATGGTAGTCCAAGACCCCTTGGATTTTGCTTTACTCCTTGGGCGAGATTATGTCTATGCCATGAAAGCTATTGTGTCCACTCTTTTTTGTGTGATATATTTCCCTCACAGTGGACGAATTGTGACTGTTGATAAAATTTCCTTCATTGACCCCGACTGGGTTGCCTCCTTGAATGGTTCTCATATGCAGACCGTATTGCCCCCGCCATAGGTTAATTATGTGGCATTGTCGCCCATGGTGTCAAATTCTGATGACTTAGATCCTGTAGTTGACATGGTGATCTCTTCGATAGGGTTGTTAGAGAATGATCTCTTTACTCCTATCACGACCCTCGACATGGTGTCCTTCCAGAGGGTGTTTCTTCCTTCCAGTGAAGACCTCTTGGAAGCCATGACCAAAGTTTGTCCCTCGACATGGTGTCATTCCGGAGCATTGTCCTCTTGGAATCCATGATCAAGAAGAGAGATTATGAGGATAATTTTTTTCATCTTTGTGGCAACCTCGTTAAAAAATGAAACAAAGGTTACGAGCATAGTTCTTGTTTATGTGCCAAGCTCATTAAAAAATGAAATTGTTTTTCCCCCTCTCTATTTTAGTCAAGTCCTTCGTCTAGTATTAGAAGCTTCATTTCATTCTCCTTTGTAGTTTGATGAAATGAAGCTTGGGGGGTGTTTGTTTCAGCCTCTGGACTTCATGCTGAATTTAGAGCCACTAATTTCTTAAGCTGGGGGTTAAGTACCAACCATCCATGTGTTATATGTTGGGAAGTCCAAACATAGTTTTCTATGTGTTAGAAAAATAGGACCGCGGAGCAATAAAATAAAAAAAATGCAGAAAAAAAACACAGAAGACACACAATACAGGAGAGAGACAGAGATTAACGTGGTTCACCCAGTGTGGGCTACATCCACCAGAGAAATTTCCAGGTCCTTCCTTTATTATTATCCAGCAAATGAAGGGATACAACCTACAGCAAAACCCGTTGTAACTTCCTCTTCTATCTCTCACAGTCTCCTCTCTCAGAATACAGTATTCACCATCATCCATAGCCGCAATACATTTCCCTCATAAAAGAGGGTTGCCTTCTAGGGAAAAAAACCCTAACATAATCTCTACCGTTAGATCTGCGACCTTATAATGAACGTTCCAGATTTACAATGAAATTACAATACACTTTTACAAGGAAATTTTTTCTTTTGGGGCTTTGCCCCCGAACCCCCGCTGGGGCCCGCTTGACACCAGATCCCCCAGCCAGGGGGATAGGCCCCCCAGACCCTGTAGAGGGGGTACCCCCCCTCTGCACTCTCCCGCATGGAAGAGTGTACATACTTCTCGTGTGTAAATACTTCATGGGGTATAAACACGACTGAAATCAAGGACCTCTGAATCAAGCAGATAATCAGGCTCCACAACCAACAATCTCCCACTTGGAGACTGATCTCAACAACTCCACCGCTGTTGTATATGCTGGACTCTGAACCTTCTTGGACCTGGCAAATTTCTCATCTTCATCTTCATTCTTGAAGACCAACTGAAACTGAGCAAGAACTCA
>ML803300.1:53463-66560 GCA_009831015.1 Picea engelmannii
TACAATGAAATTACAATATACTTTTACAAGGAAATTTTTGCTTCGGGGGCTTCGCCCCCAAACCTCCGCTAGGGCCCCGCTTGCCCCTAGACCCCCCAGCCGGGGGGATAGGCTCCCTGATCCCCACAGAGGGGGTACCCCCCCTCTGCACTCCCCCGCGTGGAAAAGTGTACATACTTCTGGGGTGTAAATACTTCATGGGGTATAAAGACAGCTGAGATCAAGAACCTCTGAATCAGGAAGATAATCAAGCTCCACAACCAACACTATGGTTCAATCTTGTGTAAAAATGAAACCACTTACCTCAAGCATAGTTTCCTCTGGTTCAAGCTTGTGTAAAACTGAAACCAGGTCCAAGCATAGTTTTCTCTAGTTCAAGCTTGTGTAAAAATGAAAACAATCTCGAGCTTAGTCTTTGTTCTTTCTCATGCTCGTAAATACATAAGAATAAGTTACCGATCTTAGTCTTTATTCTTTCTCGTGCTCGTAAATATGTGAGAATGTAACTGAGTATAATTTTATCACTTTTTTGAACTCGTAAAGGTTATATGAAAAAGGAACCCCCTGGAGTTCCCTTTAAGCTCTTTTCAAACTCTCTAAACATGAAAAGATTTTCGAGTGACCTTGTTCTTTTCATGCTCGTTAAAGTATTTGAAGAAAATGTCTATTGAGCGATAGTTTATCTCTTTTTCAGTCTCATCAGACTACTTTACAAAAAAGGAACTGAGAGAGTTCTCTTTAAGTTTTTTTTAGACTCTATAAACATGAAAAAACCCTGAGTTTTCTTTCTTTGGACTTATAAAACAAACATTGAAAGGCCTATATGGGACCGAACCACTCATTCCTAGGGTTCATTAAACATACTCTGAGGGACTTGTTTGAAGGATGAGCTTAAATTGACAAGCATATGTTATCCTCCTCAAGCTTGCGTAAAAATAAAGAGGTACTCGCCCGAAATGGTGGGGGGAAAAATTGGGAAAGAAATATGTCTAAACCCGTATTCCATGGAAGAGTCGCTTTTTAACATGACACCGTTTTACTCGCCTTGTGTCTAGGTTGGAAAATCCGCTCGTCTCTTGATCATACTCCCTATAAGATTACAAATTGGTCTTTGATACCTATTGTTGAGTCAGTGTTTCCAAGACAATTGTCATGTCGTCAATATGTTCAAAATGAAGTTCAACTCGAAAAGCCTTCTTTTGCATCGGCCATTTCTGCAGTCTTTAAGCCTTCTATTGCATCATCCATCCCTAGGTCAGTCCTGAATCACTTGTTACTCTGATCTACTTCAAATCTTGTTACCTATTTCGCTTCATTGATGTGGGATACATTATGGCCCTCCTGTGATGAGTCTTTTCCTGTCGACTTCAACTCATTATCCAGGAATTAGACTTAGAAACTAATTGGTATCTTGGAACTTGCATGCCTCAATGGAAGTTTTCCTCACTTTCGACAGTGGGTTTTCATTATTGACCCCTGATCGGGAGATTCCGCCGAGTGTTCGACTTTAGCTCATTTATTCACATTCGTTGGATTGTACTAGTGTACCTTGTGAGTCATTGACATTAATGGTGATTTCACTCACACTTGTTAACGATATACACTAATGACTGGTAATCAAGTGGTTTCTACCATGTTCGACTTTAGCACATGTATTCACATGGTTAGATTCGTACTATAGAGTGGCGGAGATGAAGACCCTAGATATTTATTGACAGATCTAGGTTGCGTTGGAATATATTTAGTGTACTGTTGCATAGATCCACATTGTATGTCTGGTGGCTATACTCAAATTTGAAACTTTAACACATAGATCCACAGTGTTTTTTTGGTGGCTATGTTCAAATTTGATTCATAATGGCATGGATCCACGATGTATGTTTGATGGCCATGCCTGTGTCTTACTTAACATGGATCTTTTCATGTCGGCATTGATTCTCTAAGTCATTTGTATTTTGAGCATGGGAATGCCTACCTCAGTGATGATGTATTATTGTACTATATTTCCTTGTTTGTTGTAAGGTTTCTGACCGACTGTTCCTTGTTCCCTACACACACTCGACAAAGTATTTCAACTATCACTCTGTTCTAACTTCATACTTTGGGGGGCTCTCTGTTACACATTATTTTCATCATCCCTATGACCTTTAATGATGTAAACCTATCTATAGTCTTCAGAGGGGTCAGTGGCCTGAGTTCCTGAAGAAAGAAGGGAGAAGAACTTTTTCTGAGAAAATAAATTGTATTTTCCTTTGTAAAAACCCTATAAAAAAGGAATTTCGCAGGCTGCCTATGTATTAGGGTGTGAGAATTCTTGATTCTCGCAGGCCACCCACACTTAGGGTGTGAACTGTTCACAATTTTCACTATAAGAAGGGTGCAAGAATGCTTACATGTGGGAAAAACAAGAGTTTTCTTGAATCTTCTAGAAGGAGAAACTTCCATGGTGAGGTGGCATCCGAATGGTTTGGATCTTACTCGCTTTCATGATTTAGTGGGACCATCCTAACCTCCTCACTTTATCCTCTTCATCTTATAAAAGGAGAGGAGCTCTCACGGAGAAAGTTAGCTTTTGGGATTGGCTAAGTTGGATTTGGCTTGGAATTATTAGCTTGGTTAGAGAGGCTTTGAGTTTTGCCTTTGTCAAGAGAGATTGTGGGTATTATCATATCTATACTCTCAGAATTCTTGGAGTGGAAGTTTGTGGGGAACGGAGGACAGTTGGAAGGGACCTTATGACTTCAAGGCCATGGTTGTAATCTCTCTTTCACATTTAATATGATACAGTAATATGATTATTTCCTATAAAGCTTGTTGTGTTTTATTGTATGATTCCTTGATCACATACATAGGTTTATATTGATTTTATGCTATTGCTATCACTTTGGTTGGTTGCGTTCTTGTGCAGGTTCATCATTGTATGAGCATTGGAACGGAGCTAGGATGGCGATGGCGAGAGTAAGCGACGTTTAAACAGTATGTCACCTATCCCTCTTTAGTTAGTAAATTCAATATTTAAAACTTAAGGAAAGCATCATGTTCTGGTGTTTTTTTTTCTAGATATAGGTGGATCTAGGGAGATCTGTTAATGTCCACACCTACCGATTTATCTGATAACACCATTTATATCTTCACATTAGGAACCCGACCGATGATCATCCCTTTCAACACATGGCCAAATATCTCACCGCAGCATCCAAACTTAGCGCTATCACATTATTATCCCACATGTTCCGTTATATACATCTTGCACCCAACACTTTCGTCATATACATTTTGTATGCAACAATTCTATGATAAAAGATAAGTATAGAGGATGGAAAAGAAGGGTTAATATATTGACATCTGTGACATATATCCCATTTTCTCGCAAGATATTTTATGCATGTTTATGGAGAAGTTATATCCTTATTTCATATACTTGGAAAGGAGTACCACGGTGGCAAGCACGGAAATACCCATGGAAAGTGGTTGGACGGGCTTTGAAATAGGGTGGCAAGGGTTCCCGACGAGATGTAAGGCCCCAACTGTCAAATTTTATATATCGGAACATTTTAGTGAAAAATGTGTAACACGAAGAAGGTGTTCTTTCCATCGTCAATTCAAATTCATTCTGCTTTCACTAGTGACAACCCAGTGCACAACTTTTCTTATTCGCATTAACAAGTAAATAATTTATTTATAATATAGTAAGATACATTAATATGGATACATTTTAAATAAACACAAAAAAAAATCCCTTTAAGCTTGAACCTCACTTTCTCGTGCTCCTGGATTGTCCGCAGGTTGATCGATTAGCGGACTGTCAAATCCTCATTTTCATCTATATCTTCACATCAGGAACCCGACCGACGACCGTCCCTTTCAATACTTGGCCAAATATCTCACCATGACGTCCCAACTTAGTGTTATTGCATTCTTATCCCGCGTGTTCCATTATATACATCTTGCACCTAACACTTTCTTCATATACATTTTGCACCCAACAATTATGTGACAAAATATAAAAGTAATATATTCACATCTGTGATAGATATCCCATTTGCTCACAAGATCTTTTCTGCATGTTTCTAGAGAAGTTATATACTTATTGGAAGGTGGAAACCACATAAATATCCGTGGAAAGTGTTCGGAAGAACTTAAAAATAGGGTGGCAAGGGTTCTCGAGGACATGTAAGGCCCTAACAATCAAATTGTATACATCGAAACATTTTAGTGAAAAATGTGTAACACGAAGAGGGTGTTCCTTCCATCCTCAATTCAAATTCATTCTGCGTTCACTAGTGACAACTCAACGCACAACTTTGCATGAATTAGCACTATAGATTTTTTATTCCCCTCTGTTCCGTGCTATACATGTTTCACACAACACTTCCGTGATATAATTTTTGCGTCATTTACAATTTGACTTCGGTTATAGAACCTGCCTACCTAGGAATCTGCAATCTGAAAAGTGGCTAGGCATCGAATCGCTAACGGTCGGTTGGATTCACAAAATAAAATCACGAGCGCAAATGTGAATGAGTGCGTCTTCCAATGCGCATTGGGACATTTTCGTCAATATGGATAAGTAACGCGAAAGAGAGAGTAGAGTGGAAAAACAAACGGGAATTTCGTTGACTATAGAAGAGGGAGAAGAAGGTCTGATATATTCAAATCTACAATTGATAATCCATTTCCTACCAAGATTTTTTATGTATGTTTCAACTATGGAAATTGCTTGCACGGGCTTCAAAATAGGGTGACAAGGGTTCCCAGGGAGATGTAAGGCCCCGCCTGTGAAATTGTATATATTGGAACATTTCAGTGAAAAATGTGTAGCACGAAGATGGTATTCATGCTATCTTCAATTCAAATTCATACTGTTTTTATTGGTGACAACTCATTGCACAGGTTCTTTTATTGACAATAACAACCAAAAAACGTATTCAAAATCCATTTATGGGAGCCCAACTGACCCTTGGGTTGGCGCCATTATAGATCTTGCACCCTAAACTTGCGCCATCTACAGTGCTTCCCTATACATCTTGCACCCAAAACTTTCATGGTCTACAATTCATCCACATATTGAAACATAGTTTGCATTTCCACCACAAATAATCTATTAAGATACATTAATATAAATACATTGGTTGTATGGGACCTAACTTTTTTTGAACTTGTTGATTGGTCCTATATCGTCACATCATGAGTTGGACCGACTGCAGTTCCTTTCAACAATTAGCCAATTCTCTCTCCATGGGGTCGCGACTTAGCACTATCGAATTTTTATGACCCCGTGTTCCATGATATATGTATTCAACAACAATTTACGGGAGTCCGACCGACCACTGGGTTGGCACTATTATAAATCTTGCACCCAAAATTTTCGTCATCTATAAGTGCATGATATACATCTTGCACCCAGAACTTTCGTACTCTGCAATTCGTCATGAATTCACCCTACCAATTTCTTATGCCCCCTATTCCGTGATATACATGTTGCACACCACACTTCTGTGGTATACATTTTGCACCAAACACTTGTGTCATATACAATTTGAACCTGGTTATAAAGCTCGCCTATCCAGGCATCCATGATTTGAAAAGTAGTTAGGCATCAAATGGTTAGCGGTCGGTCAGAATCACGATATAAAATAATAAGCGCAAATGTGAACCAGTGCGTCAACCAACGCGTGCATTGGGACATTTTTGGAAAAACGGCTAAGTAACGAGAAAGAGAGTAGAGCGGAAAAATGGTCAGACGGGCTTCAAAATAGGGTGAGAAGGGTTCCCGAGAAGACGTAAGGCCCCGCTTGTCAAATTGTATATATATTTTTCTAATACTCATGACAACTCAGTGCACAAGTTCACTTATTGGCAATAACAACCAAAAAAAATATTCGACAACGATTTACGGGAGAACGAATGACCCCCGTGTTGACTCTATTATAGATCTTGCACTCAAAACTTTCGTCATCTACAGTTCCTCCGTATACATCTTGCACCCAAAACTTCTGTGGTCTACAATTCGTCCACATATTGGAACATGGTTTGCATTTCGCCCACAAATTATCTATTAAGATACATTAATATAAATACATTTTAAATAAATATATTTAAACTTGAACCCAACTTTTTTCGAACTCATTGATTGGTCCTATATCGTCACATCATGAGCCCCACTGACCACAATTCCTTTCAACACTTAGCCCATTATCTCTCCGCGAGGTCGCAACTTAGCGTTATCGAATTTTTATGCCCCATGTTTCGTGATATACGTTTTTCACACAACACCTCTATGATATACATTTTGCACCAAACACTTCCGTCATTTACAATTCGACCCCATTTTAGTGCAAAATGTGTAACACGAAGAGGGTATTCATGCCATCTTCAATTCAAATTCATTCTGCTTTTACTGGTGACAACTAATCTTGCACCCAAAACCTGCGCCATCTACAGTTCCACCATATACATCTTGCACACAAAACTTCTCTGGTCTACAATTCGTCCAGATATTGGAACATGGTTTGCATTTGGCCCACAAGTAATCTATTAAGATACATTAATATAAATACAATTTAAATAAATATATTTAAACTTGAACCTGACTTTTTTTCGAACTCGTTCATTGGTCCTATATCATCACATCATGAGCCCCACTGACTGCGGTTCCTTTCAACACTTAGCCAATTATCTCTTCACGGCATCGCGACTTAGCGCTATCAAATTTTTATGCCCCTTGTTCCGTGATATAGGTTTTGCACACAACACTTTCGTGATATACATTTTTCACCAAACACTTCTGTCATTTACAATTCGACCCCATTTCAGTGCAAAATGTGGAACAAGAAAAGGGTCTTCATGCCATCTTATCCCCGGGTTGGTGCTATTATAGATCTTTCACCCAAAACCTCCTTGGTCTACAATTCGTCCACATATTGGAACATGGTTTTCATCTCACCCACAAAAAATCTATTAATATACATTAATATAAATACAATTTAAGTAAATATATTTAAACTTTAACCTGACTTTTCTTCGAACTCGTTGATTGGTCCTATATCGTCACATCATGAGCTCCACTGATTGTAGTTCCTTTTAACACTTAGCCAAATATCTCTCTGCGGGGTCATGACTTAGCACTATCGAATTTTTATGCCCCATGTTCCATGATATACGTATTCAACAACAATTTATGGGAGTCCAACCGACCCCCGGGTTGGTGTTATTATAAATCTTGCACCCAAAACTTCCATTATCTATAAGTGCACGATATACATCTTGTACCTAGAACTTTTGTACTCTACAATTCATTGTAACTTCAGGCTATCGATTTCTTATGCCCCCTATTCCTTGATATACATGTTGCACACCACACTTCCATGATATACATTTTTCACCAAACACTTGCATCATATGCAATTCGACCCCGATTATAGAGTCCGCCTATCCGAAAATCCATGATCAGAAAAGTGGCTAGGCATCCAATGGTCAACGGTCGATCGGAGTTGCGATATAAAATAACAAGCACAAATGTGAACCAGTCCATCCACCAACACGTGCATTGGGACATTTTCGGAAAAACGGCTAACTAACGAGAAAGAGAGAGTAGAGAGGAAAAATTGTCGGACGAGCTTCAAAATAGGGTGACAAGGGCTCCCGAGGAGACGTAAGGCTTCACCTGTCAAATTGTATATATATTTTGATTCTACTCTTGACAACTTAGTGGTTCACTTATTTCCATTAACAACCAAAAAAACGTATTCAACAGTGATTTACGGGAGCCCGACCGACCCCTAGGTTCGTGCTATTATAGATCTTGCACACAAAACTTGCATCATCTACAATTTCGTTGTATACATCTTGCACCAAAAACTTTCATGGTCTACAATTCGTCCACATATTGGAACATGGTCTACATTTGGACCACAAACTATCTATTACGATACATTAATATAAATACATTTTAAATAAATATACTTAAACTTGAACCTGACTTTTTTCGAAGTCGTCGATTGGTCCTATATCGTCACATCATGAGCCCGACTGACCGTAGTTCCTTTCAACACTTAGCCAATTATCTCTCTGCGGGGTTGCACCTTAGCGCTAACGAAATATGATGCCCCATGTTCCATGATATACATGTTGCACACAACACTTTCGTGATATACATTTTTCACCAAACACTTCCGTTATTTACAATTCAACGCGCTATTATAGATCTTGCACCCAAAACTTGCGTCATCTACAATTTCGCTGTATACATCTTGCACCAAAAAATTTCGTGGTCTACAATTCGTCCACATATTTGAACATGGTCTACATTTGGACCACAAACCATCTATTACAATACATTAATGTAAATACAATTTAAATAAATATACTTAAACTTGAACTTGACTTTTTTCGAACTCGTCGATTGGTCCTATATCATCACATCATGAGCCCGACCAACCACAGTTCCTTTAAACACTTAGCCAATTATCTCTCCGCGGGGTCGCGCCTTAGCGCTAACGAAATTTTATGCCCCATATTACATGATATACATGTTGCACACAACACTTCCGTGATATACATTTTGCACCAAACACTTCCGTCATTTACAATCCGACGCGCTATTATAGATCTTGCGCCAAAAACTTCCATGGTCTACAATTCGTCCATATATTTGAACATGGTCTACATTTGGACAACAAATTATCTATTACAATACACTAATATAAGTACAATTTAAATAAATATACTTAAACTTGAACCTTACTTTTTTCAAACTTGTCAATTGGTCTTATATCATCACATCATGAGCCCGACCGACCACATTTCCTTTCAACACTTAGCCAATTATCTCTCAGCGGGGTCACGCTAATGAAATTTTATGCCCCATGTTTTGTGATATACATGTTGCACACAACACTTCCGTGATATACATTTTGCACCAAACACTTTCGTCATTTACAATTCGACCCCATTTTCCAAAATTTACCTTGTAACCTTCTTGGCAAGGACTACGTTGCCATGTAGCTCTTGTTTCATATAGGGATGTATATGACATGGTGGAGCGTTCACTTATACTGCGAGAGATACAAGGACCGATACCCCGCATCTCCATTAGTTAAAATTCCTATATGTTTTTTACTTTTTTTTATTTCATAGTTTTTGTTAAAAAGGTGTAACTTGGATTTCATAATAACAATAGAAACTTGCTTTTTTTTTATTTCATAGTTTTTGTTAAAAAGGTGTAACTTGGATTTCATAATAACAATAGAAAAATTGTTCATTTGAGAGATTGGATTAAATTTCATTTCATAGATATGAGTTAAAAGGGCATAACTCTGATTTCATGAGAGTAACATTAGAAAAATAGTCCATTTCAGAGATTGGGTTAAAAGGGTGTATGATGTATTCCTTGTCATATAAAAATCGATATTTACATCGTAGTATTTATCAAAGTGTTTTCAAATTCACCATAGTATTCCCTCTATATCATTGTAATCCTTCTTAAAAAATATCCACATTCTCACTTGTATACATGGATGATGGGGGCATTTCCCAATTCCAATTAAAACAACCATTTCAGAGGAGGAGGTCTGACGCCTTCAATCGCTGGCGCAGCTGCACGAGTACTTCTGTACCCAACTGCAGTTTGGGACACCGAGACGCATCAAGCTTCTCCAACGACATCAAACGTTCTACACCTGGGAGCTTCTGTATCTCGCGGCATTCACGAAGATACAGTATTCGAAGCTTTGTACCGAGATGAGCCAACCCTTTTATGCGCTTCAGCTTGTAACATCTAGAAGCCTTCAACTCCTCAAAGATGTCAACTGGCGAATTGTTGGAAGCTCCTCTACTTCTTCACAGCCGCTGATGTCTAGCCGTTCAAGTTTCGCCAGAAAGCCGAGCCCGTCTATTTGCCTCAGTCCGTTACAATAGCTCAAGTCCAGTGTTATCAGGGCTGTTGGCAATGATTCAACCTTTCCGGATCTCTACAAGAGTTGATCCAGATATGCTGTAGGTGGGGGTAAACACCCTGCGGAAAGGGTTTCTTCAACTCCTGTGGAGATTTCTTTCTTTTGCAAGGTTTCTAAATGACAGTTCACCAAATGGACAATTGTATACTCTTAAAACTTTGAGATTGTTCATCTTCTCCAGACCCTGTAATAAGAATTGTATCCCACATTCCATTATGGTCAACTCTGTCAACTGATTCAACTGTTGAAAGGAACTGGACAAACATTTAAAATCCGGTGAATCTCGGAGCCACAATTCCTTCAAGCTCGTAAGCTGATCAAGCCAAGGTGGTAGCTCTTTCAACCAACGGCTTGCTAATACTAACTTAGTTCTTGGACGTTCTGTGTTCAGTCCCATCATATTATAAATTGATACCTCTGTGATTCTCCTGTCGAAGACATTTTTGTAGCGAGAGGTAACCAAAATGAAGCTATTGGAACCAAGGACATCCCTTATTGGCAAAACCGCATCCATCTGAGCGGCATCATCTACATCATCCAAAATTATAAGAGCATTAGAAGATGAGATATGTTTTTTAAGAATGTTTATACCTTGATCAATAGTGTCTATTTCCACAACCAATTGAGTCAAATCCTATAAAAGTTTCTTCTGCATGGAAATTAGAGAGCCTTCAGTTGTGTTTTCTTTGACATCAGATAAAAAGCATGATAGACTGTATCCTGATCTCTTGGAGTCGAAGAATTCTTTGGCCAGCGTTGTCTTTCCAACTCCGCCTGGACCCACAATCCCCACAACCTTGGCCTTGCAGCTATGCTTAAGCTTCTGATGCGATAGCACTATGCTTTCGAAATCTTCTTTGGTGACACATTTCAATCGTTTTTTCTCACGCATATCTAACACGCGTCCCACGACTTCACCTAATAACTGCTCATCACCGCTGAATAGTAGAACAGCATTCAGTGAGAAACGCTCTAAACCTATTAATCAAACAAATTAAACGCTACTACATTAAACAGGGAGGGAGATAAGTTGAAGGTCCTCACCCATTACACGCCTCTAGCTCGAGACCACTTATCCCTGCAGAATGGGAAAGATCGTCTTTCCAACGCTGAATAGTCTTGGGATTGCATTGCCATTTGCTTTCGTGGGCTTCCGCACGGAGTCCGTTAGCCATACACCGGACCTCAGAAGGCGCCACGCTATAAAACACGGGAATAAGGATGGCCCGATCCGATTTGCACGACTTCAACATTTGATGGAGCTCATGGAGACACCATCTTGATTGCGCATAAGTGGGAGAGAAAATGGCAATATGGATAGAGGCGGTTTCAATAGCGTGTTTTATTTGACAAGTAATATGGTGTCCAGCCTGCATTTTGGGCTTGTCCAGAAAAACTCTGAATCCACACGCATTAAGGCGACAATATAATTCGGCCGCAAAGGTGTCCTTGACATCAGGTCCCCGGTGGTTTATGAATACATCGTAAGCAGATGAAGCAGAACCATTCTGGCGGGGAATTGTGTTTCCCATGTGATGAATCGAATGAAAGGATGGATAGAAATACTACTATTAATAAAATAATGGGTCTACGCACAGGTATATAATGGGGAGGAACGTTGAAGCACTGGAAGACACAGTTCTTACAGTAAGCGTGTGCCTTTAAGAGATGCTCTTACAAATCCAATCTTCCTGGGAAAGATTCCTGGGAAAGAAGGGCGAAAAGCCTAAGATACAGACAGAACAATAAAATTGGAGACCTATACCACAGGTTATAGTCAAACGGTAGGATGCTATTAGACATAAAGTCAATGTTAGATAGTTGATTGTGTCAACTATTTTTTATTTTCTATTGGTGGACACAAATCAGAAATGTTTTTAAGATCAAGTCTAAGAATACTTGCACAAAAAGAATATTGTTTTAAGTAAGTTTTTCGGAGCAATTTTTAGCCAAAAATAAATGGGAATAAATGGGCTTGAATTGGGTCAGATTTTCAGAAGTAGGCTGAGTTTGGTATGGATCAAAGTTTTATGCATTTCAAAACCATATTTTAGGGGTTTTGCCCCATTTTAAACCAATCTAAATAATCAAAAAATCATCAACCTTTTTGATTAACCTGAAATTTAAAACCCCACCAAAAATATATCAAAAAATAACTAGAAAAAAAAATTACTCCAAAATTAACCCACTCCTATTGTTTTTGCTACTACCCATTATCCATACTAATTAATTAATTAATATATATATATATATATATATATATATATATATAATACAGTTGTTTACAAATTAGAGACATCTTCGTTGCCATCACTTTGGTGTCGGGATATGTGCATTACATCATTATTGTTATTTATTGTTATGTGAGTTTTTTACTTTTATTTTTAATCATTAAAAAGGTTTTCTTTCAATTTTCAGAGTTGTAGTATTGATTATTTAATTGACAATTTGTATCAATATATAAAATAAATCTTATTTAAATTGTTATAGAAAAAATGCTCTCATAATTTATATATTTTTTATATTTTTTATTAAAAAAAAAAACTTTTCACTCCAATTTCATATTTGTATTATTGACTAGCACAGTCACATAATTGTGGTTGATCAACTTCGAAAGGTTGATAACATGAAAAGTATCCTTAAAAGAATATATTAAATTTTATTATTGATTAACAAATAAATGGTTGAGCTTCATTTATTTGGTGTTAATATTTTAATTTTTGTTAATCACTTACGTGGCAATCAGTTAAATATGATTAGGTAAATGTAAAAAAGTAAACACATAAACGGATGTCTTTATAATAGCTAGGAAGTTAATGATTGAAATCACAGCCATTTATTTTGTATGACTACTAAGAATATTCTAACCATATTTAATCATGTCCATAGAAAACTTATTAAGCAATAAACCCCTATTAAATCTGCCCATTGTCAATAGGTGTACGCCTTTCGGCGTAATTATTTAATTTCCAATTCATATTAATTTATAAAACAAATAGAAAATATGATCTCATAACTTACATATTTTTTGTTTTAGTTTAAATTGCATATTTGTAATATTGATTATTTAATTGACAATTTGTATTAATATATATAAAAAAAATCTTATTTAAATTATTATGGAAAAATGCAATTACATAT
>ML803300.1:101422-116357 GCA_009831015.1 Picea engelmannii
GAATGCTTTGGTGTTTTTGAAAATCACACAAAAGGAATAGGGTCCAAGTTATTGTTAAAAATGGGTTATGAAGGTAAAGGGTTAGGCAAGCATGCACAAGGCATTGTTGAGCCTATTGTTGTTGAAGAGAGACCTAAATATTGTGGTCTTGGTTATGAACGAATTGATGAAACAAATTCCAAAGTTGGGGAAACTAATGAAAAAACTCCAAGAACAAATTTTGTTTCAAGTTCACCTCATCAAGAAGGTTTTAAAGGTGAAAGTTCAAGAACTTTTGTTGAAAGTTCAAACTCTTCAGCATGCAAAACTTGTGTTCAAGATGAATGCAAATGTGTGAAGCAAAAAGGTTATGACAGCCATGAGGACAAGAGCAGAGTTGTTAGTCTTCAAAAGAGAGTTTGTAACTCTTCGGATTCACCTCCTCAAAGGGGCATTAAAGGTGAATGTTCAAGGTATAAATCTGCTTATAACTCAGTTGCTTTTGATTATGTTAATCATGATAAATCTGGATGTAAAAATGGAAAAAGGCCATGTACATATTGTGGTTTTTATAACCATCATGTTTCAAAATGTTGGAAAAGAATGTCCACTTTCAGGAAACTTTCCAAGCAAAGGCAACATGAAAAGAACATGCAAAAGATTTGCACTCATTGTCAGAAGAGGGGTCATCTCATTGACCAATGTTGGACATTGCATCCAACCTCTCATCCACAACACAAGAAGCAGTTGGATAAAAATATTGACGAGAATGGAAGAGGAGATTCCATCATTGATGTGAGTCAAGATGATTCACAAGAAGACGACTTTCAGCAGAAGAATTCGCCATTGAGTTGGCTTGGTAAGAAATGGTTAGATTTCTTGAGTAAGTAAGGCTTGCAAGTTTTCTGCAGTAGATGCACATTTCAGCCTTATCTTTTCGTTTTGTTGAAGTTTGACAAGTTGCAGCAGTTTGTCATAAATTGCAAGATGCAAGTTTGCATGTGTAGGCATGTATTTTTGAATGCATACTTGTGTTATATCACCTCGTCAAGAACATGTAAAAGAGGGGTATGCTGTCCATTTTGTTACATCCATATACACTTTTCTTTTTCAGCTCTTTAGTAACCACATGATTTGGGTTTGAGTACCTATGTTTCTACAGGAAGGAGAGTTGAAGAAGCTATGCACATGCTTTTGGTTTTGGAGTGCATAAACCATGAACTTGATGATAGTTCATCATGATTGATTCATGTTTGTAACATGATTGTTTATCATGTTTGTTGACTTGTCATTTTGGGAAGGTTGATATGTTCACATGAGTCTCGACTTGTGTCGATATTGCTTGACGACTATGTTGTGTCGTTCATGGTTTTTCGACTTGTTTTAGTCGATTGTGTTGGATGGATTGTAAGTCAATTTTGAGTGCATTGAGAGGGAGGAAAACACCATGTGATTTGATGAAGCACAAGATGTGACAGTTGCTTGAAGAAGAAAAAACACTTTTCTGTCATTATTTTCATTCTTGTGTCAATTTGTTTTCAAGATTGATGGTTTTTCTTGGCTTGTGACAAGATGTCGCAGGAAAGTTTTTGCAGCCATTGGAGAGAAGATTGTTGACGTCAAAGAGTTCACAAGAGGGACTTGATTCTCAGTGGGAAGGTTGGCAGTATTCCAAGCGTAGAGAGAACAGTGGGTCAGCAGTAGCCAGAGAACAGTGGTTGAGGGACATAGCCAGTTGCAGTGCAAGGCATGTCAAGGTACCCAGGTGATTGTCGAAAAGTCTTTTCAAGTAGAATCAGTTGATAGAACTTGAAAGGAGGAGAGTATTGAAGCTTAGGTAGATAATCATAAGCTTTTGTGGGTCCAAAATCCTTTCAGTGGGAAGGCGTGATCAGAATCTGGACCAGGGGTCAAATTTTTTCTCAATTTTCAAAGTTCTCGGAATGCGACGAAAATGGTACCATTGCGTCCGTCTCATATTCCTGATTCCAGTGGTATATTTACTTTCTCAAACGGAGTCCGTATGGAGAAGTTATCGCAATCTGTTCGCCGAGCCAAACAGGCAAAAATTTGATGCTGACTGTACCTGTCTGTATAGTCCGTACATGACACGTGGCAGATCCGTACAGGACACGTGGCAGCTCTAGGGCATGACATGTGTCATGCATATTTGGCACTTTTAGAGTACGGTTTGACTAATCTTGAGGTGACACGTGTCACCATTGGAAGGGTGACATGTGGCACATGATGACGTCAGCATCCTGCGTGTCAGATGACGTCAGCAGCATGCGTGGCGCTGACTTGGCAGTTGGTGACGTGGCAGGCATTCATTGGATGATAACTAGGTGAATTATATGGAGACACGTGGCATGATTTTGTGCAATGGAAAGGTGCCACGTGGCCCAATCAAGGGCTGCCACGTGGCACCCCGATTTTTGTCTACTTGGTCTTGGGTTCAAAAGTTTTGGGGTCGACCGTATTTGAACCGGTGACCTCCCCTCCATACAAAGCCTTCGCCCATTTCCGCTAACCATTATCCCAACCTTTGTTTCTTGTTATAGTGGTCAACGCACTTATAATTAAATTGATATGTTGTATGCAAAGGGGGGTTGGGTCGGGGCTAAGCCCCGGCCCGTGGTCGCGTGTTTGTGATATGACCATGCCACATTTTATAACACCCAACGGAAAGGCACGGTTCAAAGTTTAATATACGGTTATATTATATGTAACCGTTTGCACGCAGGAGATATTCCAAATGGACCTCGGTTCCATGTGGTATTTCATGTGACCATTGTTTTGAAATGTGCACGGGGGTTTGGAACCCGTGGTTTGTAACCGGTGTATTATATTTATATACGCGCGGGGTTATTTAAACGGTAAAAACCACGGTTTTGAAACAGTTAATACCCATTCGCCTGGACACTTGTCAAGTCCAGGTTCAGTCTGGCAAGGTAGCCCTTTTAGCGCTAGGACGTGGCCATATGGCCCCCATGCGCCCAACACCTCCGAGTTTGGGGGCTTGATTCCCGTTAACTGTTCGACATATTGGCACCAATTGCGGGACGCGTGGGGGTGCTGGGTTTAGGCATGAAATACGCTCAGAGCTAGGTTGATTGACCCAGAGGTGCAGAATGGCGAACGAGTAACAACAGTTTGAAGGAGGAAAATGGCAGCAAGCATAACTTCTTCAGTTTTTGACCAAATCAGGTGTTGTAAAAGCCCAACTAGGGGTTTTTGGACGTTCTGAGTCAAATGGTGATTTTTTCACAGGCATTTGGAGACTTCTAATGCAGGGTTTTAACCATTGAAGTTTGAGGGAACTCCAAGAAGCTTGAAGCCCTCATTGTTTGAGGCATTGCTCAGATGAGCCCATGTCCATTTTCTGAGACTGAATAGTCATTTCAGACTAATTATTATTCTCTAAACACATTGGGATAGGTTTCAGATCCATTGGAGGACTTTTACAGGTGTTTTTGCCTCATTGAATCTCAGGGAAGCTTGGAGGTCACATGTAGAAGAGGTCATTGCTGGATGAGACAAGATCCATTTTCAGAGTTCTAATAGTCAATCTTGGGGTTTTTATGTATTCTGAACCCAATAGTACAATCTATAAATCCATTGGAGTTGAGAAGCATATTGTAAAAGAACATTTGAAAACTAATCCCAAAGAGCCAAGTCCATTGAAGGAGGCTCAAGGAGACGTAGCCCAGAGAGGGGTGAACTCCTTTATCATCTTGCTATGGTTGTGAGTTTGGTGTGTTATTTGTTGCACTTTACATTGTTGTGTATTGTTTTTTAGCACATGATTAATCTTTTAAAAGAACATTCCTCACACATGCACATTCAAAAGGAAGAAGCATAAAATAACACATAATCTATCTTGCATATTTGAACACATGAAGCAAGGTCCTGTTAAGGTTTATTTTATTGAAGTAGAGGGTGCTTGCATAGCATAACAAGTCAGCCTTCTATTTTCAGATCATCAGTATTGCATGAACCATATATTCAGGGATCAGTTAAGGAAACCAGTCTTGGTTTTCTTCGACGACATCTTGATCTATAGCTGGTCATGTCAAGAGCATATGAGGCACATGGATGAGGTATTGAGCATCATGGAGGCACAATCATTATATGCCAAAGATTCCAAGTGCGAGTTCGGTATGAAAAAGCTACTTTACTTAGGCCACATCATCATTGCACATGGGGTACAGGTGCACCAAGAGAAGATCAGGGCCATTTTGGATTGGTTGATGCCCAAGAACGTGACAGAATTGAGGAGCTTCTTTGGGCTGTGCAGCTATTACAGGTAGTTTGTCCAAGGTTTTTCTCAGCTTGGAGCACTGCTGACATATCTTACCAAGCATGGGGCCTTCATATGGATCAAGAAATCACAGGAAGCCTTTGATCACATGAAGGAAGTCATGGGCACTTGTCCAGTGTTGGCACTACCAGACTTCACCCTGCCATTTCTACTAGAGTGTGACGCATCCAGCGAAGGGATCGGTGCAGCTTTGATGCAGGGAGGACACCCCATTGTATTCGAGAGTCGGAAGCTTAGTCAACCTAAGAGGTTGTACTCCATTAATGACAAGGAAATGTTGGCAATCATGCATGCCTTGACCAAGTTGAGACAATATTTGGTGGGTAGCAAATTCATGGTCAGGACCGATCACAATAGTTTGAAGTATTTCCTTGACCAAAAGGACCTTAGTGAGCGCCAATAGAAATGGGTGGTGAAGGTATAGGCATTCGATGTTGACATAGAGTATGTCAAGGGGAAGAAGAACATTGTGGCTGATGCATTATTGAGGAGACCTGTGGCATGTTCTTTGATGGAGATTTCAGTAGATTGGAAATCCCACTTGTTAGTGGAATATTCCAAGAACAAGTTCGCTGTGAGGTGATGGATGGGCAGATACAGGATGATCGGTATAGGGTCATTGACGATGTCATATTTTACAAGGATGGAGTCTAGTTGGTGCCAGATTCAGGGCTTAAGAAGAAAATCCTCACTACAGTTCATGTTTCACCTCTAGCAGGCCATCAGGGGTTTTTCAAAACCTACAGACAAATCAAAGAGAGGTTCTCATGGAAGGGCCTCAAACAAAATGTTATGAGACACGCCAGTGAGTGTGTGACCTTCCAGCAGAACAAGTTAGAGCATGCTCTTCCAGCAGGGCTACTTCAGCCACTCCCCATTCCAGAGCAGAAATGGGAGAGTATATCTATGGACTTCATCACTGGTCTATCCAAGGTCCAGGGTAAGCACTGTATCTATGTAGTGGTTGATAGATTGACCAAGTTTTCTCACTTCTACGCCATACTAACAGAGTATAGTGAAGTTCAGGTAGCCAAGATTTTCTTTAGGGAGTTCTTCAGACTTCATGGGTTTCCGAAGACCATCTTCAGTGACAGGGAAAGTCGGTTCATATGGACATTTTGGAGAGAGTTGTTTCGGTTGGTGGGGACATAGTTGACACCTAGCACCAGCTATCACCCTCAGACAGATGGGAAAACTGAGATTGTCAACAAGTGGGTTGAAGGGTATTTGAGGAACTACGTAGGAGGACAACAGAGAACGTGGGTAAAGTGGTAACATTTGGGGGAACATTGCTACAACACCACCTTCCACATGTCCATTGGTATGACACCTTTTCGAGTATTGTACGGATATGATGCTCCCACTTTGGTAGACTTGGTCTTCGAGGAGAGCAGAGCTCCCAAGGCCAAGGATTGGATCATAGAGAGTCAGGAGATTCTCAAATTGTTGAAAGAGAACCCGCAGACGATGTAAAACTGACAGAAGATAAGCGTGAATAGGCATAGGATAGAGCACAACTTTGAGGTTGTAGATTTGGTTTTCTTGAGACTCTAACCCTACAGATAGTCATCTCTGAAGAAGAGTGGAGCTGAAAAGATCAAGCCCAGATTTTATGGTCCTTACAGGATCATGCGCTGAGTAGGCGAGGTTTCTTACGAGCTAGAGGTTCAAGAGGGGAGCAAGATTCTTAACATGTTCCACGTGTCTTGCCTAAAAAAGGCAGTGGGACAATTCATTAACACATCAAAGGAGATTCCCTCGTTCGATGAGGAGGGACAGTTGGAGTTAGTTTCGGAGGAGGTTTTGGAGTTGCAGGAGTGAAAACTAAGGAGCATGGTCATCAAAGAGTGTTTGATCAGGTGGAGAGGGCTTCCAGTAGAGGACGCTACTTGGGAGAGAAAGAAGGTGTTGCAGCACCCTGGACTGGTATTGCTTGAGGACAAGCAATTTTGGGAAGGGAGGACTGTGATGTCCCTTTCCAAATAGGAGCTCCAAAAGAGGAGGCTTAATGGTCTAAACCACCCCGTTAGACTATAGCTAGGGCCAAAGAGGGGTAAACAGCGTTCCTAGAGGTCACTCCAGTCACAGGTGTTATATTCAGAAAGTGACATTGAGCTAACAAGAGTTAACAACACTTTTAAGTCATTATGAGCTAAAAATAGAAGTCAACAGTGAATTAGGGTTTCAGCAGTGATTTAGGGTTTCAACATGATTTAGGGTTTTGCAAAGCTATAATTGAAGGGTCAGTGACCTAATTCATCATTATGCATATTATGACTTGTCATTGAGGAGAAGAGGCGCATCTCAGGAGAGATAGTTCAATGTATTCTAAAAGGAAAACACAAGTTGGTTGATTTCGGTGTTGAAAGACACACCCTATTCATCGGGAAGATCATCCAGGTCTTCCATCATTCTTCATTGATTCTGCAGTGCTCCCATATTATGTGTATTATCTTTTAGTTTCTTACTTGTATTACGGCTAAGATCCTTTTGTATTTTGATCTAGCCTGGTGTTGTTATTTTATTTAGTCACAGTTGCTTATTTATATTCTGGCTAATATCCTTTGTATGTTGATATAGTCAAGTATTGTCAGTTATTTAGCCACATTCGACCATTTTGTAATCCACAGAGATATCATAATACAAACTTGCAATCCTTTGTCGCGTTTATTATTTGTATGATCATTTAGATGTTGTAAACCTTTGATCCTACACACACATTAGGAGTGTTTCCTAGACTAGACAAGTCAGGAACATTGCACCCTCTGTTTCTTCATTCGTGCTGCCGCCTTGCTATTCTTGCTGCTCGTCCTATTGAGCCGCTTCCTCTGAAAATTCACCGCTTGCTGAATTTGATTTTTCTTCTGTGATGCCCGGGAATTCTTCCTCGATGTAGCAAGTTGTGGGTTCCCATGCTGGGTCACCTTCCTTGGGATTGTGTGGCATTCCTGGATCCTGAGGCTTGGATTCATCCACAAAACAAGTGGGGGGATCCCAGTTATCCGGAACAATGAAGAGGAGATTTTATGGAGGAACTTGGATGGGCTCATCTGGAACAATAGCCTCCACATAATCCATGGGAGGCATCCGAGGCTTCCTAGTTTTACGGGTTCTCCGAGTGTGCACCATAGCCAACACTCTTTCAAACTTCTTCTGCCTCTTTCTGCGAGAGTCAAATGCATACCACGCAGCGCCTCTGCGAGGTTGGCCTCTTGCTCTCGACATGTAGAGAAGTAGAGCTATAACCATAATGCCAAATGGGTAAGTGTCTTTGCACCAGCCCTCCGAAGGTTCAACCTTCAGCTATTCAACTCCCAAATGCATTGCATATCAATCAGAGTAGCTGATAAGGATGAAGGTGACTGTGACATCCTTGGCCATTAAGGCTATTCTCTTTGTGTGCTAGCCCTCCATCCTCTTCACTCGCGTGAGAGGCCTTGTCCCCTAGTTTTTGCTGCTCGGCCTCACTCCCATATTAATGATGAGGAGATGGGAGCCGATGGCCCGTATTTATGGCCCTGCCCATCTTGTCCCCTTGTGTCCACCCTGTTCTACGTGGCACCCCATCCGGAGATTGGAGATCCTTGTTGGAAACAGCATGACATCGATCTGAGATATCTGAGTTTTCAGAGATGTGTGCTTCCCAGTGGATGTGTTATGTCTCCTTTGCTATCCCTTCATTTTCCAGGCAGTCCGCTACCCTTTGGTGATTTCTCCTTTTCTTCCCTTTATTTTTCATAGTCCTTCCTTTTGTACACACTAGGTGAGTGTCTGGTGGTTATTGGTGCTATCGTTAGATTCTCTAGGGATTGGTCATGGTGGGTCAACCTGGTGGTTGACTTGATCTTCTATTATCGACAATAGTTATTGTTCCAACTGTTGCAAGAATTATTTCTTCCGTGACTATTTATGCTCACTTGGCTAGTCCTGTTATTCTATTAACTATCCCCACTATTTGGTTGATTATCCTTATTACTCACTCGACTAGTTTTTTTGTTGTTGTTTCTCTACCGACTATTGTTGTTCCTATTGTTTGGTCAATTATCATTCCTAAATCAGAGATTACTATGATTCTTGGACTATGGAAGTTAGTTTTTGTAGTGAGGGATCCTTAATCAAGTTGACCAGGGACTGTTTTTTTTGAGGAGGTTTAATCTTGATCCTACTAGTTTCAGTCCTCTTTTTATTACTTTCTCTAGTGGTTGCTTATGTTTCTTTAACTATTGTTGTTTGATTCTACCCGAGCTTCTCCAATTTGATCTGCATTTGTTTCTCGACTATGATTTATTTTTAATGCATCAATAATTATTATTTTTACTTGATTGAGGCCTTTTGTGTATTAGGGATCGTTTCTTGATTCAAGAACTTTTTTTCTCTTACAAGCCTGCTCCATGGTGATTTTTACCTTTCTATCACCCTCTATAGTAAGTATTTGTTGGGAAAATTTCTCTAGTTTTTTCTTTTGTTTGGGTTCATCAAATTTAGGTTGATAAACTCCTTGGAGAAGGGCTTCCAAGTCATCTTCAACTAATTGACTATCTGAATCAAATTTTGTTGGCATTGTTTGTTTGGTTCTCTTTTCACCAATTGATTTCTTCCTCGGGGCTTCATCAATGACCACACTTGTATTAAAAAGGACATGTTATATGCCTTCATTTCCTTTTCTTCTTCAGTATTTCCATCTTACAAGGATATGACTACTTCAAAGGTAGTCCTCCTAGCTAGTGGTGGGATCAGTACTATCATGTTTGATTTCCTTGATAGTTCTTCAAAAAGCTCCTCTATTGTAGGTTGATAGACAATCTATTCCAGTCCCCCTTGTACTCATTGAGCATACCATAATTTAATAAAAACAACCCAAGTTGGATATGTATTGTTGAAGGTAGGTCCCTTATGATATTTTGTGGTACTTTCCATCTATGATAGGTGGATTTTAGATATTTTACCCACGCTTGAAACATGTGATAGGGAGTCAATATATTAGTCTTTCCCTTCCATCCTATAGTCATTCAGCACTATAAGTTCCACATATTTTGTGTGGTTTGTAGGGTGAATGGTGATTCCTTGATTGGTGTTACTTAGGACATAGCGACCCAAATCAATAGAGATGGGTACCTTATGCATTTGCTGGATGCTTGACACTCATGATAGTTTGTCCTAAGGATGTCAACCACATGCTCATCCTCAATGAAATATTTTCCCTACTTGATTATATAACCAATATCCTCCAACATTTTAGCTTAACATCAATATGCTCTACCAAAACTAGTCAAGTGTAGGGAAACTATAATTCACATCCATTTAACGTGTTGTACTAGGACCTAGCTAATGACTAGCCCATTTGAATTCTTGGCAGTGGTTCCTCCTATGAATTTCTTATCCATGTTTCTAGGTCATTGGTCTAAGGACAAGCTATTGTTTTCTTGGTAGACAAGTAATCTTGTATATTAGACTAGCCATGATTGCTATAGCCTGGTCGAGCGAAAATTTTATATTGTGATAATAACTAGTTATGAATTTTGACACTTCTTCTTTCCAAATGTTAAAGTCTGTCGCTGGAGGTGCACTCAAATATGACACAATCCTTTTTTTTTCTAGCATGAGTGTTTCATCCCTCCATTTTCCATCAACCACATCCCATTTCCTAAAATTGAGCCAATGCTTCTACCATGCTTCTACTAGACGATCTCTTACATTCTTTCTTGCTAGATTGTATTCACTATTGCTTCCAAAAATGATGCTAGTTTCTTGTTGAGCATATTTTTGGTCTTGGGTTTGACCATTTTTTACTTTGGTTCTTTTAATTGTGGGATTTATCCTCTCATATTTGGTGGAATGCTTCCTCCTTTTTCTAGGGTTTTGTTGATGCTTTCACTGGTTTTTGGGTCAATTGATGTACTAGGGATTTTGTAAAGTTGGTCTAGGGTTCCGTTGGGCATGTATGCTCTAGGACTTGAGAAATTTTGAGGGAATAACTTTGGTACTAATTATAGATTTCTCACATGTCATATTTATAGGAAATTTGAGTGGGTTGATACATCGATCACTCATGTCGTTGTCATTTTGATGATGTTCTTCATTAATGTCATGCATTAAATGTTGGGTGTTTGGTCACAATCGATTTTGCATGCCATCACCTACATTGAGGTCAATTATTTTATGTTGATCAATGGTCATATGATCAACTGGTTTTTCTTTCCAACCATTTTCTGTCTCCATCGACCATTAATCTATCTACTTCCTCATGACCAATGAATTCATGTTTCTCCATTATTCCTTGTAGTGTGATTGCTTGTCTGGGACCTACAATTGACTTGGATAGTTTCTTTCGTTTCCTTCCTTTTTCTTCTTCTTATATCACTCCAGTGGATGTTCCTCATGTTTACTTTCTTCCTTGATGCCTCCATCCTCTTTTCTCATTTGGTCCCAGTTGACTACCATGATTTGTGGATGATTTTTCTTTTTACCAGTCAAGGTGAGTTGAGATTCATCGTATAAATCCCCATCTTAGATAATTTTTTACCCATCTTTTCCCTAACCAACAATTTTATTGGGAACTTTTTTTTTTATTTACTTACTTATTTTACGAGTCTACCTAGCATTCAACTTAGTTTTTTAGTAAACTCCCACCTAATGGTACCCCTAAGTATTTTTACCATTAGACTTCTGTATTTATTTTCTTTTCTCTCTCTCATTTTTTCTTTCAAGAATCTAACTCACAACTAACAACTAACTAGTTTTTAGAAAGATTATTGTCGAATGGAACCCCAAAGGGTTTTCAACATTGGGATTTTATTTTTATTTTTCATTATGGATGGTACTTCTTTAGGTGATCATGATTGACTACCTTTTTTAGGAGCTTCCATTGGACATTCCTTAACTATACTTCTACTGTAACACCCCATAATTTGGCCTTAGATAGTTAGAACTTTGACTTTTCTCATCATAGTAATTCATTTCTTCGTAACTATTTGGAATCAGTGAAATTGATTGAGACTTCATGTGAGAGGTGTACATGTAGACCTATTTATGTGTTTCATAATATCATTTTTACTTTTATATGTTCATGATGTTGATCGTTATGTGATTTGGTTAAACATGTTAACACACATTTCTTAATTGAATGTTAATACAAATATGGATTCTTATATAAAATTGTGATGTATATGCATAGCTATGAGTTATTGGTGAACTAACCTAGAGGTTGATGAGCTATGTGATAGCCAAATGATTGTAGTGTTGAGGTAACTTGGATGTCATAGACATAAAAAAGATAGACTATTCTATAAGTTCCACTTATTATTTAATTTATGATTCGAAATATTGCTATGATTTGTGGTAAGTGTGGTTTTGATATAACACGCAACTTTCTTAGAGTGGTTGTTTGATGACGTGACTCTAATAACAATAGTTGTACAATATGGTTAGATATATAGTGTTGAACCTAGTTCTATCAGGAGGGGTGGAGGTATTTCCCACCATGTATCCTATGAAACCTAGAGTCGTGGGAGGGTTGTGTGAAGTCATGCTCCCCTAGACGTGTGATGGTGACTGCTAGTTTCATGTTGGGGAAGCATGGTTGATATGTATGACACTTCCACTTACAGGTTCTATCTGGATTTAGGTCAATATAGTTGACGCTCTAGCTTAGTTCAACAGAGAAAAAGATATGATAGAATATGGAAGTAGGTTAGGAAGGAAGGATGATTCGATGTTAGTTGAGACCATTCCTTGGGAATTATATATGCCACTCTTGTTTCTCACTTGGTTTCAAAACACTCATTTTTATTCCCTTTTTATACTTTAAGTGTAATGATCAATTATAGATGAATTAGTGTAGTTTTGTTAGTTAATAATATTGAATAATTTATTTGTTGTCCAACATGCCTTGGTGTGATCATATAGGAACTAGGCACTAGAGGAAGTGATTGATTATCATCACCGCATGCGCAGGCTATGCAATCGCATTAAATAACTTATTTGACTTTATTGATGGTTGGTATGATGAATTAAATGAGTATGGTGGGTTTTCATGTTCATTTTGGGGAAAATTGTCAAATTTCATTAATAAGCTAGCATGAGAAGAAAGACTTTGCATTTTATTTATTATTATTTATGCAAATCATTTATGTTTTAGTTTTATTTTATCTTTCCCCAAAAAATCTATATAAGGGAGGTTGATGGCTATTAATGAGTGTAGTTCAGGAGACTTGGGGAAGGGTGTATGGAAACTTGATAAATAGGAGACGAGGTCGAGAGGTTGGACAATTCTTGGAAGATATAGTTCTTGTGATTCTTCTTAGAGCATATGTGCTTTGTTGTTCTTGGAGTCACAGGCAGAGAGAGCCAAGAAATTAAAAGGTTTCTTAGAGCTAGGAAGCGGGCTAGGCTCCTAGTTGGCTGGGAGGATTTCGTTGTTTCCCTCTAGGAAAGTGAAGAGAAAATGAATTCTTGAAAGCATCTTCCTACTGTTGGCAAGACTACATTACAAATGGTCATCTTCAACGGACTAGGGAGGAGGTATTTCACTTGGTATATTTTGTTATGTTTCTATTTAAATATTTTAATTGTAAAGTTAACTTGTTATTTATCTCATCCTCTTATTTAGATTCATATATTTGTATTCAAATTTGAAATAATTAGCATTAGAAAAATTGTAAAAGAGTTATGAATACATTGTAGGTTATTCCATGTATGAAAGAAGAATTTTTTTTACACTTAATGCATATGTTTAAGTTAGCAAATACTATTTCATAGTAACCCATGGAGAGGTGTTACATTTGGTATTAGAGCCTTTGTTTTAAAACTAGGCCAAGGGGACGATGATTACATTTTGTTTTTCTAATGATAAGTTTCAGATTTATGAATTGCAACGACATGAATGTGAAAGACAAATGAATCTCTTAAAAGAAATTTATGGTATGTGAACAACAAATCCAGAAAATAAATGCTAAATTTTAGAGTTATGAATTATAGCCAAATGAATAAATGAAGTGTTCATAAACAAACAAAGAGACACTATGATTTGTCAACTTGGAGAAGAATGGGCGTCATGTGATGGTGGTAGTGAATGTGGAAATCCTGGAAAATGATAATGGTGACTTAAAACATAAAAAAAAAATGGACTGGGGCACACCTAGTCTAATGATATTGGGTGATTTCGTGAGCGATGCATCAACATGTCATCAAATGAAATGGTCAAGGGAGCAACGACTGTTGTCCAATGGATCTGAACTACTGTGAGTGGGTTTCACTCTAGAAAAGCTTCACCGATTTTATACAAAGAAGAGCACTAAAACCCTAGCTTTCATTTAGGAAGCGCTCATGAAAGGTTTAAAAAAACAAAAACCCTAGCTTTCATTTAGGAAGTGGTAATGAAAGGTCCTAAAAAAACACTTTATTTTCCATTCATTTGATTAGAGAACGATTTTTTTGTAGACAAGAAGCCCAATGTCAATAGTTTGTAGGTGTAGTAGAGGGGCTGAATAATAAACAAGACCATCACCACACACCTTTGTCATGATTTTCTCTCCAAGAAATTTGAGAAATATTTTTGATCCTGGTTGTAATAATCATGTTATGCAAGAATTAGTCATCATCATAAACACTCTCCATCTCATCACCTCTACATATTTCTTCAATGCTTCCTCATTTCTCCTTCTTTTTTCATTTGTGGAACTAATTATTTTTCCATTCATCCCTTCTACCAAGCATAGCATCTTCCAAGAACAACTTCATCCTCTAGTGTTGAACATCTGCGTTTTTCAATATAAGGAGTTATTGTGTGCATTACATCTCTCGCCATGTCGATTGTTCATTGAGACAATCTCCCAACTAACACTTCCCATGGACACCGACATTGGAGAGGAGTCAAAGTAGGGCAGTGTTCTCTTCATAATATCATGAAAAATCTCTAAGTAAATCCAATGCTTCTTGTATGTTAAGCTTGGGTTCTTGTGCATTTTTGAGTATGTCGATCAACTTATTGTTAGTTAATGAACAATTTAATTTCAACTTGGATATTACTAAAAGGGCTAGAAGGGATTCACCCATGAAACCAAAGTACTGTGCATACCAGTCAAGGGTTCAATATTCAAAATATCTGGGCAAAATATTTTGACCATTAGGTTGAATCTGTTCACATTCACAATTCCATCCACTCTGCCACGTAGTATGGGTTTCAACGTCTTTTAGACATGCGAAAACAACTGGAAACTCGATAACAGCCGTACGCTTAGGATCAGCGACACAGACCCTGGATTCGTGGTGGATTATTGTCCCGCCGACGAGAGTGACGGCCTGAATTCCAGGAACACATATATAATTCATCGCAGTTTAAAATCCAGGTAGACTTAAACAAAGGGATCTGAACGACAAGAAGTCTCTGCCTTTTATAACGGTCAAAATTATTTGTTAATAACGGTCAAAATTATTTTTTAAAACACTCATGAGTCATAATGGTCATTGAAGTTGGTCATGAAATTCCAGCCATGGAGTGCACTGCACTGACGTAACAAATGACTTCTCTCCGATATTCTTTAAAAACGTTAACCTACGTGTCTTATCATAGTCTTAGGATATCAAGTACATAAATAAATGGATGTGACCGAATCAGGTTCACAAATAAATGCATGT
>ML803301.1:21503-50495 GCA_009831015.1 Picea engelmannii
AGAGAGAATTCTGCATCAAATGCATTGGCATAAGTGATCTTGGCAGAGGCTTCAGTTGGTTTTATCTCATCTGGGATTCTACTATACATCTTATTAAATCTCTTGGTGAAGTCTGAAATAGAAACACCATTATTTCTCTTAAGGGCCCCAAAATCAGTGATGTAATAGAGATAATCCCTTCTATCTCCCCATTTCTTTATGAAAGCCTAATCTAATGCATCAATATCTGCAATGGAGTTTGGAGGGAGGCGCCAGAACCATTTTCTTACCTCCCCATCAAGGATTTATACAAACAACCTCATCCACACATATGCATAGTCAATGTTAAAGTTGTCTACAAAGCCATAGAAGGCTACCATATGTTCCTCAGCTCTGACATCCCCTTCCCCATTATATCTGGGCAAATATTTCATGTAATATGTGGTTGGGAGTGCATGTAAGCCTACATGCATAACTAAGGGTGCATATATGGCAACAATTATGGCATCCATCCTGTTAACAACCATTGTTTGGGCAATACGAATATGAATAATGATTGGAGATACAGGGGTGGATGTTGGACTAGATGATGAAGTAGAGGCAAGAGTTGAAGGTGTCCCGCATCCTCACACAATGGTAGATCGAGAGAGAAATCAAAATTCTCCTCGAAACTACCCTAAGTTTTCTCATTATATTTGCATATCAATAGAATGACACTTGTCACTCCATGCAACCCCATTTAACCCACTTGGAAATCCGTTCCCTTCTCTTGGGACTTAGGATAACATAGTATAGATGTATCCATAAATTAGACTTTTAAGAAAATATTATTAAAATATTCTCTCTTGCTTAAGCACCCCTTTTGTTTATCCTTTCTTGCCTAAGACTCTTATCCTCCTTTCCCATTCTAGTGGAGTTTATCCCCCTTAAGTCTTCTTGTCAAGATGGTCTGCATGCAGACGTGTTTTCTTTCATTAATTTCAAAGTGAAAATACACAATACAAAACAGGCTCATTGGCCAAAAGAGGTTTCTGACTCACCATCCTATACGCATACTTGGAATTACATTTCAATTGGGGTTCGGCCTAGGGGTATTACAAGGAAGTTCATCACATAGCTGATAATTTTTTGAAACAATACACTGACAAGATTAGTAAAAATTCCTAATGTCATGTGTGTTGATGTTTCTGTTAGCTGCGAGAGGAATTCACCTCCGGGATAAACTTTCTTATAGATGAATTTTCCAAGACGTTAAAGGAAAATCATTGGAATTCAAAGAATATCCCATAAGAGAAGTCGACCTCACAGAAAATAATAAAGAAAAATTATAATGCTCTAGAAGTAAATTCGGCTCCAGAAGAAAAATATAAACATAAAATATATTTTCCATAAAGTCAAGTCGACCCTACCAGAAAAGTCATTGGACATATTAGTATAGATAAGAGTGGCTCCTTCCTCATTTAGCACACTCTCTCATGGAGATGTAGCACAAGTTTGGTGGAGAGCTACAACTGAAGAAGGAAGGAAGGAGGGTTCATCTTGGTTAGGGTTTCCTCATACCTCTCACTAGGGTTTGTCTTTTGTGATGCACATGGTGAAGCTCATCCCCTCTAGTGCTCTGGCTAGAGGGTCAACCACTCTAGCGCTCTGGCTAGAGTGAGTTGCAGCTGCATTGTTGGTTATCTCTTGCTAGTGCGCTAGTGGAGGCTAGACACCCTAGTGCTTTGGCTAGGGTGTGTTGCATCTACATTGTTGGGTTATATTATTTATGGTTTTCTCTAGTGGATAGAGATTTTTCTTGGTTATTTTTCTTGACAACGATATTTTTTTGGTGTTTATATTATCAGCCCACAAGGAATACTTAAGTTTAGAGTCCCAAGATTTCTTGTTTTCAGTCAAAAATTTCTTTATGATCCTGATGAGAGTCTTGTTTGATGACTCGACCAACCCATTCCCTTGAGGATAATAGGGCATGGAATGTTTCAAGGCGATGTTATGGATGCCACATAAGCCAATCATGGCTTTGGACTTGAACTCCTGGGCATATTTTGTTACACGTTTTCTAGGGCAGTCGAACCTGGCAAAGATATTGGTTTCCAAAAAGTTCATAATCACTTTGTCAGTAGCATTTCTAGTGGGCACAACCTCGATCCATTTGGTAAATTATTCAGTGGAAGCGGGGATCCACTTATGTTGCCCACTAGAGGGTGGATTTATCTCACCTATGAAATCTTATCCCCATTGTTGAAGGGGCCACTGGCAGTGATAGGTTTCAGGGGCAGTGAGAGTAACTTTTGGTTACCTTCAAACTTTTGACATTCACTACATGCCCTTACTGTAGTGAGTACATCAAAGAAGCTGTATATTTCCAATGTTGGTGTCCCCCATAAATCCCCTATGCATATCTTTTATGACCTTCTTAGCTTTATTTTCATCAAGACACTTTAATAGGATGCCAATAGGATCCCTCCAATACATGTTCTAATTTAAAATGTAGAATTTAATAGCTTTTAATTTGAGAGATCCATCCCTCGTCTTATTCAAATCTGGTGGGAATTCTAGGTGCTACAAAAACTAAATAATATCTCAGTACAAAGGTGAAGAAGAGAAATTTTCACATACATGTATTCTATCTTGTCCATACTGTGTCATGGGTGCATCGGATTGGGTGAAGGTCTAATGCAATTCCAGCACCTTATAGTTTGATTATGATAATAACTTGGCAAGTACATGTCCCTTGATCATCTTGGTGGGATTTATGTGCATGTCATACTCCGACAATTTGACAATCAATTTCCCTCTTTTCCCTTCACTATCTAGCTAGACCACAATCTCTTTGACACTTCTACTAGGAACATAGGTTTTTATCCTAGACTGTAACACATACAACCTGAAGGCTTTCAATTCTTTGACCAATGCATAGGATTGATTTTCTAATATATCATACTTCATCCCAGCATCTTGGAGGGATTTGTTGAACAAGGCTATGGGTTTTTCATGCCCATCTTCATTCTTTTGCAGAAGCACAACAACAATGGTTTCCTCGGAGGAGAAAGAAAGGATAAGGAACTCTTTGGCATAGTCAACCATGACTAATACAGGGGCTTCAACCAAGGCTTGTTTGATCTTTTGGAATGTTGATTTTTCCTCCTGTGACAACTAGATAACAACATATTTCTTCAGCATGTTGGTGATAGGCCTTATAATTTATGCAAAGTTTGGCACAAAGCGCCTCAAAAAAATTATTTTGCCTATAAAATATAGAATAGACTTCTTGTTTCTAGGAATTTCAATTTTTTGAATTGCCTCCACTCTCTTAGGGTCTATCTTTATACCTCTTGTTGATATGATGTGGCCTAGGAGTTTACCTTCTGGCATAGCAAAGTGGGACTTCTTAGGATTCAAAGAGATACCTTCTACATTTTTGGAAGATCTGGTTTAGGTGTTGTAAATTCTCTTCATATGATTTGGAGAAAATGGTGATGTCATCCAAATATATAACCATAAATTTATCTTTCTCCCCGATGAAAGATACATCCATAGCTCTCTGAAAGGTGGCCCCTACATTCATCATCCCAAAGGGAATTTTTTAGTGCATAAATGTCCCCCAAGGGGTGGTGAATGTTGTTTTTTTTCTTGGTCCTCTTCACATATTTCTATCTGGTTATAACCAGAGTACCCATCAAGTAAGGAAATTTTGTGAGCACCTACTACCCCTTGTAAAATATGGTCCATCTTGGCCAGGGGGTAGTTGTCTTTTAGGGAACACTTGTTTTTATTTCAGAAATCAACACACAAGCCTATTTCCCCACTCTTTTTTCTCACAGGCACCAAGTTGGCCACCCAATATGAGTACCTCAAGTGCACAATAATTCTTTCATCAAGCATTATTTTCAGCTATTTTTCAATTATGGACATCGGGATGGAATTAAATTTCCCGATCTTCTGTCTGAATGGCCTAGAAACAACCTTCAGAGGGATATTTTGTTGGATGATTTCAGTGACAAATGTCTTAAATCCTCATATGATCGTGCAAAAATATCAGCAAAATTTTTCATGAGGCTGACATACCTTTCTTTTTGTTCTAAAGGTAGTTCCTTGGACAGTTTGACCATTTTGAGATTTTCAGTAATCCCAATGTTGCAGTGCATCACTTCCTCTTATTGATTTTTTATGGCAACTTCTATGGAGACATCATGACTGTCAAATAACCTTTCTAGTGGCACTAGACCCCTGGGGATGTGGTTCGTTTTAAGTTCCACAATGTTGTGGCCAACCAATTTGTTCATAATATGATATGTTTGTTGATTCTCTGATTCATCATCTTCACCTTCTTGATCTATAGAGATACTAAAGAATTCTTCTATGGTCTCCATAAATATTTACAGCTCCAGGTCATCACTAAATACCTCCCAGTGCTTGATGTTGTCTGGTATGGTTGTCCTGTGTCTGACTTCCACCTGATACTTGATAATTGGGCCAATGGGAGGTTTGAAGGTACTGACAGCTAATACCAAATAATCCACCTTCTGATTTGCCTCACTAGGAATGAAGGAAATAGTGAATGCCATAAAGAAGTTATCAACCAAGTCCCACACCTCATTTTGGTATTGTTTAAACCTTTGTTGTTTATCTTGATAGATGTTCTTGACTTGATTGATGATCAACTCAGAATCACCAAAGACTGCCAAACTGTAAATGGCCATGTCTTTAGCATCCCTCAATCCAAGCACCAGAGCTTCATACTYAGATATATTKTTAGTAGTCTCAAATTCCAGCTTATAAGAGAGTGTTATAACCTCCTATGCAGGGGAAATGAGGACTATACCAACCCCATCATCTTCTCTTAATGAAGTGTCATCGAAATACATCTTGCACACTATGTTCTATTGATCTTTCAAAGACGGATCTTTGCAATTGGTGACTGTAATTTATGTTTCATCACCATTTAGACGAAAAACATATGAGCCAATCTCATCCTCAACAACATAAATTGGGTGATTGCTTGGATTATGATGGTCGCTGACAATATAGGCCAATCTTACTTGTCTATATAGTTTCATGTGCTCTCCTCTGAAAATAGGGATGGTGGCATATGTAAGGTCCATTTGTAATGATCCCCCAAAATTCTTGGCCCACGTCCTGGACAAAAGCATACCAAAATTGGGGGGAATGTCAGACACAATGATGTCCATCACTAGACTTTTCATGGGTAACTGTGCCAAAGAAACCACCAAATATTTTATTAATCCMAAACATTTGATTTTTTTGGACTCAAAGGAGTAAAGGTCTTGATAGGGCTTGGTGATCTCCAAACCTAGTTCCTCCATAACAACTTTAGGCATGACATTGTGTGATGCACCTGAGTCCATGAGACAATTATGTAGGATCTTTTCATGGACATTTAGAGATATGTAGAATGGTGGAGAAGAATCAGAGTCATCCTCAATGCGTGGGCCCACAGTAATGGATAGTTTTCATCCTCCAAACTAATTACATCAGAAGTTACAACAGACGTAGGTGGTTGCAGAACCTTCATAATGGATTGTTTGAACGGATCATTTTTCAACAATTCTGACAGAGGTACAAGGATCTTGATCTTTCTCAACTCATGCTCTAGGCTGAAATATGTTTGTGGCCTATCAACTTCCTTTACTTCAGGGACAACATGTTTAAAAGGAGGAGGTTGGTGAGCTTTAGCCACTACACCCTTACTTGGATTTGGCTTGGGAAGAACCTCTATTTTTCTGTAATGATCATAGGTGGTGGCTTTAGGAGTGCTTGTTCTAGGCCTCAATTCATATTTCTTTTGGGGTTGGACTTGAATAACTCCCTCTTCCCCTATCTCAGTATCAAAATAATCTGACTATTGTGCTACATCATAATCTTGTTGCGTTAAGTGACTGGTGTAAAAATTTGTTTCATTGAAAAGTACAACAACATCATCCACACCATCATTATCTGCATCCATCTCCTCATTCTGATTGTTTTGGAAAGGAGGTACTACTCTTTGGTCATGAACATTCCTCCTCTCTCTCTCTTCATTATCTGAGGGGCATCATTCGGTCTTCTAAACTGGTTGGGATTTATGTTCCCAACCCCTTGAAAAGATCTTTTTGGTTGTTTACATTCCCATTTCATCTTAGCTATTTCATATGTTAGATCCTTCAAAGTTTTATTCATTTCATCGAGTTTGGGATCATATGTGGCTGGGTTAGATCCTTCAAAGTTTTATTCATTTCTTTTTTGTCTTTTTCAGATATGGTCTTTAACCTGTCTCATGCCAAGATGTTGGAATCAACCTCAATGGTTTCTTCTTGCATGGATATCAAGGTAGTGGATCTTCTCTCCCTCAACAGAAGAGATAACTCTGCATCAAATGCATTGGCATAAGTGATCTTGGCAGAGGCTCAGTTGGTTTTATCTCATCTGGGATTCTACTATACATCTTATTAAATCTCTTGGTGAAGTCTGAAATAGACTCACCATTATTTCTCTTAAGGGCCCCAAAATCAGTGATGTAATAGAGATAATCCTTTCTATCTCCCCATTTCTTTATGAAAGCCTAATCTAATGCATCAATATCTACAATGGAGGTTGGAGGGAGGCCCCATAACCATTTTCTTACCTCCCCATCAAGGCTTTGTACAAACAACCTCATCCACACATCTACATAGTCAATGTTAAAGTTGTCTACAAAGCTATAGAAGGATACCAGATGTTCCTAAGCTATGACATCCCCTTCCCCATTATATCTGGGAAAATATTTCATGTAATTTGTGGTTGGAAGTGCATGCAATCCTACATGCAGAACTAAGGGTGCATATCTAGCAGCAATTATGGCATCCATCATGTTAACAACCATTGTTTGGGAAATAGGAATCTGAATATTGATTGGAGATACAGGGGTGGATGTTGGACAAGATGATGAAGTAGAGGCAAGAGTTGAAGGTGTCTCCGGTTCCTCGGAATTGTGATTCTTAGGGATAGAAAATTCAAGCTGCTTGTGATGATGAAGAACAATGGATTCTTGAGGTGCAGCTTTACCATTGAGGGGTGAAGTATATCTTTGAGCTAAGGTTGATTTTCTTAGTTGTATTTCTGGATCAAATACTATTGCATCCTTCTCACGATTAGGATGAGATTTAGTTCCTCTGGTGTGCTCATATTTGGATTTCTTGAGTCATTTTCTGGGAGCCGGTATTTCTTTTTGAAGTTAACTCAATGGAGTTGTCAGGTGAAAGATGGCAGTATGAAAGTGTCTAATCTTTTTTCACCATCAAAGGTCATATATCATCGTTGTCATTCTCCTAGGGAAAGATATTTCGTTACTTCATTCCCTGGCAACGACGCTAGAAGATGTTGGTCCTAAAGTCTACACCTGACTGCTAAAGGGCAGAGCTAGGCCACCTCAAGTTATGAATGGTTGGTTTATTTATTTATGGATCAGTTGAAGGGTTGGTTTACCAATACATGAGCATAGTTTGGTTATCCAAATGACATAGACGAGGGTCCTCCTTGGTTGGTGGCACACTAAGGACAGACAAGTGAGACAGTAAAGGTAAAAACAAAGAAAAAATAACAAACCATTCAATGAACAATCTGCTACCAGAAGTTTGAATCTTAAAATAACATTTCAAGCATTAAACATGTACTAAAAACACAGTCATTCCCACATGTTTCAACAAAAACAATTCTTCATCAAAGCATAGTTGTTATCACAAGTTGCATATTAATAAAGACAAGTTATATAGTAGTTGAAGGAAAATAAATGTACTTTGCATAAACCAAAATTGTATTCAAGATAAGAAGCACATACGAATTTGGACACAAACACATTGTCATCAATAGTATCTTCACTAGGTAGAGAGATTTAATCCATGCGTAGAATGGTTCCAACTAGTTGTTGTATTGACCTTTTTCTCCCAAAAAACTCAACCCTCAAAACATAAAAAAAAATGCATATTTATAAGAGTTGCAGAGGCTCTCGTCCATGTGGGACTAAAACTTAACTCTACACTACCAGTTATAAAACAACTTATTAACTTAACTAGAAATTGTTGGAGTATAGTAATGTATACTTCACACTTGACTTAATAAAAAAGAGTGGTTCTTATCACACATAAAAGACCACTTATTATGCTTTAAACTTAAAAGAGTCTTGAACTAAACAATTAAAATTGTTATTTGTGATAAAATTAGACTGATGCATGCACTGGAGCGAACTGAGATCTGACAGAAAACCATTAGGAGTGACAAAAATGAGTTTTGTATTGATCATGTCCATGCATGTGTGGTATTGGAGGCCACTAGAGATAACTGAATGTATTGCCAGTGAAAGAAGAAAATCATCTGGTGTTTTCCCAGAGTCTCTAATATTCTTTCTACTGTCTGGATTATAGTTTCCCCAATCCTAGTTTGGTATTGCAGGGTCTGGATTCTAGAAATTATGTTATATAACTGTTGGCTATCGTCGAACTAATGCCAAATGACAAATCTGATGATGTGGATTGGCTCGACGTCCCAAACTTAAAATATGCCATTAACAGAGATAAGCCATTTCATTATTTCGACGTTCAAGAGTTTTGGAGTGCAAAATATTCATATCTCTCTGAGGCCTAGAGTCATGAACCAACACTTATGCTAATTAAGCTGAGATTAAGACTTTAATAATTAATTATTTTGGGAGTTCGACATTCATGACTTTAGGAGACTGCACCTACTCTTGATAAAAATATTTCAGAGGACAACCTTCGAGAGCTGACGTGGCAGTTCAGGGCCCACTTTGGTTGTTCAATGCTCTGACACTTTAGGGGTTCAGAGAACTGTGCTTGCTTTGATTTGAAATCCCCCAGAGTGCTAATCATGTTTATCTTAATTAGCTTGGGATTATCCTTTAATCATTTGGCTTTTGAGAGTTTGGACTCTATCTCCTTTGGAAACTATGTTAACTCTCGATCAAAATCTCCCAGAGGAAATTTCCCCGGAGTGATGTCGAAGTTGTGACGTCACGACCAATGACATGTCATGAAAAGAAGGGTGTCATGTGTCACCTGGAATGGGGCAAATGGCGTGCTGAAAACACTCGAAATGAGTACCATGTGTCTACGATCAATGGATTCCATGTGTCACCATGGATTAATGCCACGTGTCAGCATAGATGAGTGCTATGTGTCTCTGTAGATAAGCGCTACGTGTCTCTCGCACTTCAGAACTTCGGTTCTTCAGCTCTTTGGTAGTTTCTGAATGTAGAGTGTGGATATCTCTTGGACAACTGACCTCCCAGAGTGACGTGGTAGTTCAAATCTTCGACCCTTTGGAGCTCCGGTACTTTGGGGGTTCACAATTGTCTTGAAGTAAAACCTCCCAGATGGTTGATCCTTCGGATGTGATGTGGAAATATGATGTGTCAAATCGTTGACGTGTCACGTGAAGAAGGGTGACACATATCACACGAAATAGTACATATGATGGACCCAAATATGCTTAAAATAAGTTCCACATGTCTCAATTGATGGATTCCATGTGTCTCAACTGATGAATGCCATGTGTCATGATAGAAGAGTGTCGGGTTTCTCCGGCTCTTTGGCGCTTCAGCTTATCGACACTTCGGGACTTTGGATCTAACGTGTCCCTGACGTCATGGTCGTTAATGTGTCTGCATGAGGAGAGTGACACGTGTCACCCAAAAATGGGCAAATGGCATAACCAAAGGTGTTTGAAATGAGTGCCATGTGTCTCCTCTGATGAATGCCATGTGTCAGTGTTGGATGGATTCCACATGGCTCTGACGTTTCGACATTCAAGAGTTTTGAGTGCTAAGTGTTTGGGAAGATCATCGAAGCGATGTTTAGAATGCCACGTGTTAGTGTTGAATGGATGCCACGTGGCTCTGGTGGTTCGGCATTCAAGAGTTTTTGACAAAGACAACTCTAACGTTTCGGCACCAAAGTCGCGGAGTGCCTTATGTAACTCTTGTGATTAAACCTTGCGTAAGTTCTGGAATCTCGAATTTGCGAGAGCCATTGATCTGGCGGCATGTTGAATCTCCACCGTTGAAACTTAACCTCTCTATTTGGCTTGAAATCTAAGCCCGAAAATGACTGCTCTGAATTTCTGTGTTTTGTTCATAGGTTTTCCCTGTGCACACAAAAGACTTGGTGGACCTATTGCACGCTCAATCAATGGAAAACATGATAACAAGTATTTCGAACCAAATCATGACATGCAATTATCCTTCAAGAAAACATAAATAATTTGGGCAAAGAATCAATCAAGAAAGATAATGAATAAAATACCAAGTCATTTAGTAATAAGAAACGACTTAACCAACCAAAAGATGAATAATTTTGATGAAAGCATAAGAAAAGGAGGCAGAAGAGGCAGGGGTGCAAACTTAGATAACATTTAATATGTTTTATATTCTAAAAATATTTAAAATAATACTTACTTGATTGTGTACAACCTATGTAAAGCATCACTTTATATATATATATATATATATATATATATATATATATATATATATATATATATATATATATATATATATATATATAATGAAATTACTTAAAATAATGCCTCACTACTTCATTATATACAGACTATATAAGTCATCACTTTTTGGAACTCATATATTTCATAAATATATATTCAATTCCAACAAATTTACTCATGCAAATGAAAAATTGCATTTTATGTTTAAATGCCTTCATGTGATGTATCTATGTAAGAATAAAATAAATGCATGTTAATGAATATCATATTATGTTTATGGAAATCAAGGGTTGCAACGTGTCCTTATACTTTTTGTTTGAAACGTATAGTAATATCAATATGTTATGTGCATGGAAATCAAGAATTACAGTGTATTTTTATACTTTGTTTAAAATGTATATTAATATCAATGTATACTATGTTTGTATACAATTTTTTTTTTTTTGGTTTATTTGTTCATTTATCTATATATTTTTTATCCTTTGTAATTTTATTTAAATTATTATAATGGTTTTTTTACTAATATATATTGTAAGTATTGATTTATATATTTCAATATAAGTATTTTCAAGTATTAAAGATGTCTTTCAAACAAATATTAACATTTATTATAAATTAATAGTTTAAAGGTGGTCAAATTATAATTCAAAGTACATAAAAGATTAAAGAATCGTCGCTTCAATTGTATAAATAGCATGAGCTCCACAATAAACACCTTGGAAAAGGTATGTTAGTTAGACAACAAGTCCATGGAATCACCCAATTGCAAAATATGCTTTTTGCGATTTCACTTCATCTAAAAGAAATCCATGTTCAATGAGCAAATACCATTATGAAACTAAACACTATTCCATCAACTTCAACAACAAACTTATGTTTACCATTTCTAGCAGCCAATTTGAAAACAAAATCCCTTTTTTCAATAACACTCATACCTTTTCCAACCTTAACCTCAATGTAACCAACCAAATTACTAGTATTGCATCTACACCAAATGCCCAAAAAAATGAGAAGCGATGCAACCAATATGTACATCTCAAAGATGAGCTACAATATTCAAGGAAAATCACCCTTCCATGGAATTTATAGTTGAACCTATTCAACACCAAGCCCTTGCCCATACTTATTAAAACGTTCTACACTCAGATCGATGCCTTGTCCAACATACATACCTATAATACTTGTATGGGATCCTACCCTAGGATTCATACAACCATATTGTTTGATGGTTTTATTTGTTCTCTTTGTCATGTGTAAACTAATGGCCACCTCATCTCAAAATATAACAGGTTAGCCACGCTTAAGGTGGCCAATACAAATATAATAGTTACACCATTATTTTCCCACAAAATATTACCACAATCATTAATTACCTCCCATGCCACCTTGAAGATTTGAATATTTTGGTAGTTAGAAGACATGGAATAGAGGGAAAATATTATGATTGTTATGTTACCAAATCCTAAGTCATGAATGCACTTCTCTATAAGACAGAACGTGATAGATGTTACAAATATGTCTAGCTCAACCATACCTCAATTGTTGCACTTCATAATGTACCTACAGACATCTATGCTCATCTCTTCAACATTTCTTCTAATATTTCAAATACATTCCAAGACAATCCAAGCTTTACTGAAAACCAAACTTCTTTTGCCTTCTGTTTTCCTAATGTGCATTGAGAAATCACATAAATAAATAACTTTTTCTAAGACAAAGTTGGCCCTCTAATAGATATGACTGAATGGTGATAAATAGGAGTAGCACCAATGAATGAATACAATACATAGGGTATATGTGATATGTCATTCCCAACACGTTTGCCAACAGGGAATGCAATACATGACCGACCACAATAAAGAACGATTCGCATTGACCAATATGCACTCCACTTGATTTGATATCATGACAACAAATTCGATAGCTATCCAAGGTTCCACTACTTCTATTCAACCTCATCATGTGCCACTATAGTCAGGAAAGTGATGTGTTCTTTATAAAGAATAGCCAAGCAAATAACATGCCAACCACTATTGAAGGCCTTCACTACCACCTTCAAACTTTGTACATTGACAAGCTATGAGAGCATGTCATGCAATTTAGGATGCATTTGCGAGGTACTCGAGCACACTAGATTTTTCATAGAAGAGAGCTGATAGAAATGATCATACAACTAGGATGCCCCCACATTGTTCTTCACACTCAGTGCGACAAACACAAAATGGTCAGAATTGAATGCTCCAATAGGAATTGCACCACCTTCCAACCCATTGATGCCACAACTATGGTGGATCTATAATATTGTTCAATGACCTTGCATTGTCTCTCTATACATCCATAATAGGTTTGAAATCTTTCAAAAGGAAATGGTAAAAAAATACTTGCACACAAAATAATTTTGTTTTAGGTAGGTCACAGTATGCTTTTATTCCCATGCAATCTATGAAAATCATTAAATTAAAAAACCTTTGGAATTCTATTAATGGCTTTCATATAGGTATGAATGTCAACACAGGGGATCAACAGTTGTAACTATCAGAGAAGTCTCATCCTTGCATCTAAAGAAATTTTTTAGGAAAGGATGCCAACTATTTGCAGTACATATGGACGAAACTCCTAAAGACAAAGTGCCCAACGTTGAAGATTATGTTTCTCTAAAAGAATTTGAATATGTGTTTGAAGAAATCTTTGGATTACCACCCAAAAGGGATATTGATTTCTCAATTAATTTAATGACTACACCAGCCTCTCTATCCAAAGCACCCTACAGAATGAGCATACCTGAGTTGAAGGAATTACAAATGCAATTGGAAGAAATTTTGAAGAAAGGATATATACACCCAAGTGTATCACCTTGGGTTGCACCAGTATTGTTTGTGAAAAAGAAAGATGGCATCTTGACGCATTGCATTGACTTCAGGCAGCTAAACAAGGTAACTTACAAGAAAAGATATCCTCTGCCAAGGATAGATGAACTCTTTGATAAATTAAGAGATGCAAAGGTATTTTCCAAGATTGATCTGAGCTCCAAATATCACTAGGTGAGCATCAAAGAAGAGGACATTAGTAAGACTTCTTTTAGAACAAGGTATGGCCACTACGAGTTTACAATGGTGCCATTTGAATTATCAAATGTACCAGTTGTTTTCATGTGTTTAATGAATAGTATCTTTAGAGAATACTTAGACAAGTTTGTCATTGTCTTCTTGGATGGAATCCTTGTTTATTCCAAATCTGAAGAAGAACATGAACAACACTTGAGAATGGTGTTGCAAATATTAAGACAACATCAATTATATGCTAAGTTGATTAAATTTTCTTTCAACCAGAGGTGGATTCATTACTTGGGCCATATCATATCAGAGGAAGGTATAGCTATAGACCCTAAAAATATAAAATCAATCGTAGAATGGCCAACTCCAAGAAACGTCTCTGAGGTGAGGTCCTTCATGGGACTAATAGGTTATTATAGGAGGTTCATCGAAGGGTTCTCCCGCATTGCACACCCAATTACATATCTATAGAAGAAAGGTGTGAAATTTGAATGGACACCTGAATGTCAAAGAACCTTTCAACATTTGAAGAGCTAACTAACAAGTGGACCAATTCTAAAAATTGTTGATCCTAATGCAGATTTGGTTGTATGCACCGATGCATTCAAAGAAGGGCTTGGTGGGGTCCTTATTCAAAATGGACATGTAGTGTGCTATGAATCAAGAAATTTGAAGGAACATGAGAAATTGTATGTCACTCACAATTTAGAGCTATCAGCCATTGTTCATGCTTTAAAAATGTGGAAGCATTACATTATGGGTAGGAAATTTGAATTGAGAACAAATCACAATGGGCTAAAATATCTATTTGGACAGCCAAACTTGAACGTCGGGCAAAGTAGATGGCTAGAGCTCCTCAGTGAATATGACTTTGATATTAAGCACATCAAGGGTGAAGATAAAAAGGTGGTCGATGCACTCAACATAAGAGCACATGAGATACATGCTACAACCATCAATATAGAATTTTAGAAGCTACAAAAACATATCAAACATATGAGAAAATGAAAGAAAATCTACGGCAAGAAAAAATGCAACGGAAAATTGAGAATTTTGAGCTGAAGGAAGACATATACTTATGTTCAAGAATTTAATATATTTTCCAGATAATCAAGAGTTGAAAAAATTTCTATTGTCATAAATGCAAGGGGTGTCTTATGTTGGAAACCCAGGTTACCAAAAGACAATCATATCTGTCAAAAAACTATATTATTGTCCTGGTATGAAAAAGGAGGTTGCATATTTTATTGCCAAATGTCTCGAATGTCAAAAGGTCAAGGTTGAGAATAGACACCCAACTAGTTTATTATAGCCTTTTCCCATTTCAGAGTGGAAATTTGAAGTGGTAACCATGGACTTTATTACCAAACTACCCATGACTGTCAAACAACATGATTCAATTATGGTAGTTGTGGACAAGCTTACTAAAGCTGCCCATTTCATTTTTGTGAAGAAAACTCCCAACACAACCAACATTGTTGATATCTACTTGAAGGAAGTAGCCAAACTACATGGGATACCAAAAGCTATTGTATCTGATACGGATTCCAAGTTCACATCGAATTTTTGGAAAGGGTTATTCAAAGGATTGGGCACAGATTTAAATTTTAGCACAACCTACCATCCTGAGTCAGATGGACAAGCCAAAAGAGTCAACCAAATAATAGAAGACATGCTCAGAATGCATGTCATGGACAAACCCTCTAAGGGGGAGGATCATCTACACTTGGTCAAATTTGCTTATAAAAATGGATACCAAGCATCTATAAAGATGAGTCCATTTGAAGCACTCTATGGGGGTGAATGCAATACATCAATCAACTGGGACAATTCATCTAATTGGACAATAATTGGTCGAGATTTACTCAGGGATATGGAGGATCAAATGACGAAGATAAAATAGAGCTTGAAAGCTGCACATGAAAGGCAAAAATGTTATGTTGATAAGAATAGAACTCCTAGAGAATTTTCAGTAGGTGACCATGTATTTTTTAAAGTAAAAGAAAGACGAAGTTCCCTGAGATTGGGAAGGTGTTTAAAAATATCAGCAAGATATTGTGGGCCATTCAAAGTTATGGAAAGGATTGGTCATGTAGCTTATATTCTTGCATTACCAACGTCCATGCAAATTCATAATGTTTTTCATGTATACTTAAAAAATATGTACATGATATTAATCATGTCATTGATTGGAATGTGATTCGGGTAGAGGCGGAGGGAAAATTCCAGGTAACACCAATTTTCATTTTGGACCGAAAAGAAAAATAGCTCGGGAATCGAGTCATAAATCTAGTAAAGGTCCAATGGACCTAATACGAACTTGAGGAAGCAACTTGGAAACGTGACGATGCTATACAGATAGAGTATCCACATATTTTTGTAAATTTTTGAATTATGTTTGTACATATGTATATAGTTCACTGAGGACAGTGCATAAATAAGGGGGAGGGGAATGTAATACCCCTAGGCTGAATCCTAGTTGAAATATAATTCCAATTATGTTTATAGGTCAGTGAGCCAGGAACCTCTTTTGGCCAATGAGCCTGTTTTGTATTGTGTATTTTCACTTTGAAAGTAATAAAAGAAAACACGATTGCATGCAAACCATCCTGACAAGAAGAGTTAAGGGGGGTAAAATACACTAGAATAGGAAAGGAGGCTAAGAGTCTTAGGCAAAAAGGGATAAACAAAAGGGGGCTTAAGCAAAAGAGAATATATTAATAATATTTTCTTAAAAGTCTAATTTATGGATACATGTATGTTGTGTTACCCTAAGTCCCAATAGAAGGGAACGAATTGCCAAGTGGGTTAAATGGGGTTGCATGGAGTGACAAGTGTCATTCTATTGATATGTGAATATAATGAGAAAACTTAGTGTAGTTTCGGGGGGGATTTTGATTTCTATCTCGATACACCGCTGCGAGAGGACGGGGAAATTTTGATTTCTTTCTTGATCTTTCTCTGCGAGAGTACGGGGGATGGTCGACGTGTTGGGTATTATATTTCCATGGATGGATGTGATGTTGGAATATTTACCATTATGTTGAAGAGCGCTTAAAATAAATTGTTGGGGGTTAAGTTGAAGAGGCGGGTTGCTAGGCCCATGTGCATTCTCTCTAGGTGAGCTAATTGCAGTGAATTTGATTCCCAGAGGTGCCAAGTTGTTGTCACAAAAATTTTATTATTTCATGTCCATCTTGTTGTTGAAGCCCGAAAGGGAAGTGGGTAGTCATAGGGGGCAAAATTATTGGGTGGGACAAGCATGTGTGGAAAGTAGAGTCTGTAAAGTTGTTTTTGAACTTGGCACCTGTATTGAGATATTGTTGTTGTTGAGAGATCTTCTAGGATAGATTTTCCTTGCCAAAGTGGAGTTCAAACCCATGTTGGGTGTGACCTATTGTCAATTTGTGGGCAATAGTGTCTAAGGTTGGGAGGAAAGTTAGAGGTTGTTGAAGGAAAATTTCCCTGCGAACAGGTAGATCTCCTCAAAGAGATAGACTCTTAACTATAAGACATAAAGTGTTTATCATGGTCACTGACTTCCTTTTAGATATAGGTGGACTAGTGGGTGAGGAGGAAGGAGAAAAGAAGTACCTTTTACCGGTGTTTGTCCCTGCACGCTCCGAGTTGAGCTCCAATATTTCTCTCTTCGATAAGCCCTGTAGACAAACAAAGTACGACCACTTCCTACTCTATCAATATTAGTCTGAAATAGGTCTATCTACTAAAGAGACAAATTCATGTGAGATTGAACATGAATTAGAAAGAAACAGGCCAAGCAAGTTATATTAATGAGGACAAAACATTGCTTACAGTCGTAGATGGATTGCAACAGTTTTGTCAAGTCCTCCTTGTCTACCCCTTGCTCAAAAGATCCACGATCTGAATGATGATAGCTTCACTGATTGCTCCCTATGAGATCATAGGTCCTTGCTTCCAAATTATCGTTGTTCTAGCATCACTTATAAGATCATAAGTTTGGTGTGATTCTCCCTTTCCAGTCCCCTTTCACCATTAGAAATCTTGCTTATATAGCCTTGGAGAGGCTTTAACCACTTGAGATATCCTTGGGGAAGTTGAGGATTTTCCTCCTTTAGTTGAGGATCTACCCTAAGATCATGGCTGGACTAGGGATTTGAATCCAACTACCTTCCAAGAATGAAAGGATCCTTCCCCCATTCATCTCAACAACTTAACTATTGCCCAGAATAGGCACCGCTCCCTCAAAAGGTCCATCAGAGCGCTGTAGCGCTCCCTAGTAGTGTATAGGGGATCGCCAGCACTCTTGAAGGTATGAGTGCTCCTACAAAAGGGTTGATGCAGCCTATAACGCTCCTTGGTGGCTTATGGGGGGGTGCCATCACTCCTGAGATAGTTATAGGGGAGCGCTCCCATCCAAAAACTTTTTTTTTGAGTGTTTTCAGATGGCAAAAGGTTCATGAGCCCAGTTAACCTTTCCTCCTCTTCCAAATCATGTGTTTGACATGTTCCAAGTGTCCTCCTAATGACATGTGCCAAGTGTCCTCCTGGTGTTGTTTACAGGCACGACATAGGCACCATGGCAGTATGCTTCCCTGACACTTGCGACACTTGTGAGAAAAATGCGACACTTGCGACACTTGTAATGACGACACTTGCGACACTATCAAAGTGAGTAATTTTGACGTGTAATAGATTGCCCCCCAAAGTATGAAGTTAGAAGATGAGAACTGATAACTGAAATGCTTTGTAGACTTTCAAGCAAGGGTATAGACGTGGAGAACCTGACAGAAGCTGCACACAAACATCCAACAAATATTATGACATGTTTCAAACCCAAGGTAGGCATACCTATGCTTGGGTGATTAAGACTTGCAAGATATGGCCGCCATAAAATACACTGCGGATCTATAATTGTATTGATTAAAAGGTATAGCCACTGAAAATACACTGTGGATCTATACTCTTATGACCTGAACTGATCGTAGCCACGAAGAATACACAGTGGATCTACAAGACGACAAGACATAGCCACGACCAATACAAAGTGGATCTATGTAACCAGTATATGTGTCATTGTCCAAGAGAAACTCCATCGCAACCTAGGAAAAGTACATATCAAAGTGATCACTCAACCCAGGGTCTTCTTACCGATCCTGATGTAGTACGAATCTAACCATGTGAATAGATGTCCTAATGTCGAACATGGCAGAAACCACTTGATTACCGGTCAATGATGGAAACCGTTAACAAGAGCGAGGGAGATCACCATTAATGTCAATGATTCCCAAGGTACTCTAGTACATTCCAACGAATGTGAATGGATGAGATGAAGTCGAACATACATGGAATCATCCGATCAGAGGTCAATGATGTAAACCCGATGTCGGACGTGAGGAAGCCTGCCATTGAGGCATGCAAGTCCCAAAGTACTAACCGGTTTCTAAGTCTAGTTCTTGGATAATGTGTTGAAGTCGAAAGGAATAGACTCGTCGAAGGAGGACCTTAATGTATCCCCCATCAATGACACGAAACGAACATAGAGATGTAATTGGTAGATCAAATGAACATGGACTGACACAGGTATTGAGATAAGATATTTGAGATGGCTGACTCTCGAGGCAGATACTTCCCTTGAAAACTGAGGCACAACAGTAGAAACATGACATGGACCAAAACACGATGATGCAATGGATACTGTGAATTTCATCGGGTGACCCAAAGGAGTGAAAGAAACTCAAAGGATTGGCTCAGTGCAGAGGTTCAGCGGATTATAATGCGTGCAAAAGACAAAGTGTCGTGTTCAAGGGCGACTCTAAGAGTTACTTGGTAATGTTCTCAAAAAACTGCTTGGCTTGCTTCTTTCAATTTCCCCCCCATACAGATAGATGAGTACCTATTTTTAATTTAACGAGCTCGAGGAGGATAACACATGCTCGATAAAACTCACCTTCGGTAAGTTCCTCTTCCTTTGTTTAATGAACTAGAAGAAGTAAGGGTTCGATCCCATATGGGTCTGTCGATGTTTTGTTGAGTGAGTCCAAAGACAAAAAACTCGACGGTTTTTCATGATTATAGAGTCTGGAAAAACACTTAAAAGAGAACTCTCTCAGTTCCTTTTTCGTAAAGTAGTCTGATGAGAATGAAAAAGAGATAAACTATCACTCAACAGACATTTTCTTCAAATACTTTAACGAGCGTGAAGAGAACAAGGTCTCTTGGTAATCTTTTCATGTTTAGAGAGTCTGAAAAGGACTTAAAGATGACTCCAATGTTGTCCTTTTTCGTAATGTTAGTCTCGCGAGGCCAAAAAAGAGATAAATTATCACTCGAAAGACGCCCTTTCAAACCGTTTAACGAGTAGGAAAGGAAGAAAGATCACTCGACAATATTTTCATGTTTACAGAGTTTGAAAAGAGCTTAAAGGAGACTCCAGGGGGTTCTTCGTATATCCATACAGGTCCGAAAAAGAGATAAAAGTCTACCTGGATGCATTCTCATGTATTTATGAGCATAAGAAAGAACAAAGACTAAGCTCGGTAATCCCCCAGCTTAAAAGCTAGTGGCTTAGCTCCAGAAAGATCATCAAAGGCTGGAGACATGCCCTCCAAGCTTCGATTCATTCACCAGCTCTAAGGTCGTCACCAAGTTCTCTAGTAGTTGAGAAAAAGGAGAAGGGTGGATGAAAATAAGGTTCAAGAGAGATGATTGTTTCATTTTTTAACAAGCTTGACACAGGAAAAGAACTATGCTCAAGACCTCTGTTTCATTTTTTAACGAGCTTGCCACAAAGAAGAGAAACTATGCTCGTGGTTTCATCTGGATCATGGCTTCCAAGAGGATAATGCTCTGGAAGGGTACCATGTCAATGGATAAAATGTGGTCACGGTCTCCAGGAGATCTTCACTGAATGGAAGATAATCACTCGAGAAAGAACACATGTCGAGGGCCGCGATAGGAGTAAGGATATCAAGCTCCAATAATCCTACCGAAGAAATCACCATGTCCACTACCAGATCCAAATCATAAAGCATGAGAGATGATGAAAAATAAACACGAGGAGGGGAGATTGACGGTATATCTGCCCAAATTTCTTCACAAGGGGGAAGAAAAGAGGATCAGTGACAGTTATTATCCTGAGGTAACTTGCCAATGTGAAACATTTCTGGAATAGATTCACCCGAAGGAAAATTTGGGGAAATGTAGTCGATCGTAGACAACAAGGAACTCAACCGTGATTGCAGTGAGGAACCGTCAAGTGCCGACGAGGGAGAAGCGGATGGGGTAGAAACGTATGACATTTCGGCTAGACTAAGTGGCACGGTGTCACCTAGTGCATCGAATTCCAACAGACAAGGTACAATATGAGGGTCAGATGATTCCAAAGATTGATAACCCACGGTCGAAATCATATCGACGGTGGCAATATGATGTGTAGTCGGTGGAAGTGGTGTAGGGAAGGTACCCATGAGGCTAGAATCTTTCAATAAGCCAACACCAACACTTTCATATGTGATCTTGTGGTCTCCCAAGAAAGGAATATTGTTGGTAGCAAGAGCATGAGCATCGGTCGTGCAAAAATCCAACTGATCAATAGTGACAATTTTACCCTGATGAGGAAATTGTACACATCGAAAGACCGACGAGGAAATGGAAGTCATAGCATAAAACCAACTTCTTCCAAGTAACAAGTTGTAATCGAGGGGAGCATCGACCACCTCAACATCAACAGTAATAGTTTTTCCACCCAATTGGATGGGCAGGGACTGTAAAATCCCATGGGGATGAAAACCTCGCCCATCGAAGGCTCGTAACATCGTTGGGGATTTGTTGAGTGCCGGTGATTTTAAACCTTTCCAACATGCTAAAGACATGACACAAGTTGAGGCTCTCTCATCCAGAATAGTTTGATGGATTTGTTGATTGTGAACAACAACATCAACTTAGAAAGCAAGTTGGTGGGAGAGTCGAGACGCATAATTGTCCAGGTTAAACATGATCTTATTGGATGACTCAGGATCAACAACACCAAGAGCGGTCAAGAGCGTTCTACGTTGACTGGGACAGTGCTGTAGAACTTCTAACGCAGACATAGCACACGGTGCTTGAGCTAAATCTTCAACAATGTTGTAGTTTTGGGCAGCACGTGAACTAGGATTAAAGGTAGTTTTGCGGATAGTGCTCTTTGGAGGGCGTAAGATAGAGTCGAATGTGGTTTTTTCAATCTGAAGTGGTCCAGACGAAGGATTAACCGATGGAAGACTAACGGAGGATGATGATGGATCTGGTAAAGTGTCGGCATCGTTAACGTCTTTTCCTTTGTCAGGGTTACCTGGTGTGTCGTAGGTCTTAGAGCGAGTGGTCAAATTGATCCCATAAAACATATAAATATGTGCACTCGATGAGGCCTCATCATTAGGATCGCTAGAACTGCCCCCAGGAGAGGGGGTTTGAGCAACCATGGATTGTTGCTGTGGAAAAGGCTGAGTGAGTACAGCGGGTTGTGACTTCCCTTGAAAATTTTTTGCCACTTCATTGCGAAGCGGACAATCTCGAGTGTAATGATCGTCACCACAAATGATACACGGGAATTTTAGTTTCCGTTGTGGTTTCTTTTCGGTAGAAGGTGTTTGATTTTTGGGCTGTTCATTATTATTTTTTGATTTATTTTTTGTCTTCTTCTTACCTCCGGATTGTTGTGAAGGGGAAGATTGAACTGTATTCACCTCAGAGACTTGAGTTTGGGGGGAGGTAGAAGAGGGTGTAGTCGATTTGGAAAGAGATTGAGTTTTGACGGAACCGATAACACCATCTGCATGAGATGAGGATGATGGATTAGAAGGATCGGTATTAGCTCGAGCATTCAGAAGCAAATCATACAAAGTACCAGATTGGGAATAAACCAAATCTAAGTACTGAGCCCGAGCAATGGCTTGTTCCTCTGTGATCGCACCACCCATAGCGACATCGCGAGTGATCGGGGGTAACATTGATTTAGTAAACCATTCTGCCAAGAGCATGTCAGGAATGACTGCCTTGATCATCCTTCGTCATTGCCTCCACTCATGAATATGGTCAGAGATATGCACAGAGTTAGTTTGACGAAGGGAGGTCAAGAGTTCAGTACCTGTCTCATAGTGAATAGGCAGTTAAAAGTGTGTGAGGAAAGACATGGCAAGGGAATTGAAATCATGAAAAGAAGCATGTGGTAGTTCAATATACCACTTTGTTGCTGAACCGGTAAGTGTTTGCTAGAAAATACGCAAATGTATAGAATCATCCATGAGGGAGTTTGATGAACACCACAAATGGAAAGTCATCACATGGTTGTTCGAATCTTCGCCAGTGTTTCCGTCAAATTTCGGAATATCAGAAGGAAGTTTAGCTGGAATGACTGGCCAAACCAGTGAATGAGAGATAGGATCATTAGTTAACCGAGACAAGTCTAGGAGATCCAGAGTCGCAAGGAAACATAGATTTCAGTTAATGTGCGAATGATACCGGTATGGCATAGGAACACCAGTAGGACCATAGACTGGGTTAGGTGGATAGTTGTAACTAGTAGGTCCTCCTACATACGGTTGTTGTTGGCCAGGATAAGAATGATTCGATGGTGCATGAGAAACATGGGCATAACCCAGTGGGTTCTAAACATTATAGGCAAAGTGATTTATTTTCCCGTGAGGAGGATAAACATTTTTCCCTTCAGAATGGTAAGGAGTGGATCCCGGAGGCGGACACACATGAGGCCCATGAGGAGGATAAGATTGCGGTCCCGGAGAACTCCAGGTGGTGTTTTGGATACCACCTGAATAAGATTTCTCGTAAGATGTTTCGGGAGGAACAGGATTGGATACTCCTCCTAGTGGGTCATTATACAAGTGCCCCCCAACATGGGGTTGAGTAAAAGTGCCTCCTGAGGATGCTCCCCAGGATTGTGAAGGGTTTCCAGCAAACGGGGGTTTCCCCCCTGCCAACGGTGGATTGGCGACCGGGGTATAACTGGAAAACGGAGGTTTCCCTCCAAGAGGAGCATGAAAAGGGGACTGTCCCCTAGGAGGGGTAGACCCGCCATGGAAAGGTAGTCCTCTAGGAGGAAATAGTTCGTTGGATGGTGGTTTCCCTCCAACTGGTTGTGTTTGGCCAATAGGGGTCTGCATTCTTGGGTGAGAAGATGTCCCAGTAGGATCGTGTGGAACATGCGGAACCGTAGAGTAAAAACTTGTAGAAACAGGGGTAGAGCTTGAAGTGCTTTGGGGATGAGTAGAGGTGATGAGTCCAGCATTAGGATGGACTTATGTTGGTGTAGCAGTAGGGTGAATAACCTGATCGAATGGGTGGTTCATGGTTTGATTGGATGGTCCTATTTCACTAGGAGGGTCATGAGAATGAAAAGGTTGTCGAATAGATTTGAAATGTTCATAGAGATCGCATCCCGATGAAGTCCTCCATACAGAATGAGCAGGTGTGGTATTGGTTTCTACTATAGTGCTAGGACGAACAGGAGTCCTATACTCATCACCAAAGAGAGGTTTCGTGGATCCCATATATGTTTCGGTAAAGATCCTCTCTGGTAATCGTGGGACTTCTTCATCTATGACGTTCCCAAGAGAGTCTAAATGAACCAAAAGTGGTTCGATAGGAGTTACCAACACAGGTGTGGTGGGATTTTCAACCGTGACCAAAGCGTCTTCTAAGTTATCTAACGGAGGAGTAATAGCACTTCCAGCGTCAGATTGATTTTCTACCTCTCTATGGTTGTTGTCTTCTGGCGGGTTAGGAGGTAAGGGTTGATAGCCTTCCGGAGGAAGCCCTTGCATCCTACATGATCGGCGAATACCTTTATCGTCTATGGGCTCAATTGTGGAGAATAACAGAACACACTGAAAATCTAGGCCAACTAACAAAAAGAAACAACATGCGCTAATGAAATCTAGGAATCAACCAAGCAGACAAAACTTCTCTCGATGACCGTACTAGTTGATGATGAAATCCAACGTCGCGTGATCAAGTCGAGAAGGGGCTGGGATATGGTGGAACAGTTACAATGGTGACCTGCTTAATGGACTTACGCCTTGGTGCAAGCTTCCATGCAGTAATTGTGGATTTACCCTCCAAGGAGCCCGAGTGAGTTTGACCAATGTTTGTTCTAGGTACAGTGAGACTTCCCTTCACCGTCACCTTGTGTAAGTACCTAAATATTATGGAAACTAAAGATACCAATTCGCAGTGAGTCCCTGGGCGGGTACAATCGACAGTCCGATCTGAAACGTATGGGAAGGATAACAAGTTTGAAATCAACCCGAAAGGCTCCCACACATAATCGTGGGTATACCTTCCAGTGACCCCCAATATACGATCCGACCACTACAAACAGTTGAACCACGGAGGGATAATCTCTGTAATTCGCCTGAATGCGACCTCATGTGTAACCCCTGTGTGAGAGGGGGATCCCAGAAAACCAATACGACAATTGGATTTGACTCTCCCTAACTCAGGATGCTAATGTTTGTTTTGAAAACTTTGGAGAGTTGTACTCACAGCCTAATCCAAAGTGCTAACCCTAGTCTACTGTTGGTGGAAGATCCTAAAAACAAAAATGTTCTAGATAGTTTTTAATTAGCGTTCGTTTTATGGTTGTTCTTTACTCAAAGGGTGCACGAAAGTGAAATTGATGGAATGAGGAATCAATTCCCAAAAAAATGCATGAAAGATGATAAGCAGTCTTTTCTTTTCAATGAACGCCTAATTAAGAGAAAGAGAAGCAGTCATTTTCACTTTCAAATACTAATATGAAACATCCTCAATCAATTGGTTCTCACTCGAATCCAATGCAATGCTAAATTTTTTTCAAAAAACGCCTTCTAATATGAAAATCAAGCACTAAAATGTATCTTTTTCATCATGTGTATGCGAATGATAATCAATTCAATGCAAAAATTATCCTGCCAACTACCCTTTCAGATCAAGGAGATTCAGACAAGAATATGCAGATTTCGCACAAACAACACACCCCTTTTTTGCGATCAAACAAGAGAAAGAAAACCAAAAATGAAAAAGGAAGGAGAAATAGATTGGATCAGATGACCTCAAAGAATCAAATGAGAAGAGTTACAGACTTCTGATGTCCTTCACTAGAGTTCTAGCTCAGTCGGATAGGAGAGAAGAAAGCAGCGGATTGATTTCAATTTCTCAACAACAAAAACTCAAAAATAAGGGAGAAGAGCATAAAATATGAACAATAAGGTGTTTACTTCTTAGGAGGAAGCATGCCAAAGGTCAAAATAAGAAGCATTGAATCCCAAAGCAGCTCAGCAAGTGAAAAAACAAGGTTTGGACCTCCAAAAAATAGATTTTTTGAAGAGATTTTATGCAAAAAGGGGTTGGAGCTCTGGTGTAAGGGACACCAGGGCGTTATAACACTTTTTCCAACACCTTCAGGGAGTGTTGGCGCTCTTCTAACATGGGCAGGGGGGCGGCAGGCTAAAAAAACTCATAAAAATGTCCAAAAACCCAAAATTTTGATCAAATTTTGACAGGCAAGTTGGGTATGATGGGGTAAAGAGTCAATCAGTAAGTGCAATCAGATATGAAGGGGTGAACGAGGTCTGACATCAATCAAAGAGTAAKACAAGGTCTATGAGGAAAAATTAAAACCAAAAGTTTCGATTCGATTCTCCCCAGTGGAGTCGCCAATTTCTGTTGAAGGAAAATCTCCCTGCGGACAGGTAGATCTCCTCAAAGAGCTAGACTCTTAACTCTAAGACAGAAAGTGCTTATCATGGTCACTGACTTCCTTTTAGATCTAGGTGGACTAGTGTGTGAGGAGGAAGGAGAAAAGAAGTACCTTTTACCGGTGTTTGTCCCTGCACGCTCTGAGTTGAGCTCCAATCTTTCGCTCTTCGATAAGCCCTATAGACAAACAAATTTACGACCACTTCCTACTCTATCAATATTAGTCTGAAATAGGTCTATCTACTAAAGATACAAATTCATGTGAKATTGAACATGAATTAGAAAGAAACAAGCCAAGCAAATTATATTAATAAGGACAAAACATTGCTTACAGCCGTAGATGGATTGCAGGAGTTTCGTCAAGTCCTCCTTGTCTACCCCTTGCTCAAAAGATCCACGATCTGAATGATGATAGCTTCACTGATTGCTCCCTATGAGATCATATGTCTCTTGCTTCCAAATTATATTTGTTCCAGCATCACTTATAAGATCATAAGTTTGGTGTGATTCTCCCTTTCTAGTCCCCTTTCACCATTAGAAAGCTTGCTTATATAGCCTTGGAGAGGCTTTAACCACTTGAGATATCCTTGGGGAAGTTGAGGATTTGCCTCCTTTATTTGAGGATCTTCCCTAAGATCATGGTTGGACTAGGGATTCAAATCCAACTGCCTTCCAGGAATAAAAGGATCCTTCCCCCATTCATCTCAACAACTTAACTACTGCCCAGAATAGGTAGCGCTCCCACAAAAGGGCCATCAGAGTGTTGTAGCACTCCCTAGTAGTGTATAGGGGAGCGCCAACACTCTTGAAGGTAGGAGCACTCTTGCAAAAGGGTTGATGCAGCGCTATAACGCTCCCTGATGGCTTATGGGGGGCGCCAACACTCCTGAGATAGTTATAGGGGAGTGCTCCCCTCCAAAAACTTAATTTTTTAAGTATTTTCATATGGCAAAAGGTTCATGAACCCAGTTAACCTTTCCTCCTCTTCCAAATCAAGTGTTTGACATGTGCCAAGTGTCCTCCTGATGTCGTTTACAGGCACAACATAGGCATCATGGCAGTATGCTTCCCTGACACTTGCGACACTTGTGAGAAAAATGCGACACTTGCGACACTTGTAATGACGACACTTGCGACACTATCGAAGTGAGTAATTTTGACGTGTAACAGAGGACTGCATGCAGTTGGTGGCCATTTATATGAAATAAGTGTCTAACATGTGTTTGTTTAAATTATTGAAGGAATGTTTATGATATCTTATGTTGGATGCTTAATGTGCAAGTATCTTGTACTTATAATATGGGTAATTGATGTGTTAATTATATTCAGAATAATGGTTGTTAAACTTTCATAGAAGTTGTGATATGTGATTGTTGTCATGGGTTTTTACTGTTGTAATTAACCTTGAATATCTATTGACAGGATGGTTAAATAATCCAATTATATGATACAAAATATAATAATTGTGGATATAATTATGCTTGTGTGTATATGTTGTTAGAACTGTAAAAGGATTACAATCATGTACTTTATGTCATGGGCTACTACTGTTGTAGCTATCCTTGAGCTTTCACTGCTAGATTGCTCGGAACATTATGTGTGTTATTAAATTGCACATAAATTGTATTTATGCAACCCTGGGAAGAGTATGGCATTTATAATTATTCATGAGCATATTACTGCTAGGATTGCCTAGAACTGCACCTTTTGTGCTCATGCAAATTTACGTAAAATTATTGATATTAGAACTGGAATTATGGCTTGATGCAGTTCGACTTGGGCTAAACATATCCTGCATTGGTATAGATTATTTAGTCCTATGTTACAAATACCACTTTGTAATATACCCAACCCCTTAAGTGCCTTTTAAGAGGTGGGGTGTTAATTTTTTTACTTTTTCTAACCTATCTTACTTCCTCCCAATCACAACTCCATCGTCTTCTTCTCATCAAGAGATTTCTGATGATAGAAACTTCACCTAAAACAGAGTGAGTCACTCCATTGTAGTCATGAAATTTTGTGTGGCACACTCGCGGACTCATGGTTTATATTCATACCTTCTCTAAACCTGCCACAAACACTTAGCTTCTTTTTCATTCCTAAACTCACGGACTCGTGGACTCGCATATGCATAATTTTGTGACATTCCTTTCATAAGTCCATCCGAGAAGTATCAACACTTCACCATTTTTTTCATCTACGCGAAGTTACAGTTTCATTTGAATCCCTTCCTTTCTTATACCCTTACCCCCTTTCTTCCTTAACTCTCAATACTTAGATTATTTTGTGGTTTTTTCAAGTTCTCCAATTGGCAGACTTGCGGACCCAATCATCTCACCTTCCCATTTTCGCAAACCTGTCATGCTCCTAAGTCCTCTTCCTACACTTTACACCCACCATACCTTCTTTGCAGCCTACAACTCACCCCTAAACATGTTGTCACCCTACGTCATCATGATGTCATTCTCATCTGAGCTTCTCTTAAGAAGAAATATATGTGGCATCAAAGTTGGCACCTAGGACATGTGGACCTACCCAATATTGTCACCTAGCTTGACACGTGGCATTTAGACCATATCACCATTTGTTTCCCCAAATACCAAAACACCATGCTACATGGTACTGTTGGCCACCCTCCTTGTGGAATGTCATGAAAAACACGTCATCACTAATTCCTGGCATGACCTTCTAGGTTAGGACAATTGTCTCTTGTGTATTGGGTGGGTGACATCATCCTTGCCAGTATGAC